>JAMXBC010000012.1:41439882-42039882 GCA_024138005.1 Lumnitzera racemosa
ATTTACTCAACAAGTAAGGCAAGAATGTAAGACTTACCTTCCCAAAATTGAGCCACTAACTCTATCACCCTAAAGTGTATAAGAAGAAACCAACTTGAAAACAAGATAGTGGCGAATACTGTTAGCACATAGGCCTTAATTCGGTTTTCTTTCCAATTTCTAAGAAACAGAGCTTATTTGTTGGAACTAGGCTCATTTTGGAACCAATAGACTAGATCCCATATCTTGATGGCATGTTTGTTGCAGTCATCTAGGGCCTTATTTATCTCAGTCTTACGAATCCCTAAGAATTTTGAGAAAATATAGCTTGAGTAGAAGTTGAGTTTCGAGACATATATTTCTTCCAAAGGAGGAGCTTGGAGCAGTTGGGTGTACTCTTCTAAAGTTAGGTTAATCAAATGTGGTCTAAATTGAAAAGCCACTTCTTTAGGCTCTTAAAAATGGACTAAGGTCCTTACTAGTGTGATGTTAACCTCTACTTTGGCTAGTGAGAGTATGCGTCTAATTTTATTAGTAATAAACTGTTGCTCTCTTAGGTTGAAGGTCTAAAACCATTAGTTGAGTATGGGCTTTAGGTTTGTAGGTTTGTGGACATGAATCTCCTTGGCGAAAACCCTAGCATTGAATGAGCTAGCCATTTCTTAAACATTACAAAGAAAGCATAAATTACAAAAGAAAGACTAATTACAAGAAAAGAAAATATACAAGACCTCCTATGTACATCAATTATAGGAAGAATGCAAAGGAAAAAAAAAACTCTAGATCTTGTCATTTTTTTTCTTTTTTATATAACATTGCCAATTTGTTAGTTATTTATTGGCCCTATGAAAATGTAATGCAAGAATGGTGGGTTCTAATAGTCTTTAAACTCTATGACCTTACATATTTACGAAGAAACGGTTCCTTGGTCAGATCGAAGTTTAATTGCAGTAGCTCAATTAGCCCCAAACAGTGGTTGCTCCACCATGCCAAGAACTTTACACAATAGTTCCCAGTCCTAAGGTCCTAAGACGGCCCAGGTTCAACCATATCTATTATGCATTCATGATGCAGTAAAATAAATCCTTCCCTACAAAATACATAAAACCAATACCTAGAAAAAAAAATGTTAGTACAATTATATGTAAAAAAAGGAGTAAAGAATTACATTTAAGTTGATTTTAGAGATTAATCTTAATTTTAGAAAATCAAGTGACTAACCCTCTTGACGTCCCCAGTGAAGTCGCTAAGCTATCGAGCCTGATTTTTCACCCTCCTGGTTTTTTTTATAAAATTAGGTCTTCTTTAAACTAACCAGTACTAAATCCTTGCTCATTTAATACTAGCCCTTGGCTAAGGTTTAAAGAAAACCATTTCTTTTAACTTGAAAAGATTTAAAGTCGTCACCTGACCGAAGTCAGGAAAAGAGGTTAAGCTATAACTAATTGAGTGGATTGATTATAACTTAGCTATCGATCTATCTATCAATTAAAACCAATTTTATGAAAATAGTTTTTGAAAACCAAAGATTTAAGCTCGAGGGTTAGAAATTTTAAACCCTTACGGGTACCATTGACTTTCCAAAATTAGAATCATACTTAAAAATCACCTTTTTTTTGTTATGAAAGACAAGATTCAATTTAATTACTCTAATTGGAAAAACAATCTAAACTAAAGGAAAAGGGAAATTAGTTTTTTTTTATTTTATTTTTTACCATTGCCCCATAGGTGCCTACGTATCCGCTATTTGGAATCAGACATACGTAGTTCTCTTTTATAAAACTTTAGTGGATTGGTTTTATTTTAATTTGAAAAAAATTGAGTTTACATTTTACTCAGTTTTGATTTGTTTTCCTAAAGCATCATAACTAGTGTTTTTTTTTTTGGAAACTTTAAAATAGTCCTAATTTGGAAAGAAGTTTATTTATTTTCATGTACTTTTAGAAAATCAATTTTTCTAAGTGATTAAAATGATTATTTAATCTTATTTTATTTATTTATCCCCTTTTTTCTGTTTTGTCACTTTATTTATGTCTTATTTATTTTTATTTAAACTAAAAAAATATAAAGTATTCTTTTTTCCTTTTTCCTCTTCTTCTTTTTATTACATTTACATGAGTAAACAAATAATAAAACAAAACAAAGAAAAATAAAAAAAATAAATAAATAAAAAAGAAGCCTCGGACGAATGCAACAGAATGCGCGGATTGGACCTAGGTTGGTTGGGTTGGATCCAGGTTGGGTCAAGGATTCGGGTCGAGTTGTGTAGATCACCAATAGCAGCAGTAGGGAGGCTCGACTCCACTTGTTTTAACTACTAAAACGAGTAGGTGATGGTTTTTTTTTTTTTGTGAGTATTGGATTGGGAATAGGGGGTAAGTTCAGTGCCTTGGTGTTTTAGAGTTGTTTGGATGGTTTTCAGAAGTTGGCTATGGGTAGCGGCGGTAGTTTGGCCATGTGGGGGTTGTTGGGTGTAAGAGTAGGGTATGGTATGAGGTTTCAAGGTATGGGGAACTCAATTGTGTGGTTAGTTTGAATTGAGGGCCGCTGAGGATGGTGGTTCGAGGAGAGAGAGGGGAAGTGGTTAGGGTTTGATAGAGGGTGGCTTGAGGAAGTTGTTAGGGGCTACGCCGATGGTTGAGACTGGTTGGGTTAGAGAGCATGAGCTAAGGGGAGTTCGGCCATGATGGTTGTTAGGCTTGAATTAGAGTGGAAAGAGAGAACTGAAGAGAGATAGTGTGGGTCAGAGAGAGAAAATGACCACGAAAGAGAGAGAGAGAAAGCTTAGGAGTTGCTCATGAATGGTTGTGTATCCTTGTGGATGGTCCATGAGCTCCAATTTATAGTCGAATTCAACCCAACAACAAAGGAAAGCTCGGATTGAAGTTAATAGAAATGGCCAAATTTTCAGTTTTTTCCCAATCTTTGAAGCTTGATTTAAATGCATAATTGACCGAATTTGGATGCGTTTTCTATACTAATTCACAGTAAGCTATATCTACTTTGCAATTTTGCCATTGATTTAGCGAAATTGCAACTAGAAAGGGTCTAAAAATCATGTTGAAGTAGGTAATTTGAAGAGGAAAGTGCTGGAAATCTAGAGAAAGATGAGGGAAATAGAGGGAAAGAGAGGAAAAAAAAAAGGGAAAAGGAAAGAAAGGGAGGGAAAAGGGGGCTGACGTAGCGCTACGTTAGCCATGCCTTCTAACCCCAATATGCCATGTATCATTCGTGATACAATGCTACGTAATGCTATGTCAACAAGGCCATCCAATCTTATGATGCCACATGTCAGGACGTATAACGCATTAAGATCCTGATACGTAGCAGTGTGTTAGCCAACAGAAAATAAAAGAAGAAAAAAGACTTCCTTGCCTTTGCCAAGATTCGAACTCAAGACTACACACTTAGACCCCATACCCAGTCCATATGCTTAACCATTAAGCCATTAGTTTGTACCTTATTCATAAATGTAATCAAATTGCACATATAGACTCAATTTGCTTAGGCTAGACTTAAATATAAGCCCAAGTTCAATGGCCTAACTTCTAAACTAAAATAAAAATTAAAAATCTGTCCTAATAATATGCTATTTTCTAAAATTTTTTACTTAACTTTAATTTTTTTGTAATTTTTCAAATTTCTAAATTTTTAAAATTCATTTTCTAACTTTTTATCTTTTTAAGGTTTCTTTATGAAATTTTCTTATTTTTTATGCCTTTTCTTATTTTAATTTTTTTTTATTTTTTCATGAACCTTATTTTTTTTTTTCTAAATTTCGTAATTTTTTTGGGTTTTCTTTAATTCCCTATTTTTTGAATTTTTTTCTAATTTAGGGCCTATTGAGAAAAGAAAGAAAAATAATAAAAATAAAAGAGGCAAAAATTAGGTGTTTACATAGATTAGCACCAAGTTCAAACCTTTTACAATGGTTTAAGCTATACAACGAAGTAACTCATTGATGTATCTACTAGAGGAAGCCTAAACCATAAGTCATCAGAGTAATATCTCCAATTATTTGAAGATATGACTAATAACCATTATTAATGATCATTTATAAGAGGAAGAGAAGGAAGGCTAGTGAGAAAACATGAGTTAGATGCTATTTCCACTCTAGCACATAAGGTGGAAGTGTTGACAAGAAAGCTTAATAGTCTCACAATGGATCAAAACAAGGCTTTAGTAGTTTTAGATTTTGTATTGGTAAGTTCATTAGAGATTGATCAAGTGGAAGAGGTTGACTATATGGGGAACCCGATCATACCAAGAAATGATCCTTTTAATAACATGTATAATTCGGGTTGGAGGAATCATCCTAATTTCAAATGGCCTAACAACAGTGGTCAAAGCTCTAACATGTAACCTCTTAGATTTTAGAGACAAATGCCTCTTCCTTAAAATATGCTAATGTCCATTGAAGAGATGTTAGCTTAGTACATCAAGACAGCTAAGAATCGCCACCAAGCCACAGAAGTAGCCTTTAGAAATCAAGGAGCATTGATACATAACTTAGAGAATAAGCTTAGGCAGATTTCTAAGATGTTGTCTAATAAAGCTCCTAGGTCGTTACCGGGTAACACTACGACAAACCGTAAGGAGCATGTTAAGGGTATAACTCTTAGAAGTGGCAGGGAGTTACAAACTCTAAAGAGGATCCAGGATAAGAGGAAAGAAGTTGAGGTTGAGGTTAAGGAGCAAGCAGTTAGAAATGTGTCACTAGAAGAAGAAGCCTTACCAATAGCACCAAAGAAGTATATGCCACCTTTGCCATACCCTTCTAGATTAAGGAAGGATAAGGATGATGAGCATTATAATAAGTTTTTGGAACTCTTCAAACAGTTACACATCAACCTTCCTTTGGTGGAAGCCTTAGGTCAGATGCCTAAGTACGTAAAATTCTTGAAGGAGCTTCTTACTAACAAGAGGAAATTAGAGGAACTTTCTACTATTATCTTGGGAGGAGAGTGCTACTCAAAGATCCTAGTAACTTCACCATTCCATGTTTGATAGGAGACCTTCTAGTAGATAGGGCATCGATAGATCTTAGAGCTAACATAAATTTGATGCCCTATAGTCTATTCAAGAGATTGAATTTGGGAGAGCTTAAAATCATGAGAGTGAGCATCTAGTTGGTAGATAGATCCATGTGGTTTCTAAGAGGAGTTATGGAAGATGTCTTGGTAAAGGTACACGACTTTATTTTTCCTGCAGATTTTGTAATATTGGACATTGACGAGGACATCGAGGTTCTACTTATTTTAGGAAGACCATTCTTGCCAACTGTTGGTGCTGTGATTGACGTCAAAGATGGGAAGTTGGTCCTTCGAGTTAGAAGTGAGGAGATGGTTATCAAATTGCTTGATGTCTCCAAGAAATCAATGAGCGGTGATGATGACTACTTTGCTATTGATTCTTTTTATTTCACCATTTCTAAGTTTTTGTAGGATTTTTTGAGTAAGGATCCTTTGGAGTCATGCTTGACAAGTAGAAATGAGTTAGATGGAGTTAATGACGTGAAAGAAGTGATTACTTAATTGGAGGTGTGTACTACACAATTGAAGGATTTCAAGGTTGAGGAGATTAACTGGAGTAATATTACTGGTTTGAAGCCTTTGGTTGAGAAGCCTTCTGACTTGGAAATGAAACAATTGCCCTCTTACCTAGAGTATGCCTTTTTGGCTAAGGATTCTAAGTTGCAAGTAATCATATCATCGAAGCTTGACTAATGCCAAAAAGAGAAACTCTTATCTGTTCTAAAAGAACATAAGAGGGCAATTGCATAGAAGATATCAGACATTAAGCGAATTATTCCCTCCTTTTGCAACTACAAAATCTTGATGGAGGACGGATTTAAATCAGTGGTGAAATTGCAAAAGAGGTTGAATCCTAACATGAAGGAAGTAGTCAAAAAGGAGGTAGTCAAGTTGATGGATGTAAGGCTCATCTACTTGATTTTAGATAGCCCATGGGTAAGTCTGGTTCAAGTAGTTCTGAAGAAAGGTGGCATAACAGTAGTACTAAATGAGAGAAATGAGTTGATATTGATATGCACTGTGATTGGTTGTAGAGTGTGCATTGATTATAGGAAACTCAATGATGCCATAAGGAAAGACCACTTCCCACTACCCTTCATTGATCAAATGTTGGAGAGGTTGGTAAGTCATGAGTACTACTATTTCATAGATGGGATATCTGGTTATTTTCAGATTTCGATAGCTTCGAAAGACTAAGAGAAGACTACCTTTACTTGCCCTTATGATACTTTTGCATATCATAAGATGCCATTTGGACTATGTAATGCACTAGCCACTTTCCATCATTACATGATGGCTATTTTTTTGGGATTTAGTGGAAGATGAAATGGAAGTCTTTATGGATGATTTTTTCGTGTTTGGTGATACGTTTGATGGATGCCTTGCAAATTTGAAGAAAGTGCTACAAAGATGTGAGGGGATGAATTTGATGCTCAACTGGGAGAAGTGCCATTTTATGGTATAGCAAAGCATTATGTTGGGACACAAAATATCAAATAAGGGCATTGAGGTCAATATGGCTAAGGTAGAGGTGATATCAAAGTTGCCACCACCATCATCTATGAAGACTGTGAGAAGCTTCTTATGACATGCTGGATTCTATCAATGTTTCATTAAGGACTTTTCTAAGATAGCTAGGCCATTGACAAAGCTCCTTGACAAGGGTGTACTGTTTGATTTTAGTACCAATTGTTTAGGGGCTTTTAATGTTTTGAAGGAAAAATTGACCAACGTTCCTATCATGGTAGTACTAGATTAGAGCATGCCATTTAAATTAATGTATGATGCAAGTGATTTAGTAGTAAGAGTGGTATTGGGGCAGAGAAAAGACCAACACTTTCAACCAATACATTATGCTAGCAAGATACTCACTCCGACTTAAGCGAATTACACTACAAATGAGAAAGGAATTGGTAGTGATTATCTTTGCCTTTGATAAGTTTCAGCCCTACCTCATTCTTTTGAAAGTGATTGTTTACACCGATTACTCAGCTTTAAGGTACCTTATATCTAAATCTTATGCAAAACCATAGTTGATCCATTAGGTATTATTACTTCAAGAGTTTGATTTGGAGATGAGGGACAAGAAGGGGGTTGAAAATTTAGTTGCGGATCACTTGTCTAGGTTAGATAATCCACATTAAGAGGAATTAAATGAGGATGATATTAATGATAAATTTCTAGAAGAAAGATTGTTTGCTCTTTGCACAAGTGAAACCCACAACATTCCATGGTTTGTTGATATAGCAAACTACCTCAAGACTTAGATCACCATAAGAAGAAAAAGTTTTTCTTCGATTTAAAGCATTACTTTTGGGAAGACCCTTTTCTCTTTAGAGTGTGTTGACCAGATTATTCGAAACTGTATATTACATGAAGAAGGAGAGAAGATCTTGTTTCATTGCTATAATGGTCCAATAGGTGGTCACTATAGTATAAACAAGACAACTTAGAAGGTATTGGTGGCTGGTTTTTACTGGCCAAGTATATTTTAGGATGCTCATGATTATGTTGTGGCTTACGATAGGTGTCACAAAATAGGGAATGTCTACAAGAAAGATGAAATGCCATAGAAATACATCTTAAAATGTGAAGTCTTTAACATTTGGAGGATAGACTTCATGGGACCATTCCTTAGTTCTTATGGCGATAAGTACATTTTAGTCATAGCGGACTACATGTCAAAGAGGGTTAAAGCATAAGCTTTACCAATGAATGATGCTAGGGTAGTAGCAAGATTTTTGAGAAAGTTATTTTCTAGATTTAGGGCACCCAAAGCATTGATTACTGATAGAGGAACCCACTTTTGCAACAATCAAATTGAACGTATCCTTAAGAGATATGGAGTACACCATAGGACAACCACTCCTTATCATCCACAAACAAGTGGCTAAGTGGAAGTATCTAATAGAGACTTAAAAACAATTTTGGAGTAGATAACATAAAAGATTACGCTAATAAGTTAGATGATGCTTTATGGGCATACTGGACTCCTTACAAAACTCCATTAGATACTATACCTTATCGATTGGTTTATGGTAAGGATTTCCATTTATCAGTGGAGATTAAGCATAAGGCTTATTAGGCATTGAAGACTGCAAATTTGGATTACGAAGCAGCTAATAAACTTACATATTTCTAACTCATTGAATTGGATGAGTGGCTTTCGATAGCTTATGAGAACAATCGAATCTACAAGGAGCAAGCTAAACATTTTCATGATTCCAAGATTAAGCACCCTAAGCAATTCAAGGAAGGTGCTCTGATACTTTTGTACAATTCTAGGCTTAAGTTATTTCCTAAAAAACTTAAGTCTAGATGATCAATACATTCTTAGTAAAGAAGGTGTTTCCATTTGGGGTAGTGGAAGTTGAGCATCCAGAAAAAGGGACATTTAAGATTAATGGACAACGATTGAAGTTATACCATGGGGAAGTTGATTTGAATGAAGGTAAGGAGGAATTAAAACTTCTCCAATTCAAGGAATAAAGTTGAATTCTCTAGGAACATCGAGCTTAAGATATAAAACAAGCATGTATCATTTAATTAGATTTACTCTTGTTATTGATTTATTACTTTGATGTTGTCAAGTTTAAATTATTTGTTTTTGTTCTTTCTATTTGTTTATTTTGAGTGTATTAGTTTATAGTTTGATGTGAACAGGCAAAAAAAAAAAAAAAAACATTGAGTGGAAGTTATGGCAATAAAAAGGGAAGAGAAGAATTTCACAAAGTGTGTAAACATAGATGGAGGTTGGAAGGTCAATATTGTATCACGGCTATGATAAAGGTAAATATTTAATTTTTCAAGCATATCATCTATTGTAAGATCAATCATAGCCATGATAAATTAATAAGGTTGATCTACCTGTCCATCACGACTATGATCACCTCCTTGGAAGTTTCACATTCTTCCTTACAACCGTAATCGAAAGGACTACAATTGAATTTCTTTGTACAGTACTAGTCATGGTTTAATTCACCCCCATGATTAGTTTAAAGTGTAGGCCATAATAGTTTAAAAATTTTAGGCATACTACTAATCATGGGAGTCATCACACCCATGATTAAGCTTGAGAAAAGGCATCACATCTCGTGTCATGGCCATGATCATGTCCCTAATATCCCACTATATAAGAAATTTCCCTCTCTCTCTCTTCATTTCTAACACTTTTTAAAACTCTACCCAATGAGAATGCTCTCCATACCGGTTTTCTAAGACTATCCATCACCATTTTCTTTACATAGACTCTTGTTTCAACTACTTCTAACACTTGCATGTCATTCTCATCATGATTACACTCTTCTAAGGTATGATCTTTCTCTTTTTCTTTAGTTTTTCTACACTTATAATGATTTGATCCATGCAACTTTACAGTTTGTATATGTGTATTTACTACGATTTGTAAATGTATTGTGATTGTACTTGTAGTTTTGTTTGTGTAGTTATTAGACTTCAATTTGCATGACTTTATACGAAAATTTGGAATGTCTTTCCATTAGTGATTACCGAGTTGGGGTATTTTGTAAATTGAGCCTAATTTAAAGATTTAGTCTCATCGTAGTACTTAAGTATTATGTAAGATTGTGCTGCAAGTTTTTTTTCCTTATGTTGAAGTGTTGTGTTTATGTGTTGATGTTGTGAATTAGAGTGTTGCCTAGTTAAGGGGAGATACTAATCCTTAGTTGTAGTTCAGGTTACAAGTTAAGTAATTATGAATTCACTTGTTTAATTCGTATATGGTAGTAGGTTAGGATTAATAATGTTTAGTTGATTGATGCCTTACATCTATAAGTGGAAGGAAGTTGGAATAGCTATGCATAGTGTAAATTGTACTTGAATTATATATGAGTTTTACTTCTCTTGAACTAATGTGAATGTTTGTAGATGGCACCTAAGAAATCATCAATGACTTCTAAGCACAAGATACCAAGGGCTGGTCCTCCTTCTCCTCCTCTTAGACAATCTGATGCAGTAAGTTCAAGTAGGGCGGTTGCTCTACTAGCTGGCATGATTGCAGAGTAGAAAGAGAGATCTAAGGAATTTGCTGCCAAGAAGATAATCAAATGACAATGTGTTATAGACTGGGCTACGCTAGGAGAGTACGACTTGAAGATAGCCATGCAGAGGTTGTTAGGAAATAATCCATGGCTGAAGCTATTTATGATTTAAGAGAAGACTTACAAACAAACAACACTGGCTTTCCTCTCATTGTTCAAGATCAAGTATGAGTATATTGGCTCAAAATGGACAATGAGGTGGAGTTCTTTGCCTTTGGAAGAATTCATACCTTTGATATGTTAACCTTTGTATCAGCGATGGGATTGCATACCCGGGCTAAGCTTGAGGATGATGAGTTTGTAGATTTGCTAGTGAGTCTTGCCTAAGGAACTTTAGTGAATGAATTTTGGAGAGAAATCTCCATTGAAAATAGTTTCAGGGCGGGCAAGCCCAAGGCTTCAACTTTAAAGAAGACTAGTGCTTAAGTCTTCCACTGCATTCTTGTTAGGATGATTTATGGGAAGCATGAGGGCCTTGGGGCAGTGGGGGAGTATGACTTACTACCCTTAAAGGTGTTTCCAGTGAATATGGGAATCTTAACCGCATTTGGAATTCACCGGAAAATATTTGATAAGAGTAAGTGTATTTTTGTTGGAGGACTGATTACCAAAATCCTCAGGAATTTGAGGTTGTAGCCTACAAGTAGCAGGCTAAAACTCTTGTATTGATCTAGAATTGCTTCCAAGAATCCCTTTTAATCAATGAGGTATTGCAAGAGTCTTGGATCCTGATATGGACATTAAGGACCCTAGTGCTGCAAATTTCATGCAATCAGCATCAAGCTTCTCAGTTAATAATTTGAAGAGATTGGAAACTAAAGTGGTTGAGATTAAAGAGACTTAAAAGGTAATTGTTGAGCTCTTGAAGAACATCACTACAAAAGTAGGAGTGGCCATTCCCTCTTATTTCTCTCATCCTCAAACCTAAGAGGATATGAGTGCTAATCAACCTTCGATTCCCCCATTAGTAAGTGCTCTACAAGAAGAAGAAGGAGATGAAGAGTTAAAAGAACAAGACTCTGGTGATGAAGAGCAAGGGTCAAAAGAAGAAGACACTAATGATGAAGAAGAAACTAAGGAACCCAACAAGAAGTAACAGGGAATGAGAGTGAAGATGAGTCATTCAAGGAAGACGAAGATGGCTCCGATGAAGAGATGGACGCCAAGGATGACTGACTTATTTTCTTTCTTTTGTTTTATTTTGTTTAGTTTAAGACTAATTATCTAGTTGAGAGCTTAACCTTAATGATGTATTTTAAATGGAGACTCTCATATCATGTGTTTGTTATGTTTTGTTTTTGTTTTGTCTTAATGGTCAAGTGTCTCTTTTGTTGTTCAATTTGTCATGGTGTTTAAAGGATGAACTTTCTAATGGTTTACAGCTCAATGAATTGGTCAAACTTCATATATTAGGGAAGATTAGTTCTCGTTGTTTATTGTTTTTCATTTTTCTAGTTGTTCCTTTTCTATGCCTATTCTGTGATTGCATTATTGAGCCATTGAGGACAATGTCTTTCTTTAAGTATGGGGAAGATTTAACCCTACTTATAAAAAATCTTTCACTTAAGTTTGTTTGTTTTAAGTTATGAATTGACTTAATAGATTATGGATTTGACAAAATAGCAATCAACTTTGTTAGTTACGAGAGAAGAAAGGAACTAAAGGAGGGCATAAGAGTATTTAGAAGAACTTGTTGTCTGTGCTCCAATCTCCTTTTATAGTCGTAGGTTAGTTTGAATTTGGTAACCATTTCCTTAAAAACTTAGTACACGTGCTGAAGTTGAACTTAAGACCACTTCTTGATTTTAAGGAATGTAGTTGATGTCATGGCTACTGGTGGGTGGTTATTTAGATAAAGAATCTAATTGTTCACACTTAGTGTTAGAATTCAAATCCTTTGGGGCTAATTGGATTAAAGTCTAATTTGTAGGCAATTATTCTGAGCTAAACGAGGTCATCCCGATTTGCTTTGACCAGGTTATTTTGCTTAGTGTAAAGGCATCTATCTAGTTGGTCTTGTTGAGCTGATCTACACACTTGTTGAGACCTAAAAGAGGTCAGAAATTTTGAAGGAAAAGGATATAGTCATGAAGTAGCTCGAACACAATCCTATTTAGGTCAGTCTTGGCCTTATGGAAAAACCTCCATGAACAATGACGACATGAGACATTGATAAAAATAATGGATTTAAAGACACTTTACAAATGGAGATTTTCAAAACAATATCATCTTAACCAACTAGTATGTTGGGTCATTTGCAGTAATAATACTGGTGAGTATTCATAAAGTCAAATTCCATAAAGGAAAGGGATTCGGTAAGTGCTAGATCTTAACTTGCTACTCTAATCTAGGCAATTGAAGAGAGAGGTTAGAATTGAAACTGAAATTAAAAGACAGGTAAAAAGTAATAACTAACACAAATGGTAATGACATAAGCTCATTACATGTTTCCAAAGTAAAGGTGATGCTATGTCAATAAGATATTGAGGATTGTTTTCGACTAGGTATTGATAACATTCAATTGGGCTAGATCTTGGATAAGGTATCTCACTCAACTATATAGTGGAAAATCTCCTCTTAATTATAGTTCTAAAAGTTAAGGGGTCGATCTCCTTTAAGTCTCATGAGATATCCTAATCTACTAGAACCACATAACATAATGTGAATTAAATAGGGAACACATAATCGCCTCTCAATCTCATAAGTGTGAGAACCCATTATCGATACTCCACTAACTCAATGACTCAATTAGGGAATTATACAACTAATCTCCTATTGGTCTCATAATCGCGTAAACCCATTAACCCTCAATGGCAGTTTCTAGAACTAATCTCCTCTTAGTCTCATAATCACAAGGAAACCAATGGAAATTTTCCTTATCAAGCACCTCAAAGAGTTCAAATGAAATACTAATCATCAAAATCCCATATAATACGCATACCCATATGATAATTACATGGTTACATCATCTACATTATCACAAACCCATTAAAAACTACTTAGCCACTCATATTAGGAATAATAATAGAAACAAATGATAGAAAAAAAAAATAGCAAGCCCCAAAGATGAACGAAGGAAAATGGTATTTACTTAAGAACAAGAAGATAGATGATAAACAAGATAAATAACAATCAATAACTATTTAAAATAATTAACAATATGCAATGGAATCTTGAAAACGAGCATTAAATGCCATAGAAGCATCAATAGAATAGTAAACAAAGGAATGAGCTCACAAAATTGTACTAATCCCTAAGTAAAACCTAATTGCGACTTGCATTTCTAGCTGTAAATGCAATTATATAGATTTTTAAGCTACTGATCGATTGGTGGACACGTATCAGTACTAAGTTGCCTTCATGTTTTATGAAACATAGAGTTTAGAAAGATTAAGGTTTTAGTCGCAAAACCCTAACCCTAATTTCTTTTACCAATCAATCGGTGTAAATAGTATTGATCAATTGACTTTAGTAAATCTACCCCTACACATTTTGTTCATTATGTTATCCTCTTCAATGATTGTTTGTCTAAGCAGTTGCTTCACCCTTGATACTTTAAGGTGTATTGATCTATTGGTGGAAAGTCTACCGATTGATTGGTAAGCCAAATTCACTATTGAATTAAGCCTCCTTGATTAAGTGGTGAGGATTACTAAGACCATGGTAACCCTCATGCACTTGCAAATAAGACATAAAATTAATCAACTTCTTCTAAAATTAATCCATTTTCATGCATTTTTTATAATTTTACATAAGTTGGTCTATTTTGTTGATAAACTCTATTTTCATGTAAAATTATTAAGTTTTCGCTACATTTATGCACAAATGCAGGTTTTAAAGTTAGAAAAAATTATGAATTTTGAGCAGCAATCAATGCAGTGAGAAAATTAGTTTGGTAAACTTGTACTAGGTAGTAGATCTACCACTTGCTCTATCTTATGCTAGGGTGGTAACCCCTTTAGTCATTCGTTTGGGAACACTTTAGCTTATTGGTCCAATAAAGTGTAAGCCTTTGATGGGACTAAATCCAAGCCGGTAACCTTCAACAACTACTTAGCTACCAAGTATATTGGGTTAGCCTTTTCTATCACTTGCTTTAACTCACCTTAGCTCATATACAATTCCTTTTTTTAGGCTCGACTAAGTTTAGCTTGAGTCTCATGCACTTCCTAAGGGGTCATTGGGTAAAGCACCACCTTTTTTCTATCCTTCAAAAGTAGGTAGGTAATCTTATATCCATCATATAATACTCATCGTCCAAACATCCAAGGTCAACGAAATAACACATGGGATGCAGATATCAATACTATACCATAGAGGACCTCATCTTTACACCCATCTCCAATGGATATTGGTACATGGGCATGCTAGGTCACATGCAAGGCACCCTTTTCATCCAACTAATAGAGCTTATAAGGTCGAGGGTAAGGACATGTCAAAAACTTGAGTTTGGTTATTAGATCGGCTGTAACCACATTTGTGCAGCTTCCTCCATCATTGATTAACACACATAAATTCCCTTTCACTCTACACCCAATGTAGAAACTGTTCTCCATTTATGCCTCTTCCTTAGTTAGAGCTATCCTCAAAGCTTGGCATACAACCATGTTCATGAATTTCCCTTAATCCAAGTACATAATAGCCTCTTCATCTTGGTAAAACTCGTTAAGAATCCTCTAATAGTATCTTTGCCCTCATCCTTTTCATCTTCTAACTCTTCCTCATCCATACTCTTCAGCTCATCTCCTTTAACAACCATTACCCACTTGTTTGGACATTGTGATGCTATGTGTTTGAAATAAAGATATTTAAAGTACTTTATTTCTCTAGTTTTCCTCCCTAAGCTTTATTCTATATCTCTCTTTACCTCAGTTTGTAGGGCTCTGCTATCCTCAAGTTGGTCAAAGATAGGATTACGTCAATCCATACATTAGTTTTACCCACGTCTACTAAATGAAGTTAGCTTTAGGATATAGGTTAGCTAATAGGAGCTCAACTAGGTGATGTATGCCTTTGCCCCTCAACCTTTCATGTAATTTGGGTAACTTCATCCAAATATCCTATCCTCTGAACCTTAATAATGTCCCTAATGCTAAACCTCAGATTAGAGATGAATCGAGAAATGGTTCTTGCGTCAAGCTCATCCATGTCACATCGAATTATCAACATCTGGAATTCTGGGAGATAATCATCTACACTCTTCGACCCTTACTTCAATTATTGGAGTCTCTTGAGCATATCCTCTTCATAATGTTTGGGAATGAAGTGACTTTACGTTACCCGTTTCATCTAACTCTAAGTACTTACTCTACATTAGCTATCCTGCCTATAAATTCCACAAATTTATCCTTCTAAATATAATGTTGAAATGAAGTGATGCAGATAATTTTCCTGATTCAATAAAATAGCATAAAAATAAAATTGATTAAAACTTTAAATTGGGAACCTCAAACGAATATGTAAAACCTTAATATAAGGTCTAAAAATTTAATTACGTAAGAATAACCCTTAACCCTACGTATGTATACTTATAAAAATTTGAATCCAAACTAAATAGAAACCATAAACACTAAATCTAAGATTGTGAAACCCTATAATTTACCCTAATGCTAATAAAACACCAAATTAATAAAATTAACGCTAAGTATGGAAAATTGCATTAAATTGCTACGAACGATTAGAGATAATTTTAATTAATAGTAATAATTGACCAAGTTGAGTCGATTAAAATAATAAATTAATAAAATTATGAAAAATTAATCATACATGTGCATATACATGGTGCTAATATATACATACATTTATATTAAGTAATTTCCTTTTTTCCTTAATATATGTCATATAATATATTATATTATATTTTATTTTATGTTACCTTATCTTCCAAATGCTTACCAAGCATATTATATTTTATTAGTGACTAGAATAACTAAATTAGTTAGATTCTATTTAATTAAAACCCTTTCCTAACCAAATGTCACTTTCTTACTTACATCATAAGTTTGAGCGTAACCCCTACATGATGAGACAAGAGGAGCCATCATCTCCTACACCTAAGGCCTACTTGACATAACATAAAAGATAACTCAATTCCCTTAAATCTTCCAACTTTTGGTTGACCTAGGAAGCAAACAAATCCACTACCAATTTCTTTTGTCTTCTTCCCATCACATCACACATAAAATATCCCCCAAATCAAAGATGACCACACAATTAAAATTGACTAAGTATAAGAGTTTTCAAATCAACATTTCCTCTTACCTTTCACATCTTGCAATGCCAACATCAAATTAGTCTTTATTTCTTTTTACTTTGTAATTCTAGGAGACAAATATACTATCCTACTTCTCCTTTCTTTCGACTAAGCACAAGCAACCCACATGCTTGATACTTCTTCTTTCTTTTGTTTACCAAATACAAATTCTCTCACCCTATTCCCTCATAAATATGACCAACACACATACACGTTAATTTATCTTTCACCATTTTTCATTTCCATTAATTTTCTTCAATAAACCATTACACACATTGTAAGCCACATAAAGTTTTAGTAATACTTGGAGTCAAGCTTGAATGGTCCTAATATTCCCTAGAGTTGACAAACCAAATAATTAAAATTTGCTCAATAAAACTAAGTTCATAACATAGAAAAAGAGCAACAAACGGAGTCTTCAAACGTATGTGAAGCTTACTAAATATAAAACTCCAAATCCTTAATATTTTAGCACTAGAAAATTTAGAGATGAGTAAAATAAAATACTAACTATGTAAGTGAAAAGTTTTCATTTCCATAAGCTCCTAAATGTAACTTTAAATTTTAACCAAATGAGCCACTAACTTTGTAGCCTTTATTAATAGCAAACAAGTAGAATAAATGAACAACTAAATAATTAAAGAAGTAAGCAAACAATTGAATCAAACAAAAAAAAAAACAAAGAAAAAAAATCTGTTGTTGTTGAGCCTAGTTTTTCTCATCGTTTTTATAAATTAGTCTTCTTTAAACCGATCAATATTAAATTTTACTAGTTGAATACTAACCCTTAACTAAAGTTTAAAGAAAACTGATTCTTTTATCTTGGAAAATATTTTGGAGTTACCATCTAACTAAAATCAAGAAAAATAGCTAAGTTATAATCAGTTGGGTGGACTGATTATAACTTAGCTACCAATCTTTCGATAAAGCTAATTTTTAAAAATAAAGATTTAGATCTAGAGGCTATCCTATTAAACCTTACTTTTAATTTTCCAAATTTAATTTTACTTTTCGAATACCCTTCCAATAATATTTATTTACAAGCGATAACTGAAATTATACCTATTTGCAAAAAAAAAAAAAAGAATTTAAAGAATTATCAACTAAAAGGAGAAAATAAAATTTTTTTCCATATTTTAAGTTGCCTCATAGTACGGGTACCTACATACTCGTTATTCGAAATCGAACTTCTATAGTTCATTTAAAAAAATTTAAGCAAGTTGGTTGATTTTAATTTTTGAAATATATTGGGTTTATGTTTTTAATTTGATTTGGTTTATTTAAGGAAAACTTTCTAAAAAAAAAAGGGTCCTAAACTTTGTTTATTGGATTTTTGAAAATTCTAAAGGTCCTAATTTCGAAAAAGATTCATTTTATTTTATTGTTATTAAGAAAAAGGTTTTCTAAGTGGTAAATTAATTTATTGAATTTTAATTTTATTTATTATTCTTTATTCATGTCGTACCACTCTCATTTTCTTTTCTTTTCTTTTTTTTTCTTTTTTCTATTATTTTATCTTTCTTTGGTTTTTCCTTTTTCTCTTTTCTTCTTTTCCTTTTTTATTACAATTACATTTACATTTATATTTACACAACAACAATAATAATATTAATAAATCACATAGATGAAACACTAAAGTAAATAATCCAAATAGCAAATGAAGGCTAGACTATAGGAGACTAATACGAGCATGAATCTTGGAGTGAGCTTAAGTTAGCTTGGGTTTAGGTTGGGTTCAGGTCAGCTCTAAACTCTTCTTCAACGACAGTACCTTAGAGTTGATTTAAGGTGATTCAAATGTTGAATCAAAGGGGTGAAAGGATTTTTATGTGCTTTGGATTGGGATTAGGGTGGTATGGCAAATGCTGTAGTAAGTTGAGGTGGTTAGGGTAGTTATTGGAGATGGTGGCTAGCGGTGGTGGATTATAAGTTCGAGCGATGCTGGTTGTAGTTTGCGAGAGGGTAAGGGTTTAGGTTTTGGACCACCACAAAGTCAGTCGTGGTAGTGGTTTTAAATAAGGAAGCATAAAGAGAGAGATTCAAGGAGAGAAAGAGAAGGAAATTAGATAGTGAAGAGAGATTGAGAGAGTGATGATTTATGATTCTCTTATGTCCTTAGGAATAAATAAAGGACTCCTCTTTATATTAATCCATCACTAATTAAGCTTAGAAAGTCTGAAAAACAAATTAATTCAAAGAAAGCGCGACATGAGTTTTCTTCATTTTTCAATTCGATTTCCTTTACATAATCCTATTGAATTTGGACATGTTTTTGGTTTAATTCAAAAGTAGGTCATGTATAATACATGATTTTATCAAGAAATTGTATAGAATCGTGTGAAAATCACATAAAAATAGCCCTTGAAATGGTGACACCATGTTGAGGAAATAAAAACGTGAGAACTAAAAATTTGGAAAAAAAAAATCAAGGAAGAAGAAGGAAAGGGGGCATAGGCCATGTGCTGGTTATGTGCCATGTGCCCTCATATACGTGTTACAAAAATAAAAGGCGCACAACAGTGTGCCCTCTCTCTTCCTCATTGTGATCAAGGCTAAGCCTTGTTTTGCAATGTTGTGGACTAGGTTTACAAACTCGTTCTTTTTTTTTTAAGAATAAAATAAGCTAAAAACAAAAATTAGTTACCTATTGATTAAGTGGTGTGAAAGTCCTATCTTAATTGTATACTAAGATTTTTATTATTATTATTATTATTATTATACATACCTTTCCTTTTGAAAAGAAAAAGGTACTTTATGCATAGTAAGATTCGAACCCATGACCTTTAATTCCAATGCCATTGTAAACTCAAGTACTTATCTGTTAGACCATTAACCTATGCCTTATTTATATGTACATTTAAATTGCATATATGTATAAGGTTTGCTTAGGTTAGATTTGAATTTAAACCTATGCCCAACAACCATTTCCTTATTTTGTCTAAATTAAAAATTCTATTTTATTAAACCATCTAAAAAATTTATTATTTTCTAAACTTCCTAAATCCTCTATTATTTCATTTTTTTTAATTTTCTATTTTTTTGTATTTCTTTTTCTTTTTATTTGGCTTTTCTAAAATTTACGACTTTTTACCTTATCCTAAAAAATGTTTCAATAAAAAGATGGCAAAAATGGGGTGTTTATAGCTGCTCTTCTTTGTAGTGAATTTTGAGTAAAACTTTACCACAAAGATAAATGAGAAACTATTTTTGACCCAAGGGTAGAATTTTTCTTAAGGAATACCTTAGCTAGCTGTCCTAGGTTCAATTCATTCGGGATTTTGGTGAATAGTGAAAAGAGAGAGGAGACACTCTAAGAGTTGGCCGATAAACTAAAAGAGGAATTGAAGTCAAGTCATACCCTTACGAGCTAACGAACTAGGGTGAACGGGTAAGCATTCCTTTAGCGAACTAAGACCTTAAAGTGACGTTGAAAGCTTGGTTGTGCCCCTATGAGTTGACTAACCAATAAGAGATTGGCAAAATGCTCCTTAAACTAGCTAAAACCATAGAAAGATGTTGAAAAGTTGGTCATGCCCTTATGAGCTAACTAACCAAGATGAAACAAGCGAAGCACTCCTAAAGATCGTTAAGACCTTAAAGAGATGTTGAAAACTTAGTTTTTCCCCTATGATCTGATTAACTAAGATGAGACTAATGAAGCACTCCTTGAGTTGCCTAAGACCCTAAAGAGATGTTGAAAACTTAGTCGTGCCCCTATTAGCTAACTAACCAAGATGAGACAATACAAAGCACTCCTTGAGCTAGCTAAGACCCTAATGAGATGTTGAAAACTTGGTCATGCATCTATGAGCTGACTAACCAAGATGAAAAGGGCAAAGTGCTCCTAAAGTTGGCAAAGATGCAAAAGAAATGTTGAAAACTTGGTGGTGCCCTTATGAGCTGACTAACTAAGATGAGATGGGTGAAGTGCTCCTTGAGTTGGCTAAGACCTTAAAAAGATGCTGAAAACTTGGTCATACCCCTATAAGTTGACTAACCAAGAGGAGATGGGTGAAGCGCTCTTAGAGCTAGCCAAGGTCCTAAAGAGATGTTAAAAACTTGGTCATACCCCTATAACCTAACTAACCACGATGAGATGGGTGAAGTACTCCTTGAGCTGGCTATGACCCTAAAAAGATGTTAAAAACTTGGTTGTGCCCTAATGAACTAAATAACTAAGATGAGATGGGTGAAGTGCTCCTAGAGTTGGCTAAAACCCTAAAGAGATGTTGAAAAGTTGGTCGTACCCCAATGAGTAGACTAACCAAGATGAGACTGGTAAAGTGCTCCATGAGCTGGCTAAGGCCCTAAAGAGATGTTGAAAACTTGATTATGCCTCGATAAGCTGACTAACCAAGATGAGACAAGCGAAGCACTCCTTGAGCTGGTTAAGACCTTAAAGAGATGTTAAAAACTTGGTTATACCCCTATGAACTGACTAACCAAGATGGGACAAATGAAACATTCCTTGAGCTATCTAAGACCTTAAAGAGACATTGAAAACTTGGTGGTACCCCTATGAAAAAACTAACCAAGATGAGACAAACTAATCAAGATGAGACCAGCAAAGCACTCCTAGAGTTAGCTAATACCCTAAAGAAATGTTGAAAACTTAGTTGTGCCACTATGAGCTGACTAACCAAAATGAAATGGGTAAAGCACTCTTAAAGCTGGTTAAGACCCTAAATAGATGTTGAAAACTTAGTCGTATCCCTATAAGCTGACTAACTAAGATGAAATAGGTGAAGTGTTCCTAGAGTTAGCTAAGACCTTAAAGAGATATTAAAAACTTAGTCATGCCCCTATGAGCTAACTCACCATAATGAAACGAGCGAAGCACTCCTTGAGCTGACTAAGGCCCTAAGAGATGTTAAAAACTTGGTTGTGCCCCTATGAGCTAACTAACCAAGATGAAACAAGTGAAGCACTCCCTAAGCTAGCTAAGAACTAAAGAGATGTTTAAAACTTGGTCGTACCCCTATGAGCTGTTTGACCATGATGAGATAGGTAAAGTTCTCCTTGAGAGGGGATGTTGAAAACTTGGTCATTCCCCTATGAGCTGACTAACTAAGATAAGATAGGTAAAGTGCTCCTTGAGCTGATTGAAACCCTAAAGAGATGTTGAAAATTTGGTCTACCTCTATATGATAACTCATAAAGATAAAATGGGCGAAGCGCTCCTCGAGCTGGCTAAGACCTTAAAGAGATGTCGAAAACTTAGTCATGCCCCTATGAGCTAACTAATTAAGATGAAACAGGTGAAGTGCTCTTAGAGCTAGCTAAGACCCTAAAGAGATGTCAAAAACTTGGTCGTGCCCCTATGAGCTGACTAACTAAGATGAAATGGGTGAAGCACTCCAAGAGCTGGCTAAGACCCTAAATACATATTGAAAACATGGTCATGCCCCTATGAGCTAACTAATTAAAGTGAAATGAGTGAAATGCTCCTAGAGCTAGTTGAGACCCTAAAGAGATGTTGTAAACTTGGTCGTGGCCCTATGAGTTTACTAACGATGGTGAAATGGGTGAATCATTCCTTAAGCTGGCTAAGACCTTAACAGATGTTGAAAACTTGGTCGTATCCCTGTGAGCTGACTAATTAAGGTGAAATGAGCAAAGCACTCTTAGAGTTGGTTAAGACCTTAAGAGATGTTGGAGACTTAGTCGTACCCCTATAAACTGACTAACCAAAGTGAAACGGGTAAACCGCTCCTTGAGCTAGCTAAGACCCTAAAATGAATGGATGGGTAAGCACTCCTTGAGTTGATTAAGACCTTAAAATAAAACCTAGTAGTGCTCGTTTGAGCTAACTATCTTAGATAGGAGTGTCTCTAGTAGATTAGAAACCTTAAATTTATAATCGATTTGAGATAAGTTTGGAAGTGCTCCTTTGAGCTGACTATCCTAAGTGAATGGGTGAAGTACTCCTTAAGCTAGCTAAAATCCTAAAGAGAAACTTGGGAATGCACCACTGAGCTAACTAACTTAGGAGGGAGCATCTCCAGTAAACTAGCAACCTTAAATTTTGAATCAATCCGAGACAAACTTAGAAGTGCTCCTTTAAGCTGACTATCTTAGGTAAATGGGTGAAGTGCTCCTTGAGTTGACTAAGACTTAAATTGAAACCCAATAGTGCCCTATTGAGCTAACTAACCTAGGTAGAAGTGTTTCTAGTAGACTAGCAACCTTAAAGTTGGAATTAATTCGAGACAAACCTAGAAGTGCTCTTTTGAGCTGACCATCCTAGGTGAATGGGCGAAGTGCTCGTTGAGATGACGAAGACCCTACATTGAAACCTGGTAGTGCCTTACTAAGCTAACTAACTTAGTCAAGAGCGTCTCTAGTAGAATAGCAACCTTAAATTTGGAATTGAAAAAGCGCCTTATGGGGTCATTAAAAGGAATCAATGCTCATATGGGCTAAGTGAAGAGAAATTGGTGAAGGGAAGTGCTTTTATAGGCTTGATGAAGGGAAATGCTCTATGGGCTCGCTTAAAAGAAAAATGGTAAAAGAAAACATCTTACGGGCTTGATGAAGTGAAGTACCCTATGGGCTCATAAAGAACTTGGGGAAGAGAAGCACCCTATAGGCTCACTAAAAGAATTGATGAAGAAAAGAAGCACCCTATGGGCTTGCTTAAGAGAAATTACTAAAGGAAAGTGCCTATAGGCTTGCTAAAAAGAATCTGACGAAGGAAAGTACCCTATGGGCTTGTTAAGAACTTGGTGAAGAAAATGGCCCTATGGGCTCACTAAAACCTTAAAGGGAATTGACAAAAGAAGGGGTAGTGCTTTGAAAGTTGACTAGAACTCTAGAAAGAATAAAAGAGTGGGTCGATGCTCTAAGAGCTGGTTGGAATCTCTAAAATGAAAGACAAGACAGTGCCTTAAAGGCTGACTAGACACCTAAAAAGAATAAATGTAAACCTCACAAATTTAGCTTTCTAAGTATAAAACAAACGTCCAAACTGTAAATGATTTCCTGAACTCAAAAGAGCCAGTGGGATTTAAAACCGATTAAAATCTCAATCCAAAACCTAAAGTGGACACAAAAAAAAAACCTTAAATCATCAATTGAACCCTTAACTGCATACGAAGACCGTAAAACCTTGAACCTCATCAAAACTCTAAGATAACAATTGAAGATTTAATCGCGTAAGAATATATGAAACCCTAAATGTGTAAAAACAATAGAGATTGTGCCCTAAAGTAATAAAAATCCTAAAACTATAACTTTAAGGATATAAAAGCACTAATTAACCATGATATACCCTAAAACCCTAATTGATAATATAATGCTCATATTTTGCTAAATTATTAGTAAAAGGTTAGAGATAACCCTCATTCATGCTTATATGATTCGAATCCTCAAGTAATCCATTAGAAACTAAGATAATGAGTCATAGATTATATTTATCCCTTAAGTATGTGATTAAGATAGTCTCACTTAGAGTTAGGGTTATAGTTGAAGATTAGGTTACATGTAGTGAACTTTTATACTCAAATTAGTACTTTTTGCACTTGTTATCCAAAGTAGTTTATCAAATGAGATATATAAGCTATAAAGACCTAAAGTAAGACCTCATCAATTATGTTTACTAATCAATTCATCATATACCTCATTTCTTCTCATTTCCTTCATTTTTCCCCTAATTTCCCTTAATTACTACATTATGTGCACAAAATTACACATACTTAAGGAAAGTTGACTAAGTCAACACATGTTGACCAAAGTCCAAGGGTTGACTAAGTCAACATTTTGAAAAGTCAACAAAAGATTAAAAGATAAGGAAAATATCTACTCCTTCATGATGGCTTCTCTTATCTTTTCTTTCGATTTTTCTCTTCTCTTTCTCCTCAATTGTTGCCGTCCACTTATTCTTCAACTTGACCCCACCATTTGTTCTCTTCCATTATGACAACAAAACAAAAGAAACAAACCAAAAATCCTCCTCCATTGCCGTGAGCTTCCATCTTCCATTTTACCTTCAACATCTTCCTTTTTGTCTCCTTAATTCCAACATAAGCAAAGGTATGTATCTAAGTTACTTTAACTTGTTTTATCTTCTTTATTAGTTAGTTAATTAGGTAGATTAGATAAGTAGTTATGTGTTTAGTGTTGTCTTGAAGAAGAGGAAACAAAGTTCCCATCTTTAAGTGTAGGAATTAGGAATTATGAAGAAGAAGAAAAGAAGACATGAGTATATGCTCATAAGTATGTGCACATAAGGGAATACTAAAAGAACACAAGTATGTGAACCTTTGTACATGAGTATTTATCATGTACATAACCTAAATTAAGACCATATTTAACTATACATACCTATACTACACTAAATACATACATATAAACACAAAAGGATGAAATTAGGAAGCTTTTCTTAAGGAAAAGATTAGGCATACGAATTTGTGTATAAAAATACGTATCTAACCGTATAGGTATATGAGTATGTATACATGCATAAATACGGTATAAGTCTAAGTAGATGTATAAGTAAATATATATAAGGTATATGTACATAAGTATAAGGGAAGAAATAAAATGTACATAAGACACGTACATGATGAGAGGCTTATGTAATCACATAATGAGGTAAGCGATGAGGTAAGCACATGATGACATAAGCCATGACATAAGTAAGTAATGACATAAGCAAATGATGATGTAAGCGATGACATAAACGTAGGTTTAGAAAATGAGAAAATAAGAAGAGTGCATAATAATTAGGTACTTAACTTAGTAAACCCTAAGACACTATCTAAATTGGATTATACTTAATTAAGTATATGAATTAGCAATAGCAAAGTAAAATCTTTTAGGTATAAGAATTTAAGGGTTAACTAAATCATTAAGTATAAACAAAAGATAAAAATATAAGTAATAAGAGTACTTAAGTTTTGATAGTTAAAAAAAAAATTTCAATAAATTTAGCCCATATCATAAAACACGGGTCTTAACGTCCAAAACGGACATTACTGTGTGAATGTACGTCCGAAAACGATGAAAAATGACTGTAAATTTGTAAATATTGAAAATAGAATGAAAAAGTTACATACGATTAGCAATTAGGTTTAGTCAAATAAGGGCTATAGTAATCTAAGTAGAATTAGGTAGATAGATATCTAGAACCATTAGTTGAGTCAACTACTTATTATCCTTATTATCTCGTAATGATCAGGTGATCCCGATGAGGGCGAGAATCTCCCGATCGGTTCTTACGACTAGAGCGAGTCGTCATAGTTAAGTGAGTACTCTCGATGACTCCATACTTGTTTGTGCTTGTAGTTAGTGCACTTAAATTGAATATCAATAACTTGATGCATGGGGTTTCGGGATATGTGTGTGCTTGATATTGATTGATAGTTGTAAGAAATATTACTAAATATAATAAATGATGATTTGATGGTATGATTGATTTTTATATGTTTGGATGGTTTGTTGATATTGATTGATCGCCTCATAATTTGACCTAATTATATTTGGCTTATCTTAAATTGAAAGGGCCATGCATTATCCATGCATTACATTTACTTATTCCGGCCGTCACTTCACATGGAGATAAAGAGAGGCCTTGCGGGAGTTATTTATATATATTAAAGTGTTTCTGTACGGTACACTCGTACAACATGACCTTACCTGAACCTACGGGCTTATTAGGCGATAGAAACACCAACCGTATGGCTGAGGGTCGAGTCTAGAGATCTTCGCTGTAGGGTGTAAGTGTGGACTGCGGACTACGGACTGCGGGGGCCACCTCACCGCTAGGCTTGGGACTTTGTGAACTACTGGATTTTCAGAAATAGAAATGTAGTTTTTTTGTGAAATACGGAATTCAAAGTTATGGGTAAAAACCCAAGTGCTAGAGTCTGGTCGTGATTGGTGCCGATGAATCTCCAACCCTTATCTCGGAGGGCGTTAAAATCCGATATTATATGCAGTACCGGTCAACTGCATATATTGTTTGGCATACTACGTGTGCATACATTTATATGGTTGTAACAATTTGTTTGATAACTTGTTTGTCAGTATGGTACGAGGGATAGCTCACTAAGCTCTTGTAGCTTATTCCCCAGTAATCTTTCTTTTGCAGGTTTACATACAATGGGATTGGGATGAGTCTTGAGTGCTGAGTGCGAGATGAAGATATGTACATTAGTGTTAGAATTAGTTGAGATCTTTATAAGTGATACATAAACACTCTTTGTAGAAAATATTCACATGTTAGAATTTAATATAATTTAATTTTTCTTACAATTTTATAATGTTGGTATATCTATCTTACTATTTGGTAGGGGATACCGATTCTTTACGGTTCTGAGGAATTGTGGGCTATCGGACATCCATAGTTATTTATAATTCTATATTATGTCATGTTACAACAAATTAATTACTTGAAAGTCATTAATCATATTGATTTATTATTTAGAGTCTTACAATCTCTGACTTGTAAGACGGTTTTCATATCATGGGTGCACACATGTTATGGAAAATTTAGGTAATCCTACTAGGCCCCCTTTAGTGTCCTGACAATAAAAGAGGGGATAGTGCTGTAAGATTTAGTTAGAATCTCAAAAATGAAAGACAGGGTAATATCCTAAAGACTGGCTAAATCCCTAAAAAAAAAATAAAAGAGGGATCAACCTTATAAAAGCTGGCTAGAATCTCATAATGAAAGATGGGATAGCACCCAAAAGGCTGGCTGAAACCCTAACAAGAATAGAAGAGGGGACTACGGTATAAGAGCTGGCTTGAACCTTAAGAAAAGTTGATGAATGATTGAAGAAGAAAAGTAAGGAAAGTAGCCAATTTAAATAACTTCTTGACCTGGAAAAATATTTATAAGGAAATTATTGAAAAACCATTTATGAAAAAGGCATTACAGATAGGTCTCTTGATTTGAAAAAGAGTTAATAGACATTAAAAATTGCATTAGGGAAGAATGATCTAGCCTATTATGGTTAATTTAAAAAGTATGACCACATTAAAAAGGAAGTAGATGATGTGAATTAAAAGCTTGGCTACTCAAGCTGATGTAGATTTAAAAAATGGGTAAAAAAAACTTATGACAAGCCTTTATTTACTCTCCCTTCTCTACTTTCTTCTTCTTCTTCCTTTTTTTTTTTGTTGAAAGTTTGCCAACGGGTATAAATTCTTACTTAATAAATAAGCTTATAACCACCCCTATCTTTAGTAATCATGTGGGGTTTCTCAATGCCCCTAAACCTACGGCTTTCTCATGGGGCTTCATGATGTTAAACATTCCTTTCCTAAGAAAAAGGCAACCCATGATTAACTTAGTTAAAGAGAGCTTCCTTGTCAGCTTTCGATCAAGATTACACTCTTGACTACAATTCCAAAAATTACAATCCATTTTGTAAGTGGCATACTTTGATCAATCTATTAGGTCTTTTTCTATTTAACAATATGAATTTAGGCTTTTGGTTAAAGGGTTTCAAAAAGGACTACTAAGAAGGCCTATTTTGAAAGAAATACTCTTATTTATCCTACGTATATAAGTCAAGAACCTTAGGGAAAAATTAGAAGTATCTTGGCCCAAGTTTTAAAAAAAAAATTTATTAAAGATAAATTATCTTCTAAGATTAGAAGAGCTTTTACTGCGTAAGGATGGTATCGTGATTCAGCATAGGTAAAAGAGGCTTCAGAGTGGATATAGAGATTTTGGGTTTCTAAGCTTTGGAATGTGATTCAAGGCCTTATGTTTTTGGGACTGCTTGGGCCTTGATTCTTGGCTTTTCATTTAGTTTTGCTACCCCTATTAAGATGTGATATATCTCTTGAGGCATTTCGTCTTACATGTGGGCCTAATTTTTAAGCCTCTTTTCTTCTTTTTTCTTACTATCATTTTTTTTTTTCTCTTTTAGTTACTTTTCCCCATTGTCTCTTACTGCTTTCTCTTTTCTTTTAGCTTCAAGAGTGATTATCTCCATTGTCGATTTTTTGCCTTTTTAAGCAATTCAAAGCCTTAAATTCATAGATTTCTAATGTATACGCTTGGGTGAGGTATGTATAAGCTTGAGTGTTTGAAAAGGAATTAGCTCTTCTTCATTTCAAAGAAAAATAATTTATCAAGAACAAAAGTCATTTTTATTACTTAAGCAAGCAAAAGCCAATTTTACTCTTATCTCCCAATCAATAACCCTAAACTCCGAATTGCCCCATTATAGGATGGTTCTTGACAGGGTTTAAATTTAAAAATTCTCCAAATAGGTCTAATAGGGTTAACAAGAGATAATTGTGTTTAGGATTTGAAAATGAATGCTTAACTTCACTTTAATCTACGCATCACATTCAAAATAGACCTCCTTTAAGGAATGAGTCCAAAATATCCTTACCATTACGTCACTTAACTCTCAAAGTGTTTTAAGGATTAGTGTATATGATATAGTTTGCATCTTCTCATCCTAAACTTTCCTAAAAGATGAGTTACCAATTCCTTAAAGAGGAGTATATTTTTTATTCGACCTATGGTGGAGATTGACTTTGCCCCCTAGTTTCTTAAAACATGCCCCAATAGTTGATTTTGTGTTTTGGATTAGTTCTTAATTAGGCTTTGCTTTCTAAATACACTAAAGGTTTTAGCTTAGCTTGGTTACCTTTATAAGCTAAGGATTGTGTTAAGGTTAGCTATGTTGATGGGTCGTGGTTTATGTTCGAATCGACTGTCTTAATGGGCTAAGTGGCTTATGTTTGGGTAGGTTTCCTAAATGAGCTTAAGGTTGGTGTTTAGATTAAATAGGCCAAGGGGCTAGTTTTGGGTTGAATGGGCCAAGGGACTCATGTTGTCTTCGTTAGTAAGTTGAAGGGCATTGTGTGGGTTGGAAGCTAAGTGTTTGGGCTAACTACTTGAGTGAGCTAAAGGCTTGAGCTTGAGTTAGCTCCTTAAGCCCAAAAGGATTTATAACCATTAGTAACTTTTCTTTTCATTTTATTTTTTCAATTTTTGTTTCATTTTTTTTCTTCTCTATTTTTTTTTTTGAGAGAGAGAGAGAAAGATAAAGTTTTATTTCACAAAAATTGAGAAAAAAATTTACAAATAAGGATAGTGATTTTTAAGTTTCTATTTATAAGTTTATAAGATTTTACATTTCCCTAAATGGGAGGAAAATAGTGATTAGATAACTGCCTATTGAAAGACTATTTACAAAGAAGGGAATGCTAAAGAACGAAGAATAATGAACTAATGAGAACTTTTATTATTGTAAAAGATCAGAATATAGAAAACAAAGGTAGAAAACCTATCATTTATTCTAGAACTTGATATTTATTCTAAGCTCTCTAGATATGAATTGGAAGAAACCCTAAATAAAGTCTCATAGATGAGCCTTAAGGTCCTCTATCATTTCATAGGTTTCCCCAATGACCTGCCTTAGAAGGGCCCTTAAGGCCCAGTTATGAGCTTCAGAGCACTCAGGCTTTTCTTTCAGGTAGGAAATGTCATCTTTTAGCAGTTGCTCGCAAATCTTAGAGATGTCTTGTATCCTATCAGTTCTCTAATCATTTGCTTGGTTATTTGCCATTCTAGGTCTACACATTTTGTGGACAAGAATCACTCATCAATGTAACAAACGAAAGTATATGGAAATATGTAGACATTAGGATTGTTTGGGTTAATATATTACTCCTTAAGTTACAACCCTATTGTTATTTTCAAAAACTTGATTGCATTAAAACTCTTGAACAATTAGTAGGGTTACAATTCCTAAGAGTAGTATATAAACTCAAGCTTAAAGGGAAGTATATACAATTAGGGTAGGTTTTGAAAGGTCCTTAAGCTTTGTGACCTCACTTGTTTTTAGAAAACACTTTCATTGGTCACATCAAGCTTAAATGGGGTGGCCTAATCAACCCTAAGAGGTAATTACACCACTACACTCGAAGCCTACACAATGGCTCCATTCCTAAGGTCTTAAGATAACCTAGGTCTGACCGCATCTATCCTGCATCTTTGATGCAACAAATGACCCCCTTACCTACCCTCATATCTTAATGCATGTTATATGCAAAATCAATATGGCAAACAAAGCAAAGTATGTGCACAAAGTTTATAATAAATAATCAAATAAACAATATGGGTATTTAAAAGGCAATTTTAATTTTGAAATGTATTTTAGTGGCTAGCCTTCTTGACGTCCTTAATGGAGTCGCCAAGTTGTTAAGCTTAGTTTTCTTCCTAGTTTTTATAAATTAGTCTTCTTTAAACTGATCAATTTTAAACCCTATCCATTTATTGCTGACCATCGGCTATAGTTTAATTAAAATTGATTCTTTTAACTTTGAAAATGTTTTGGAATTGCTACTTGATCAGAATTGAGAAAAAGAGTTAAGTTATAACTAATTGGGTGGATTGGTTATAATTTAGCTACTGATCTTTCAACAAAATCAATTTTTAAATGGTTTTTAAAACTAAAGATCTAGATCTAAGGGTTATCTTATTAAACCCTATAGAGTTACCACTTTTAACTTTTCGAATTTTATTTTACTTTTTGAATACCCTTTCTAATAATTTTTATTTACAAGCGATAACTAAATTACACCTATTTACAAAAAAAAAAAATAAGAATTTAAAGAATTGTCTACTAAACGAGAAAAATAAGTTTTTTTCCATATTTTAAGTCATCCCGTATGTACAGGTGCTTACGTATCTGCTATTTGAGATCAGACTTCCATGATTCATTCAAAAAAATTTAAGCGAGTTAGTTGATTTTAATTTTTGAAAGATATCGGGTTTACATTTTTAATTGATTTGGTTCATTTAAGGAAAGCTTCCAAACAAAAAAAGGGTCCAAAACTTTGTTTACTAAATTTTTGAAAATTCTAAAGGTCCTAATTTTGAAAAAGATTTATTTTATTTTATTTTTATTAAGAAAAAGGTTTTCTAAGTGATAAAATAATCTACTGAATTCTCATTTTATTTTTATTTTTATTTTATTCTATTTTAGTCATTATCTTTATTCATGTCTTACCAGTCTCATTTTCTTTTTTTTTTCTTTTTTCTATTCATTTTTCTATCTTCAGTTTTTCCTTTTTTTTTCTTTTTTTTATTGCATTTACATTTACACAAAAAATAAAAAAAAAATCACACAAACTAAACACCAAAATAAATAATCTAAAAGCAAATGAAGGTCAAACTAGAGGAGATAAACGTGGGTACGAATCATAGAGCGGGCTCGGGTTGACTTAAGTTTGGGTTAGATCTGAGTCAGGTTTGAGTTAGCTCCAAACTCTTCTTCAATAGTAGTACCATGGGTTGATTTAGAGCGATTTAAACGTCGAATTGAAGGGGTGAAAGGATTTTTGTATGTTTTAGATTAGGATTTAGGGGAGGAGGGGTATAGGATGAACGCCGTAGTGAGTTGAGGTGGTTCAGGTAGTTATCGGAGATGGTGGCTAGTGGTGGTGGATTGTAGGTTCGAGTGATGCTAGCTATGGTTTGCGAAAGGGTAGGGGTTTAGGTTTTGGACCACTATGAAGTTAGTTATGGTGGTGGTTTTAGACGAAGAGGCCTAGAGAGAAAGATTCTAAGAGAGAGAGAAAGAGAGAGGGAAAGTAGATCATGAAGAGAGATCGAGAAAGCGATGATTTCTAATTCTCTTCTATCCTTGGGAATGAATAAAGGACTCCTATTTATAGTAATACATCACTGATTATGCTTAGAAAGTTTGAAAAACGAATTAATTCAAAGATTTGAATTAATGAGTTTTGACCCGTGACATGAGCTTTCTTCATTTTTAAATTTGATTTCCTTTGCGTAATCCTTTAAATTTTGACATGTTTTTGGTTTGGTTCAAAACTAGGCTATGTATAGTATGTGATTTTAGCAAGAAATTGTATGGAATCGTGTGAAAATCACGTTAAAATAACCCTTAAAATGGCAACACCACGTTGAGGAAATTGAAAACCAAGAACTGAAAATTTGGAAGAAAATCGAGAAAGAAGAAGGAAAGGGAGGGGGGGTGTGGTTGTAGGCCACATGCTGGGTACGTGTCATGCACCCCCACATGCACGTTACAAAAAGAAAGGGCACATAACAGTACTTCCTCTATCTTACTCGTTGTGATCAAGGCTAAACCTTATTTTGCAATGTTGCAAACCAAGTAAACTTGGTTCAATCCAAACAAACTCTTTTTCTTTTAAGAATAAAATAAGCTAAAAAATAAAATTAGATACCTATTGATTAAGTGGCGTGAAAGTCCTATCTTAATTGCACATTAAGATTTCTATTATTATTATTATTATTATTATTATTATTATTATTATTATTATTATTATTATTATTATTATATATACTTTTCTTTCAAAAAGAAAAAGGCACTTTGTGCCTAGTAAGATTCGAACCCATGACCTTTAGTTCCAATGAGATGCAAAACTTAAGTGCTTATCCATTAGGCTATTAGCCTATGCCTTATCTATATGTGTGGTTAAATTGCACGGATGAACAAGATTTGCCTAGGCTAAATTTAAATCTAAGCCTAAGCTTAATGACCCTTTCCTTATTTTATCTAAATTAAAAATTCTATTTTATTAAACCATCCAAAAAAATTATTATTTTCTAAACTTCCTAAATCCTCTATTTTTTCTATTTTTTATGACTTTTTAGTTTTTTGTAATTATGTATTTTTCTTTGTATTTATTTTTTTTTCTTTTCTTTTTTTTTTTACTTTTCCAAAATTTAGGATCCTTTACCCTATCCTAAAAATTTTAAAAATAAAAAGGGAGCGAAAATAGGGCATCTACAACTACACATAAAAGTGCAGCCACATCCTACCCCGTTCCCCATTTTCAATTTCCAAATCTTATTTTTGTCATTTCAAGAACAATCATTTCTTAGCTACCCCCTTTTATCAACCTAAGAATATCATACACATACCCCTATTTAACTTATTATCTCACCTTATCAATCCATCTTATCAATACTCAAAAGTTAAAAAAATGAAAACCTCATGCACTTCATTTCCTAACTAGCTACTTTCCTCTTCCTTTTCCCATCAACTTTGTTTTCCTTCATTCTATATTTCACATTTTCAAAAACACACAACACTTCTCCCTTTCCAATTCCCAACCAGCCACTCGTCTATTACCAACATCCATGCGTCATTTTATTTTCATTCAGACTCCAAAACTTACAAAGAACATTCACCATACTTCCATCTAAGTTTTTTCATTTTACAAGAAAACAAAAATCATACAAGCCTTCCTTACAAGCCAATACCCCATCTAGCAAACACCACCATCCTATCTATTATTTTATTTTATTTTACTTCCTCACACCAAGGGAGTTTTAGTAAGGAAGCTAATTAGAGGAAGGAGGCTAAGGACACCAAAGGAAAAGGAGACAAAGTAAGAAGAGTCACCATCTAGGCATCACCCATCTCTTTCACCAAGTGTAGTAAAATCTCCTCCACTAGCTTTTCTTTTTATGTTTTCTTTTAAGATATGTTCTAGGATCAAAATGAGGGTATAAAAATATATATATACATTTTCTTAAAGTTTTCTATGTTTCTAAACTCTTTTAGAAGTAGTTATGAGGAAAAATCCTTTATGTATAATATGAGGGCTTGAGCATATGTCTTTATGAGCAAAAATGTAAGCATATATTTTGCAAGATGGGAAGCTGGGAATCATGTATGTGCTTGCCTCGATTGTTAAAATATCATAAAAAATATGAACCAAATTGAGTGATAAATTAATAGTATCTTTTTGATATGATGATCATCTGCGATGATTATTTGGCTACTTAAATAAAATAAACCTAACTATATTTGACTTAATAAATTCAATGGTCATGCATACCATGCATTAGCAAGGACTTATTAGCCATCATACTATGCATGTGGGATGAAGGGGTTTTGCGAGGATCATGATTATTATATCTGAGTTTTCGTATGGTGCATATGTGCAACATAGCCCTACCTTAACTATAGGCTTACTAGGTACTAAAGACACCAACCACATAGTAATAGGCTGAGTCCTAAAGTCCATCACTTAGGGGTGAGAAAACTACATTTGATACATGCATCTACACTTACGGTAGAGGCTAAATAAAAAAAAAAAAAAAGAAAGAATGAAAGAAAGAAAGAAAAAGGAAAATATTAATTGTCGTATGAGGTTACTTGGTGGATTAGAAGCTGGAGTGATTAGAACCTAGGTCTGATGGACCATCATCTCTAACCCTGGCTATGGAGGATAGAAATCCAAGCTATATAGAGTTTCTAAATGGCTGTATATACATGGTTGTTGCATCACATATGATTTGTTTGCATTTATATGGTTATTAATTTAACTTGCTTACTTTTATTTGAAAGGTGTAATAAGAGAAATATCTCTCTAAGTTAGATGTTGCTTATCCCTTTATAGTTTCTTTGAGAGGTTATCCAAAAGCTAGGATTTGAGCTAAGACTCAAGTGCAGAGTATTTCAGCTAGTAGAATAATAGATAAGCAGGACTAAAAAGATAATGTATATAGCTAGATGATACTTTTATAATTGATATTCGGTAGAAGTATTTGAAATTTACATACCTAATCTCTTTGTTTGATAAGGGATAGGGATTATTTACGGTTTTCATGGATTGTGGAATATTGAGGATTCATAGTCATTTATATTTTAAGTTAAAATAATAAATTATAAATTGAAAGTCATAGAAATTAATTAGTTAGAGTCTTGCAATCCTTGACTTTTAAGGTGGTTTTCATATCATAGGTACATACATGATATAAAGATTTTAGATAATTTTACCAATCCCCCTTTAGGGTCGTTATGCTGCCTCTTCAAGGCTTGTAACCTCTTCCACCATACAGTTGCATACCCTGTAAATTTGAAGTTAGCCAATCTAACTTGGTCCATGTTGTCAAAGTCATAATAATCAAAGATCTGGAATGGAAGGGGATTTTTAGCACAATTTGAAGGCTAAACCGAGAATATGACTCACTAATGTCCCAATTAGGCTTGCATTACTCATCAATTTAACTTACAAGTGGTAGTAGTATAAGCACCTGTCACTTATTCCTAACTAAGGTAGGAACTAGATGAAAGTAATAGGAAATTGAGGCATACGAGCTTAGTAAAGAGAAGATACTCAGTAATACTCAAGATAAGATGATGATTATGGTTGTTGTTGCTGTTTCATAACTTGAATTGGTGTTTGTAACCTACAAAAGAGCAAAAGTTAAGCTTTAGAGGTGATGAGGCTAGTCTGGTGTAGTCACTTTGATACTTAAATGAGATGTATGTTTTAAGCACAAAAGAAGTGAGTAATTAAGTATTCTGAGTGTTTAAAAAGCTCTTACAAAGGTTGATCTCTCATATTTATAAACTTTTGTCTGATAACTGTATTGGAAGGTAGTTGAATTGCTAATGATAAGTGCCATCGCCTACATTTTACTATGTACAAGCTGCAGGGAAAAGTAGGTAGTTGAGCAATTATTGTCTGGATAACTATCAAACTGCTCATGCCTTTATTTTGATATTTGAATATTTGAACTTGATGAGCCAAGCATAGTGATTTGGCCATAGGAAATGTTAGTCGGGAGAATTGTAGCAAGTTGTAGAAGCTCTAGCAAAAGGTCCATGGTAGAAGTGTTGATCAAGTGGTGTTAATCAAGTGAGAGCCATAGTGAGGCTCAATTAAGAGTATAATCATTATACTTGATGTAACTCCCAATTTATGATAGGTTAGTATTGTGCTGAACAATTACGTATATGGATGAAAATCTACTATCAATAGCTATATCTTACAAAGGTTTAAATACCAAAAAATTAAGGCTCCTTACATTCTAAAAGGAGTAAAATAGAAGGAATAATTAAGGGCACAAAATGAAATCATGATAAAAGAAGATTTTGTTAGCAAACTCCTTCTCATTCTTAGTGAGACACATGGCCATCATTCAGTGATTAGGCATTCTGGAAGTAAAGACAAATTACTACGATCCAAGCTATTAGGTGCCGAACTAGTCTAATCTCAACATTCTAAAGGCTAGGCTAGCTTGAGCATTAGGAGAATAGAGGGAAGACTGATAGGTCAATGTTAGTTAAGTATAGGTTATAGCTTGACTAAGTGTCTAAAGCTTAGATAATGTTGTTGTACCTTGGTATGCAATGAGCTTAAAATCCTTAAGCATATTGTAACTCATCTTTGTTTGACCATTTGCCAAGTATTCGAGTAACTAAGTTCTAAAGTCCCTTTAGTCAACCTCAAGTTAGTGAACTAGAGTTTAGCATTCTTAATGCTAAGGATAGTAAAGCCTCAAGAGTGGTTGGTTGGTTGTCACATTGTGCAGATAGGTCGGTATTTGTGGCTTAGAGGTTGGATTCCCATCAGATCGCTTGGAAAACAATTTGTAACATAGTAGAAAACATCTTTGGAATAGAATTCATGCTGGAAGAAATGAATATGACCTTAGTTGTCCTTATGGAAAAAATTTTGGGTGCTAATAAAGTCAAAGATCATAGGGCAATAAGCTTATGTACAACTATGTGGAAAATAGTTAGTAAGTTGCTATAAATAGGCTAAAGCCTATGCTCAATGAGATCATCAGCCATAACAAGCAATTTTTGATTTGAGAAGAGCAACTAAGGAGAATATAATAATTTTTCAAGAAGTTTTGCACTCTTTGAATTTTTAAAAAGAGGAAAGGGAGTTGGATGGTGGTAAAGTTAAATCTATAGAAGGCTTATGAGAAAGTCAAGAGGGATTTTGTACAGCATGCACTAAAGAGTCTAAATTTCCTAAAAAATTGGATAAATCTTATTAGTTCTTGCCTTGCTTCTACCACATATCAAGTTTTGATTAACGGATCTATGATGGAATGTTTGCATCAAGTAAGGGCTTGTAGCAAAGTAATACACTTTTATCACACTTGTTCATTCTTGTTATGGAATTGCTTAGTAGAATGATTCATGGGATGATTGAAGAGAAAAGTTGGATTCCAATACGATTAAGGAGAATTGAGACAATCCTTTTGGCATATGTTCTTATAGATGACCTACTATAAATCGGTGAAGCTTTGGAAATAAATGAAACTCAGATGATAAAAGCCATGGAGTATTTTAGAAGGATGTCAAGACAAAAAGTTAATTATGAAATGTCTTGCATTATTTTGTCATGTAATTCAAGTAAGGAGATTGAAGGAAAAGTGAGTGATATTTTTTGTATTAAACCAAATATATAAATTAGTAAATAACTAGGAATACCAATAAGAGAAGGAGACAAACTCAGGGAATGTGACTTTAATTTAATCCTTGAGAAAGCTAAAGAAAGCTACTTGATTGGAAAGAAAATATGCTAAGCATGGCAATGCATAAGCTTCTCACGACTTCAGTCTTGGAAAGTATGTCAAATTATTACTCTCAAGTGACCCCTTTTCCAAAATGGATTACAAATCAGACTGAAAAGGCTCATAGGGACTTCTTTTGGGGATTCGTAGATGGAGTGATGAAATAGCACTGGATAGAATGGGATAAGGTCAAACAACTGAAAGAGTATGGTGGGTTAGCCCATTTGACATAAAGAAAAGGAATAAAACTAACTTTGCAAAATTGTCATAGAGATGGGTAGAAAGAATGTCTTATGGGTGAAATTAATAAATCAAAAGTATAAATTGGAAGAGAAAAGAAAGGGAAAGAAGAAAGGATTTCTATTCTTTAAAGAGCTAAGCAAGGTGAGAAGTTGGATTGATTAGAATGCAAAGGTGGAAATCAAGAATAGCAAATCAACTCTCTTTTGGAGGGATAGATGGACCATGGTAGGTAAAGTAGATAGTAGACTATACAGGTCATTGAACAAATTTGATGAGCTGCTATAGGTTCAACAAGTGTAGGTTAGCCCAAATGAATGGAAGAAAGATATTATAGGATACCCTCTGGATGATGACATCAAGAAAAGATTAGACATGGTTATTTTATTTGATAATTGGGAAGAGAATGATGTTATGATATGGCCTCATGAAGTGAATTGTGAAGTCTCAGCAAAATTAGCCTACAAGATTCTTTTTCGAAACGATGACAAGAATTTTCAACGAGAATAGTGAGAATGAATTTGGAAGACACTAGCCACACCCAGGATACAACTTCTGCTATGGAGAATTTCACGGAATGGATTACCTACTAGGGATATATGAGAAGCAAGGGTATAAATATTACTCCAAATTGTCCTCTGTGTAGCAGAGTAAAAGAATTAAGGTGGCGTATCTTTCCAGATTGCAGCAAAATTAACAAAGTATGGGAAAGTTTTGGTTTTAATTTAAATGCAAGCTTTGAAAATGAAAATGAGAAATTTAGATGGATAAGAAGGAACAACCAATGGAAATATCAAGAATGGAAGAGTGTTAATCCCTACAAAGGAAGTCCTTACTTTGTTTATCCTAGATAGCATTTCGAAGGAAAGAGTAGGATAGTTTTCAGTCAAGCTACGAGTCGAGATGACTGGAAGGGGGAGAATTCGATAGGAAGCCAGAGAGTGGTGGACAGTTCACAGAGCAAAGAGGTTAGAAGCGAATCTAAGGAAATTTATTGAAGGATGGACAAAGCCGGACATGGGACGGGTAAAAATAAATTGTGATAAGGCTTCTAGTAGTTTTGGTAAATGAGGAGGAATATGAGTGATTTGTAGGAATCACCAGGGGGGTGTTCTTGGAGGAGCAGTGAAACATTTGGAGAAAGTCTCCTCGCTAGAAGCAGAGTTTTGGGCAATAAGGAAAGGTAGGATTATTATAGAAAATGATTTGCAAGAATGTCTGGAATGCATGATAAAAAGCGAACATTGCTGAAAATTTATGCTACTCTCTCCTTGCTAATTGTCTAAATCTTATCTCTTAGTTTGCTTTTCAGTGTCTATGTAGGGTCGCCTATGAAGGGAATCAATCCGTTAATCTGCTAGCCAACAACGGCATGGACAACGATAACAAGATCTTTTTTTTTTTTTTCTTTTTTTCTGAAAACTTGGTTCTATATTTTCTATCTAATATCATTTAATGATTTGAGTATTGCTATGTGGTTGTAATTAATGCGGAGGCCACTGTCAATTTCCCCTGGAATGTTTTGAGGTAGTAGTTCAATTGCTGTTTTCGTGGTTTTGTTTTGTTTTTTTTTTCGTGGGTGGTTGATGGGGGAAGGAGGGGATGGTTGTGAAAGTTTAGTTAATGGATGAATGTTTATTTAAAAGAAAAAAAAAAGAAGAAAACAAAATAAAACTTCTAAAGGCGTTGGAAAAAATATATTACTAAAGATATCATGGATCTATTCTTTGTAATATTATAAATTTACTAATTGTATTACACATTTGTCTAACCGACAATTCTGGGGTTGAGGGAAGGAAAAAAAAAAAATTACGATAGTTTCTCCGCAGTTATTATTTTCCACTGAATTATGTATCGTGTGCTTCAAATTAGACACACATAGGAGAAAAAGAAAATATTGTGGAAAACTTGCCAACGAGTGAAAATGCAAATTCCAAGCATATGGTGCCCGGTCAACTCCTAGGTTGACTCTAAATTCGATCTCCATGCGTGATCTGTGGACCCCACACGATACGGCTATTGTTGTGTTAAGTTGTGCATATAGGACTACAAGTGTGCCTTTGGAGACTTGAAAGCATCCAACAAAAACGATCTAATCCATGTAGCATGTTCCCTAATAGGACAGGATAATAAAGAAAGGCGAAAAAATAATTTGGGGACGACAAGTTTACTGGCACTTTTTTTCCCCCATTTTTTTGGGTGGAAAGGCTTCTAATTAAAAAAAAAAAAAATAGAAAAAAGTTGAAGAGGGAAGTTTGCTCGCAATTTCTTCTTATTTTATAAACACATGTTTGTTTATTTGATTAGTTAAACATGGTTCTACGACTAATAAAATATAAAAATTCTCTTATTATCGTTGGTATACTCAGGAGAATTTAATAAATATACACAACAATAAATGACTATATTTGTTATAATTATTTTCATATAAAATTACAATGTCGATCAGTATATTGACAACTTAATCCAATTATTTTTAATGTCACAATAAAGGTAATCAATGGTGACAATATTCTATTATTATTATTATTGGTATACTTTCTGTATTAAAATTCGAACTAGTCACACTTACCCACCCTTCATCGTCTGATGATGTTTTTTTCATTCTTTTAAATGAAATCATCTTTAACTAGCAAATATTTGTCCAAAAGAAAAGGGGGAGGAGGAGGGAGGCGGAAAGAATGCAATCCAGTGCTTTCCCATAACAATCCAATCGGCTTAAAATTCGTATAAAGAATTTTATACAAATACCTACCCCTTTTTAGAAAATATTATAGAAAATTGCTCGTTTTTAGAAAGAAAATATTAATATGATATTACAAAGGCACATGCACTTACTTATATTTATTATATTACATGGCCTTCAGTATAATTTTTTACAACTAGATGTGTATACACTGAATATAAATCTCAATCTGTACTACTAAACTCTATTCTTATTTATATCAATTTTTGAAATTTTAGAAACACAAAGAAAACTCGAGAAAACCTATAGTTGAAGTACCAGACCATTTCTTAACGCGAGTATATGTCTGAAACAAGTAATAATCTATAATTTATAGATATGTTTTTTTTTTATCTTAGTAGTAATCAACATTATGCAATTTTTTTTTAGAAAAAAATTTGTTACTTAATTACGTAAATTTTGGAATCATAGATATACTATAAGTTGTGTAAATTATTAATATTTCTTGAAAATTTATTATGTATTATCTAAATTTAGGAACCTTTTGTATTGTAGTACATAAGTTATATGACTATAGATATGAAAAATGTTGGAATATAGGTAGAAATTGTTATGTGTGTGTGTGTATATATATATATATATATATATATTTGTATTTTTATTGTGTTGGGTTAAGTTAAAAAGTTAAAGTTAGGTAGTATGTGACGTAACTTAACAAGATGACTAGGCACATTTTGTAAAGTTGTCGCTCAATGTGTAGATGAAGTTTTTAATGTCTTCTAAATATTTGATTCATCATAACATTGCTAAGGTGGAAATAGTAGATTACATGAAAATTATTATCTATGCAAACAGAAATATACTGATGGGTAGTTAGGGGTTAGAGTATGACAAAGAGCCCATTAAGAAGTTGAAAATTAGGAAAGATTTGAACTTTTCTCATTTCAATCGAAAAATTTGTGGATGCACTAGAGTTAACTTGAGTGGTGTTGAACTCGTGCATAGGCATCCCTTTTTCCATGATGCTGGAGTTATCTCTAAGTTGATGGCCATTAGAGACAGTGAGGATGTTGAGAATTTCATTGAGATGGCGAAGTCTTTTAGAGAACTGAGTATTCAGGAAGTATACATAAGGCACATTAGGGAATTGAGTGCTTGAGACAAGCACGGAATATATAAGCCAGACAATCTAATACTTTCAAATCTTAATGTATATTCAACAATGACTAGTGCAAAGCAAATAAATGTGGATCATTCAAATGAACTGTACATGGATTTTTCTAAGTACAATCACGTAAATATTACAAAAGAGCAACTTGATGAAGCATGGGGTCTCATTATCGAATATGAAGAGTCTTATGATCGGTATGTAAAGAGAATGCATATGGACAGGATGTTAATGATGGGCAGAATGCAGCAGATGTGGATGGTGGTGAGGATGATGGAGATGGTGATGAAGATTATGTTGACCTCAAAGATGACTATGATAAGGATTTAGGAGAGGCCTAGGTGAGAATATAAGTTGGTAAGAGTAGTGTGCCAGTCTGGCTACTTCACAGTGACGGCTTAAGTAGGCCTTACTGGTGAACTGGTGAAGTATTGTCCAACAGGCAGTTTCAAGACTTTCCATAAATAAACGAATCTATTGATAGGCTTATGAGAGATCTTATCCCATTTTACAACAGCCAATACAATGGTAACAAGTATGTAATATTTGAGAGAGATGTTAATGAAATGTGCAGCAACATTGTCAACTTTGATGACTTAAGTGTCAATATGTATTTCACCATGAAGAAGGATCTCGTAATTGCAATTAAGTCTTTTCACTTAAGAAACCACTATAATTTTCATGTGAACATTTCGAAACAGATTGTAATTGTAATCTACTATAATAAGAAAGAACAAAGTTGTAAGTGAAAGCTATGGGCTTATTTGAAGAAAGTAAAGGATCTTTTCAAAATAACAATTCTAGCAGGTCCACATACCTATGTTAACTCGATGATAAACTAGGATCATCCTCAGCTTAACAGTAACATAATGGCTACATTATTAATCAATAGTGTATGGAATAATCCTGATGTTAAGATGCTTAATCTTGTAGCTAATGTGCAAGCTATGTACAAGTACATAATAAGCAATAGAAGGGTTTTTGAGGCTAAGCCAAAGGTTGTTGAGATGGAATACAGTAACTAAAAGAAATCGTATAATGAGTTGCCGAGACTATTAAATGCAATGAAGTTGAGCAACTCGGGGACACAAGTGGATTAGGGTTAGAGTGGTTTGCCAAAGCAAGGTCAATCCCATTTCAAGTGGGTCTTCCAAACATTTGGGCCTTATATAGAAGCCTTCAAATACTATCGATCTATTATATGTGTCAATGGCACATTCTCATATGGAAAGTATGAGCATAAGTTGTTGGTAGATTGTAGCATAGATGGGGACAATTCAATAGTTCCATTGGCATTTACTCTTGTTGATACAGAATTGGCAGAAACTTACAGAAGCTTAAAGTACATGTAGTCAGCTAGAAGAGGGAAACCTTATATCTTATATCTGCTAAGGCATCCAGTATTGATTTCGCATACAAGGAACCATCAATAGGCTAGCAGCTACCGTTTACAGTTTGGAGATACTGTCTACAACTCATTACTAGTAACTTCAACACAGTTCACAAAAACCAATTGTGCAAGAATCTTGTATGATTTGTAGGTGTTCAGGTACAATAAAGGATATTTGAATAATTCATGGAGAAGTTAGCTTAGGCTAAGGAGGACAATCCCACGTGGTTTGACAGTGTTGATTTGGATAGGTAGACTTTTGCATATGATGGATGTTATCACTTTAGATACATAACATCAAACATTGTCAAGAGTTATAACTCCGTTTTGAAATCAATGTATGAATTACTTGTCACTGCTTTAGTGAAGAAGATATTTTACAACTGTGTCGCTTATTGAGGGGAGATGCATAGGAATGCTAAGGAGGCAATCAATTCTAGCAAGACCTATACTAATTACGCTCTAAAAATGTATGAAACTTGGAGGAAGCAGGCAAGTACACATAAAGTCATCTCATTTAGCTTCCAGAATGGTATTTTTTATGCTTTAACTGGTAGTTGAATGATGAAGACAAGATTGAAGGGAGGAGGAAGGATACATATAGTTGACTTTAAAGGCTGCATTGTACTTGTTAGAAGTGGCAAATATATAGGATCCCTTACTCCCATGCATGTGCTATTATAGAAAATATAAGGGTGGACAACAAATTGGCAATAGGGCCATGGTATAAGTGGGTAAATCAAATAAATTGTTACCATGCTTATTTTTACTCAATTAGTGACGAGTTGAATTGGCTACAAGTTAGCTTCCTTTATCTTCACCCGAACATTAACTTACTACGAAAGAAAAATAAACTTAGGCATAAGTGATATCACAGGGAGATGGACATTCGAGAGTGGTCAGACAAAACTAGATGCAGCATATGTAAGCGGGAAGAACATAATAGGAAGAGGTATCTAAAGATTAATAGGGCTGGTACATATTTCCTTTCTATATAGGCATTACATTATAATGCATGTATAAGAATAATGATTAACAATTCCTTTGTTTTTTTTAGTCTACTAAATACGTTTGTATGTGTTCGTAGGATTGATGGAGTTGACCAATTGATCCAAGACAAGTCAATCACCGTTCAAAGGCCGTCTAAGAGGGTAAGGTGAGTAATATCATTATCATTTACAATCAAGTCTTTTATTAAAGATGTGTTACTTGTTAACTTTATTGAATGTTTGTATAGGAGGTGGCCTATGTACTACAAGTATGACATAGTGAGATGTTATTATGTAAGGATGAGCGGGATATCCTATATATCCTAGGATAGAACCTTACATATGAGAGGTTAGGTTCTAAAGAGTTATACAGCTCCCATTTATTATGTTACATTGGTATTTGATTACGGCACTTATCGAGAGATAGAGGTTCGAGATACACACGTTTCACTGACCTATTAGAGAAGCGACCATCATATTGCAGAATGTTGAGGTCCAGCTTTGAATTCTAGTTAATGGGTTCACGGTAGAGGGCCGAACATAAACGAATGATGAGGAGAGCTAGGTTAACATAGGGGAGGGAATGTTAGGTATAAGACTTGCTTATATGAGGGTTGTTTGTTTGTCTCTAACGTAGTTGCGAGAGCACTTTTAGATACTTCCCTATGGGGCGAACGACAAGACAGTCTGATAGTACACACATACGTACATACTTAGCTTGATAGGAGGATTCATATTTGTGAATAAATCCTCCAACCTTATTTATCTAATGTTCCTACCATTGCTAAAGGAGTTCTCAGTAGCTGGGCAATTTAGATAAGGTAGTGCTTGCTTGGCATTGTTGTACCAATAGCTATGTTCTACCTCATTATCCAATGCACTATGATTTTACTATAAGTCTGGGCTTAGGATAGATTCCTACATGTTGCTTTCCTTAGTCAATATGAGTTTATTATTGATAGGGATAAGCCATTGGTGGCTAGATAGAGGGTAGTACAGGATACAACTTAGTATCCGATGCATACCATAGATGTGTATCACACAACGTTTGATATGCAAATGACTCTATAGGTATAATATGATAAGTTATCCTCTTTGCCGTCCTTTTCTCGTTCATAAGTGATAACCATCATTGTTTCACTAATTTTTTTTTTCTTTTTCTTATGCCCATTAGGTTGTTTAAGAGCCTTATACAAAAGAGTTGCTGCAGTTATTGCCTCATTTCTGTATTGTCAAGTGACACATTTGGACTACCTGAGTATCACTCATATGTTTCCATATCATTGAGTGGTGCTTTCCAAACCATGTTGTTCGATAGTTTAGTAGATACTGGTTAGTCTTACGGGAGGTCGATACCTTAGAGCAACTTTACCAGATGGACCTTTAGGGTAGGATGAATGTTGAATGAATCAATACACATTCTTCTTACATCCAAGCTTAGGGATAGAGATATGGATTCTTAATACATATCTAAGGTTCTCGAAGGGTCAACGAGAGTTAATAGCCATGGTATAGATAGATCACCTAACATTATATTATACAGTCGATAGAGCTGTCATCGATCGACTAGTACGTACATTTAAAATCATTCATTATTTTCTTTCACACTTATACATACTTGCTATCATATGTATTAACAACTATTTTTCTACTTATTTTAGGTAGATTCACTTAGGAGTGTCAGATTAGTACTTGTCTATCTTACAACACTAAGTATTGTAGAAGGGGCACTTCATTTCGTTGAGTAGTACAGTGGCCTTATCCTCTACTTACAGTAGAAGGGCGTACATGAGCCACCCCATGTGGACTACAGCGAGGAGTAGGGACTACCTATAGACGAGGATATGCCAACTCCTCGTGCACCACTTAGGGGTAGAGTTAGAGTTCAAGGAGACAAAGCTCAAGCAAGACGTCATCAGGCAGACTTCTATGATAATATCTCACCACATATGCATCATTTCGTTGACCCAAGTCGGCAGGGGATACAATACATGCCCTGGGTTAGGTGTTGCCTCTACCTTAGGAGTCGAATCCAACTTCAGGGCTAAATCTACCTCTTACATGACTCTTGAGTTTCAACAACATCTTGATCTTGTAACTCTACCAGTACCTCAAAAGCAACGTTCCAACCCTACATAGTCATCCACTGGTTAAGGCATCACTCAACTGCATCTAGCCCATCTAACCAACCTAATTCCTCCTAAAGAACCTGATCTCAATGATCCACTTCCTCAGCCTACTCAATCACACAATAGACGGAGGTGTTCACTTCTTTCTTATACCACAAAGACCTTTACATAACATAGGCACCAATAGATATGTTTTGTCTGTTGTTTTTGTTTCTTCCTTTTTTGGCCATTGTATTGATGCTATCATTGACTCATTACAAATTTTGTATATATATTGATTATTCGAAATACAATTTACTTTTCATTAGCTATTGCAGTTTAATGCATTGTTTATTTGTCTCAGTATTATAATTTACAATTATTTTTTCTTGTATCTGACTCATATGGTCATTGGATGATCATCTCGTTTGCCTATTTCTTTCTCACTTGCTATCTTTATTGAGGCATTCCACCAACTGTAATTTTATGAAATTGATTACTATATCAAACTTTTCATTCAATTTATAAGTTAAGGGTTAAAAGAACATTACTCTATTATTTCGGACTGAGAGAAATTACTACTTTTAATAATTATTATTTTTAATTACAAATTAAATGATGTGTGGAATTTGAACTGAAGGCAAGTGAGATACTAAAGGCGTATGTATACATACACCTTCACTACACCATATTTGTATTTTATTAAAAAATGAGCTCTTTTCTATAATATTTTTTCGAAAAGAGGCCGTATTTGTATAAAATTCTCATATAAATAAAAACATTTTCACATCATAAGGATAAATAGATCCTAGCCTAGCTAGAACTGAACAAGAACTAGCAAGTCCTGATCCCAAAAATTTCAAAATTGAGATCGGCTTGGCCAAGGCTAATTATTTGGAACCAATGATTTTAGTTCAAGGGTTTTATACCAATTAACAATCTAAATTATTATTTTACTTTTTAGAAAATGAAGTCACTTATTAAATATAAAGTAAATTAAATTTTACACTACAAATAATTGAGTCCAAGAACCCTATTAGTTTTAGCTTATCCTTTAAAGTAATTGTCAAAAATGTATATTTATTCATATACAACTAAATCTAACTTAAACTATAACTTCAACAATGTATTTCTACATTTTAGAGGGTCTAAAGGTAATAGAAAGATATAAATCAGTTCATATCATAAGATATAAGAGTTTCCTTTTAGTAAAAATTTACATATATCAAATAAGATCGGCATTGTATTAAATTTTGTGATTGGCAAATAATTCTTTACTATTCACATGCAACTAGTTTAAATTTTCAATGTAATTTAATTTTTAAATATATTTTTATCTTTTTTTTTTATCTTCTTTGTTGCATGTCATTTGTCTTTAATTATTATTATTATTATTATTATTATTATTTTACCTTACATCAGCTTTTTTTCTTTGTCTTTTTTGTTTTTTTTTTTACTTCTCTCGGGTTAACATGCTTGGCTTGTTATGGACTAACCACCAGGTCAGCTTCTTTAGACCGTTCTAACCCGTTAAATAAGGTACAGTTTTGGGCTCGATCTGGCAAAATGGTTTTGGACCGGGTCTTAGTTAAGGCAACCCATGCCTAGGTCTAAGCATTCGGTGTAATAAAAACTTTCATATGAGTGGAAGTTATTTATTTATTTATCTTTTCTATATTTTGGGGCTCCTATTATAGTTTATCTAAAATAAATAGGGAAAATTATGAGAACATGACTTACAACTTCGCAATTAGTCTGTATTTTCTTGAAACATAGTCGTGATCAATGTGTTGTCACTACATGTCTTCGTTAGTTATAGATTCGTAGAAAATGAAAATATGAAAAAGGTTATGTCTTGAATAAAAATATGACTAAATATATTTATTTATACAATATAATATAAAATATAGAAAATGAAGAAAATAACAAAAAAGAGAAGAAAGGGATTTCCTACTACACCCTAATAGCTCTTTACTTTTAGAATGAGATAGATGGGAAATGAAAATGTTATTTTTTGAGAATGACTATTACAAAAAATAGGCTAGAAATATAAATTTTAGCATTTATTTTATGTACTTTTTTTTATAAAGAATAATTATTTTGGCATTTATTTCACACCATTAATTATAATATTAAGTTCAAGGATATTATAAAAAAAATGCCAAATGCCTATATTTTAGAAAATAATTAAAAGTTAATTAACTTATTTTGGCCATCACTTAAATTTTCAGCTTCCCATAGAGAGGACTAAAAAATTTCATCTTTCATAAGGTAACAATTAATGAAGGTGACTAATAGGATGGATAAGATATAAAACGCTTTTTGTACTTCATGCTATAATATGCAAGTTCCAAAATTTTGAAACCATAACTTATATATAACACCTTAGCACCATAAATTGAATTGTAAATAGAACCAAATTGAAAAACCGATTTTTTAGCAAATCGTTTGGTTCATAATTCGATTTGGGGAAGGAACTAAACCGAATCGAATCGTTTTGAATTGAATTAAACTGTTTGATTAAACAAAAAAAAAATCATGTAATTGTTTTGTACTTTTTTTATTTTTTATCAATCTTCATGAATTCATCAAATTTTCATATCTTATCCTTATTTATCTTATTTTAGATCAATTATTACTATTAAGTTTAATGATTTTCATTTGAAATTTCACATTTACAAAATTTTCTTTTCTAAATTGTAATTTTCTTATAAACAGTTCGAACCTTAGATCAAACCAAACTGTTTCAATTAAGTTAAAAAAATTTACAAATTGAACCATATGGTTAGATTTAATTTTAAGAAAGAAAAATAGAACCATTATATTATGAATTACCTTATAGAACCTATAAATTTTACTTTTATTCCCATAAATGTTAAGTTTACATTATATCAAAAAAATAATATTTATGTAATATTACAAGTCATGATATGCAAAACATATTAATCAATAGTAAAATCTATGAAATTAAAAAAAAAAAAAAATCCTACCATCATTGGTTCAAGAGTATGTGATATTTCTATTTAATAAATGAGAAAAAATAAGGGGAAAGAATTAAACATGAAGTTGGAGAGGGAAATAGGGAAGAATAAGGGAAATAATAAAAAATGTAAAGCAAAACATATGGAACCAATAATAAAATCTATGAAATTAAGAAAAAAAAAATTTCTTACCATCATTATTTCAAGAGTATGTGATTTTTCTACTTAATAAATGAGAAAAAACAAGGAGAAAGAATGGAAACATGAAGCTAGAGAGGTAAACTAAGAAGAATAAGGGAAAGAATAAAGAATGTAAAGTAAGAGCAGTGGCATTAAGTTTAACTATTTAGGCTTGTTAACTTATGGTAGTGAATTCTTTCTTTCTTTTTTTTTTCCTTTTATTTCTTTTTCATTATAACATTTTATTGGTAGATAACTATAATATTAGTATTTTTTATTCATTTTTCAGTAAAATTTTATCATTCATTTATTAATAATATTTCATAAGCTTTTATAGGATGGATACAATTTATCTTATAACTTATGCCTAAATATTGGTTTTAGGATAGATATAGAGTAAGAAGACTTTATATTTATATTCATATTCATATCCGACTATACGAGAGAAAGTTCTAGAAAATTTATGCTTGGAAGCTACCTTATAACTCTTAATACCCTCCTAAAACTTATCTGATTAAGAAAGTTAGTTATGAGTGGATACCTTATACAACATGATTACTTACTCACTCCTAACAATTGCCACCTTTAAGGAGGGAACATAAAGTCACTAAGAATAGAAACTTCTATACCTAATTTTAGGTATAAAAGGTAATAGGAAATATTCCGGAAATAATTAATCCATTTCCTCTCTATTACCTTTAAATAAAGGTGTTATAAGCTACTAGACTAGCCATTCCTAAAATGATTTGCTCTCTCTCTCTCTCTCCCTCTCTCTCTATAGATATATATATATATATACACACACACACAAATGTATGTATGTATGTAGTCAAGTCATGTTTCCCATTAATATGGGTAGGTTTAGCAACTCCTTGCTATGAGTAGAGGAATACGTTGGGCTAGTTCACAAGTTGGCGATTAGTTGAATTAGACTTAGCCCATAAGGTTATAAGCTTAAGTCAGTTTGAAGGCTCTTAAACCATGTCTTTTTTTTTTCAAATTTAATTTTCTATATTTCCATCAATTATTATGAATAATTTGTCACCTACTTATGTATTTCTTTTCCCCTCCCCTGAATAATTTTAATACTTTACGTGGATATATAGTGACAAATATTTTACCTTTATTTTCGATTAAAATATTTTTTTCATTTTGAAATAATTGATTTGGACTTTATGATTATGATGGTGTTTGTTTTTTTTTTTCAAAAAAAAAAAAAATAAAGTTTAGATGAACCCAAACCAGTGGTTGAATTACCAGTTCAAAGGCCTATCGGATCGATAGTTTTTTATGGATGAACCACTAAGGCCCTTAGGGCCTTGCAGTTCATTAGCTAGTTCAAGCTCGTCCCCCATCTCGGTTAGTTTACAATTTAGAATTGGCCCTTGCATAAGTCTAACTATGAGTGAGTTGTGACCAACTAAAGTTTTTAGCCTCTTATCACCCCCCATAGGTCAAATGTGTAAACAACACTTTAGCTTTAAAGTGGTTACACAAGTGTTTAAGAATTCTTAATATTTGTTTCATGAAAGGAAAATGTTGGTTGTATCAAAGGTTTGTTGGGAAGAACAAGCCAAATGATATGGAAAGTGCTCATGGAAGAATTTTACGTTACAACTAAGAGTTGATTTCACAACTATCACGTCGTAGCTTGATCAACTTATGGATTCAACATAAAATTTTGTACCATGTATCATAACTCTTTGTGGAGATATATATACATATAAAGGTCCATTCACTTTACTAAAATAGAATGAGAAGAGAATGAAATTACAATTCCTAATAAATCTATTTAAGGGTATAATGCCTATTATTTTATTTAGTTACATTTATAAATTAAAAATAGATGAGTAATAGAACTTTAATTACTAAATTACTTTTAGTTCATTTTTTTTGTCCTAAACTAACCCTAAAGTAATATTGTGAAAAAAAAAAACACTTAAAGTAATAAGTTGGCAGTGGTGGCAACAGTAGTAGTGGTGGTGGTAGTGGTGACGGTGGTGATAGTAATGGTATTGGTGGTAGTCGATGGTGATGATAGACAATGGTGGTATTGGTTGGTGGTGGTAGCAGTAATGGTCAATGGTAGCTATAGTGGGGATAGTGGTGGCGGTAGTAATAACGATAGTGGTGGTAGTAACAGTACTAGTTGTCGTAACAGTGATTGCGGTCATCGTGGTGGTGGTCAAGGTAGCAGTCACTATGGCAATGGCGGTAGTTGTGGTTATAGTAGTGGTTTTTGGTGGCAATGATATTGGTGACAAAGGTTACGATAATGGAGGTAACAATGGTGGTGGTAGTTGTCAAATTAAAATAAGGTCATTCTTTGAAAAAATGCAAAATTTTACAAAGAATTATGATTTTTTATTAAATTAAGAAATTTTAAATAATAGGATTTCCTACAAAATTGTGATTCGAAGTCAAAAAACAAAATGAATGTCGTAATAAGGAGTATATAGCATACTAGTTCGTCCATAGTTGATCCATACCCAAATCAAAACGAGGACCAACCTGTTGGGTTAAATTTTCCATTAGTCTTAATTTCAGGCCAAGTCTTAGACCTACCAATTCATAGGTATGATTCTTGGATCTTGAACCATGAAACCTCTAAATTCTTTTATAAGTTAAATTTTGAGTTTAAAATAAAACAAAATTTAAGGTAAAAAAAATGGAGTATAAGAGCCATATAACTTTTAGCCCATTAGTCATATAGCTTTTAACTCATTTTATGAAGTAGTAGCTAACAATGTACACTTATTTATAGATAATTACATCTAACTTAACTTATAACATTAGTAATGTAGGATAAAAATTTAGAGGCTATAGAGAAGTTCAAAAAACAAAAACTAGTTCTACATTTAAGAATATGATTATTTGTTTAGTAAAAGTCTATATATTAAGTCATATTTATTCTTATTTGTTAATAATAATACATTAAATGCTATGGATGGCAAATAGTTTTTTCCCTATTAATATGAATTAAATTAAATATTCAATATTATTTAATTTTAATTTGATTTTATCTTTTATTTTATTCTACCTTTTTGTTCATTTTTATTCTTCTTTCATTATTCCCTTTCTCCTCCTTCTCCTCACTCTTGTTCTTCTTCTTCTGTTTTCTTTCCCCCTTCAAATAGGTCAAGACTCATCGGGTTGGACAATTCCAACTCAATGACCTACCTTGGCAGTCACCTTACTAGGTCCTTCAATAGGTTGGAATAATCTAGACGAGTCTAGTTTTGGTTTTCAATTCACCAGTACAATTTTACGTGAATCCCTGTTTAAATTCGCACCATGCCTAAGTTTGCATATATATGTTCTTCTCAAAAAATTATATGGTATAATAAGAGTATGTTTATAAAAGGCACTTGACACATGCTCATGCCAAGTATCCCTTTAGCCTTTATATTTGTATTGCACCATGTAGTGCTTATAAGGATTGAGGTATCAATATTGATATTGATTGTGCACTATGATGTGTAGCTTTTTCCTTTTTTTTTTCTTTCTAAAAAAATAAAAGCTTATATTCAAGATGAGGCCATTTTGGCCAATATCAATATCTATCGATCCATTGTTAGAATATTTTATATATGAAATATTACATTTTGCAAAATAATAAATAAATCAAAATTATAATGTGAAAGATTAATGAAAAATTTTGCTTAATTTAATATTTATTTCAAACATATTTTATGTATTATTTAAAATGTAACGATAGCATGAGATTCGTAAAAAAATTTAAATTTTGATAAGTAACTTTAGTTAAGTATTTTTTTATAAAGTTGTGAGTTACTTATAAAGATCAGTTGTTTAGAATATTGATATAGTAAGTTAAGCATCTTTTTTAGGTATTTTTTTTATAAATACACCCAAATATGAAGATGAATAATCTGTTTTTGTTTATGAATATAGAGAGTAACTGAAAATATTATAAAATAAAAGGTGCTTCGATTTAATAAAAGTCAAAAGACAAGTTCGCCGCCTGCCCGTCTCTTTAACGCGGAGCATCTTTCTTCTTTTATTTGAAAGTGGAAAAGTAGTAAAGGGAAGGAGGGGAAAAAAAATAGAAAAATAGAAAAGGAAAGACAGTACGTCGAGGGGAATCTTTATTATTGTATCGCAATTTGGACTTTGCAGGCATCTTCTTCAAGATCTGTAAATAACTTAGTTCCGAAGAGTCACTCGGTTTTTTTTTTTCCATCCTTTCGTTTCATTCGGCCAATAAAACTACTAAATAAGAATGTCAAGGCCTATGTTGTTGAACCTTCCTATGTTTCTTCTGCTTCTCTTCTCTATCTTATCTTCACATGAAGCCAGGCCAGCGCCAGGATTCTCCGCTTCTTCTCCAACAACCACTCAATCAGAGGTATCTCCGGTTGCTTCTTGATGAATTTATGTTTTACTTTAATCCAATCTTAAAAGCTTGAGCAGATATCCAACGGCTGGAATTTTGGTTTAGGTTTTGGAAGCCGAGAAAGTTGAGCTGCTGGAGGATAACTGCGAAGCAATAGAGCAAGAGGAGTGCCTGATGAGAAGAACGCTTGCAGCTCATCTTGATTACATCTATACCCAGAAGCAAAAGAATTAATCAATCAACATTTTTCTTCACCGATTTTCCATTTCATTTGCTTTTTAAGTTGCGTATAAGGTGTCAAGCTAGCATCAGCCGTGTAACATTCTCACAGTTCTGGTTTTTCATGTATGCGAGAAAAGATGCTGGATGAATGGAAGTTGTAGATGTATACATACTTCAGTTTCTCTTAGATTCAATAATTTGTAGGTGTCGTAAGGAAATTAGGATCAAGGATACGAGTTAATGAGTCGAAAAATCTTATTCGATCCGAGGTGGGGGAATATTGACCAGTCCGTAGAGGCATCCATGGAACTTATCTCACCAGCTGAATTTATTAGCAGCACGAGATCATTGGCAAAATTTGACATTATGTTTTTTTCATGATAAGTAATATTTTAAATTCTATCCATTATTATTATCACGTCTCAATGGCATTGGTATAATACTCATTCTTAACCTTGATCAAATGGCACAAATGAATTCTTTTTCCCCATTAGTTGAGTTTGATTAGATAGGTTCCTATTAATAACAAAATTATCATGATGCAGTACAATATTAGAATGCTTCAAAGTCGTAACTCTTCCCCATACATCTATAATGGTGTGTATTTCTCAAATTGTGAAAGGACATCATTTTTTTTCTAAAGGACGTAGAAAGAGATGTGATGCTTTCTGAGAACCATATTTTTTTTAATAATAAATAAAGAAGATGATTAAATGGTCTGATATTTTACCATCATTGAATAATCAGAGAAAATCTAATTAAAGAGTGCCTATAAAAATCCACCATTTTTGTATATTCAAGCAAGAAGTTTAAATTGTTAATGATGGATTTTATTTAATGTGTAATTATATTCAAACCGTGAATATATTCTTCAAGTATCATTGACTATGTTAGGGATTCCACTAATGCTCATAATTCATTTTGCTGTGTATTCATAATAGGTTAATAAATTTATTTCGGTTTGTTATCATGGTCATAAATCTAACATCACTATCAAAGCCAATATGATTGTTTCCTAACATATGATTCCTTATATGTCAGAAGTACTATAAATATCATTTAATGCTTAAATTGATCTTGTGAAATTTGACGCTTGAAAACAAAGATCAATGGTCTTCAATCATCATCAATGCATCTTGTTTCAAATGACGTTAAATAATAGCAACAGCAATGAAGACGACAACAACAACTAGTACTAAAACAAAATGTTAACTGCTCTTTCTATCCTGCTTTAGACGTTAAACTAATAGTGAGTTCTACTTCATTATAATGTAAAGTAGACATTCAAAATGGTACATGCCTATAACACATTTGTGTTTGTAGAGGAATCCGTACATGAATTATACGGTGAATGTTCTCTCACATGTGACCATGGGGATCCTTCCGTCAATGCTTATCATAATAATAATAATAATTGACAACTGCAAGAGAGAACATGTAAGTTAAAAAGCATGCCGAAGGCAGCTTCGATATATTCACTCCAACGCTCAAGTCAATAAAGTTGGCTTGAACAGTAGAAAATCTTCTAAATCAACACTCAAATAAATCAACACTCAAATAACTTTGATTTAAGAAAATGCATCAGCATCGGTATATGGATTAGGATTGAAAGTGGTTCAACCTTTTTCTATAGAAGCATTCATGTGGCTTTATAGGTATCAACTAGCTATAAAGGTCTAACTATGTGGATGATGATCCTCCTTGATTAGTGTTGTTCCATCAAGATTGAGAGAGGGAAATAAAGGACCTTTTGAGAGTGTTCATCTATAGTTAAGTTCTTTGTAGTGCTGGCAACACATATTAGATGTTAGCTAATGTCTCTCAAGAGTCTTCTTCCATACTATGCAACCTAGTTTGATGCCCAATGGGCTAGGTACGTATACTAAAGTCTAATGAACAAAATGCATGTATAACACTTGCCCTTCATTCTCATTGTCGATTGGTTAGCAAGGAGAAGCAAGGTAGACTTAGTCTCCTAAGGTCAGGTAAGGAGGTGCTAGCTATATTAACTTAACTTGAGCTATTATGGACTTGTGCAGAAGTGGTGCAGGTGATCAATGTTTAGAGGGAAGTTCTGTTAAGTAGTAAAGTGAGAGAACTCCAGCCTTGCTATATGACCTTCACCGAGTAGAGATGACATGACATTTTACTTCTTCTATTTCATTTTCTTTCTTTCTTTCTTTCTTTTTTTTTTTTTTTTTTTGAGTAAGGTTGTAGGGTGGGGACGGTGGGAGGTGGTGTGGGTAGGTAGTCATACCAAGTGTTGAAGTGGATGATTGGGGACCTTACTTTTGCCCCCCTAAACCACGTTAAAGGAAGGGATGTACTTTACTTACTTGATTATGCTTGCTTGAATTCTCCAAATAATTGTCATTTGCTTTTCATATTTTAAGAAATCCCCTTATGTGTCAATGGTTATAAAATTTTTTATCGTAGGCATATGCTTCTAAGCATTAAATAGATCTGATCAGTCATGACCATGTCATCTATGAAGAGGGTATGAGTATACAAATGTGGTCTTTAGTTATATCTTTTAGTTAATTTGGTCCATTCAATTCTTTGCTTTACCATATTTATAGTCGGATACCAAAATCTTGGTGGTTAATTCTCCTATGGGGACTTTAAGCCTTAGTGAAGAAATAGTTAAGGAATTTAAAGGTAGGTATCTAGGTGAGTAACTTACATATCAATTCCATTAAGCAAGCATTCAACATCAATTGGGCTACATCCAAATGATAGTAGGCTAACACTACCTTCATGAAGATAAAGAGGGAAAACTTGACTCTGTAGGTAGTAAATAAGTCCTATCAATGGAACTATTGCTTTTTCCTAGGGAAGCCAACACCCCCACTATTACGAAGATCAAGTTGCTAAAACACCTAGCTCATCTCCCCTTAGTAAGGGTGCTCAGTATTGCATCTAAAGTTTACCTTACTATCCTTACAACCTCGTAGACAAGCACCAATGGCATATTGTCACCATCATTAGCACTTAAGCCTTCTTCATCTAACTCCTCTCCATTGGAACTCCTTATCCAAAATCTCCTTGCCAAATTCGATGGAGGAATACTAATAGGGATCAAGGATCAATTATATGTTCCTAAGCTTGAGGGCTTACTCAAGTGATTCGCCGAGTTCTCCGAGGTGAGTTAAGCATCAAGGAGCAATGCTTACCCTAGCCTAATCTACCGAGCTACTTTACTCTCCATGCTATCCAAGATGTTGCCAAGGTAATCAACTAGCATGCCAAGCTAAACCCTCTACTAAATCATAGTTTAAGCGCCAAATCTAAGCATAGCAATCTCCACCATACTAAAGTTGACTAAAACTGTCAGGAGCTGACCCTTCGAGGCCAACCCAAGGCGAGCCATCCCTAAACTAACCACAGTCCTGCCCCTTTTGATGCCAAACAAGCTTGAATAGAGGCTTACCCTTGCTTAGATCACAATGTTGTTATGATCATAGTAAAAATGCGCGTGCACTATCCTTACTAACAACCTTACTATCCTTTCTGACAAACGACGTTCACTGCACACAATTTTGTATCTCCTTGTATAGTAATTTCCTTTTTATTTAGCAAATAGGAATTCCTTTTTTTGTAGTTATCTATAACATAGAACTTACCTTCACAGGGTACTATAAATAGTCACATAATGTAATAGTCGCAAGAAGATATATAGATGAATATACTAAAATTTTTACCTTCTCTTGAGTTAAGTGTTCTCTTGCTTTCAAGCTACTCTTATCTACTCCATTTGAGTACAAACTAGTGGCGAGTGACCTCTAGCCACACTTGTGCGTCATATCAAGTATGACCTAAGCTCATGTGAGACATTGGTGCGTTATATCCAGCGTTAGTGTACGGGAACCCCTACTTTCCTTCGACTATAATTTACTTTTCAGACCATCTTGCAGCTTGGACCCACCCCCTTTGATTACTTGTGATGTTAGGCTCATGTGTTCATCCACGATCCATATTGTCTTGGTATCAGAGCTTGGTTATGTTCAAATCTAGATCTTGCTATTGTGTTTTTTTTTTAATAGTTTGTCACTACTCTCGTATAATAGTGGTTCTATTGTTAATTGAAGTTTAGTAGTGAGAAGTGTTTTGTACTCTATTTTCCCCTTGTTTTCGTTATGCTAGAATAGAGTGTGGTTGACTCTATGTTTGTTGTAAAGTTGTCATTATGAAGTAAACATCAATGTTAGATTTAAGTGTGCAAGGGACTTCAAGAAACTAAGAAAATGGTAGTCAACATGGTCAAGGACAGGATGGAAGCTTCTCACCTCAGTCAGTAGGTGACTGCTTAAATAGGCTTATCGATTTGGTAGCTGGTCTGGTGACTGTCATCCAAAAAGACAGACAGTGAGCTAGAAATAGCCCCAAAAGGGAACTCGAATAGTAAGGCCGAGGCAATGGTTAATTTAGCCAAGATAATGCCTCAACTTGACTACCTCGAGCTGAAGGAATTAGTAGGGATGTTAGATGAAGACTAGCGCTTGAAGAGATTGAGGAGGAAGTAGAAGGAAGTGATGAGGCAAAGAAGTACTACAAACCTGAGGAAAGGAATGTACGAGCCCTTAAAGTTGAGGGATTAAAGATGTGTATTTTAAGTTTCTCTAGAAGTGGTGATGCCGAAGACTACCTAAATTAGGTAAATCAACCATCTTAACAGTAGCAAACTTGTTTCGAGTAGACCTATCCGAATAGAACCAAGCAATGTTACTAAGACCCGACCTACTTAGACTACCTGAGTAAAAGAGAAGGACCACTAAGGAAGTTTGAGAAAGGCCAAAGTTCAAGGAGGAAGACGAGTGAGATCAAGTATTTCGAATGCCAAGGATTTGGATACATGGCTGTTCAGTGTCGAAATAGGAAAACAATGGTGATCAGAGGCAAGGCGCCAACTATTGAGGTTGATAGTACTGATGAGGAAGTAAAGGAGTTGAAGGAAGATGAAAAAATTGAGTTGTCCAAGGAGGAAGTTATCCACAATGAGGAAGACAACTTTATGCTTACCGCTCTAGTGTTGAGGTGGACAATGAGTATCAGTCCTATGCTTAAAGACGAGTAGAGAGAAAATCTCTTTCATATTGGGTGTAAGGTAAACGAATCACTATGCGTGTTGATTGTTGATAGTAGGAGCTATACTAATGCAACATTTGCATTTACGCTCTAACAGTTGAAACTATCGACCATGCCTCACCTGAAACTTGACAAGCTTCATTGGCTTAATAATAAGGGAGCCCTACATGTGAACAAACAGGTATCTGTACCGATTTGTATAGGCAGGTATCAAGATGAAGTGCTTTGCGATGTGCTACCTATGAGTAGGTCCCACCTTCTACTTAGACAACCATAGATGTTTAATCGAGCAGTTATATATGATAGAAGGAGAAATACATGTTCTATAGAGCATGAAGGAAGAAGATTGAAATTGAGTCCATAACTGCCAAAAAGGTAGAAGTCATGCAATCCCATCTTAGCCGAACCTTAAAGAAGGAGGCTTTGGTACTGACCCGAGCTGAACTAAAAAGAGAAATGAAGTTGGAGGGACCGACTTATCTCCTTATAAGGAGGCTTCTGGAGATGAGACCTGGGGAGAAAGAGCTGCTAACCGAGGTAAAAACCCTACTAGAGGACTTTATCGACCTATTTCTAAAAGAGCTATCGGAGGGTCTACCCCCAATCTGAGGTGTCAAGCATACGATTGACTTGTAGCTAAGAGTCACACTACTAAACTTATGAGGTATTATCGTCTAGATGTTTTTGGCCAAGGAAGAAGAGAGATATCCAGTCCATGCTAGAAAAGTGTGTGACTTGCTAAAAAGCGAAAAGTCAAGCCGATTAGGGGGCACAACCAACCTTTGCTAACCTCGACCAAACCATAATCTGAGCTAAGCATGGACTTCATGTTAAGATTGCTAACGACATCTTGAGGGAAGGACTTCATCATGGTAGTTGTGGATCGATTTATCAATATGGACATTTCATGCCCTATTCCAAAACTAACGATGCTTTGCTTATCTCATTTCTTTTCTTGCAAAAAGTAATCAAGTTGTACGGAATTCCCAAGACCATTGTTTCAAACCGAGACCCCAAGTTCATGAGCCACTTTTGGAGGTTGTTATGGAGGCGAATGGGAACTAAGCTGCTGTACAGCATGTCAATAGAACTGTGGAAACTTTACTGTGAGTTGCTATCGGACAAATCGTGGCTGATTGGGATTTGTGCCTACCAATCATTGAGTTCGCTTATAATAGGATAGCCAAAGCATAATAAGCATGTCTCCATTCGGGGTTGCCTATGGGTTCAACCCCAAACTGCCATTGGACCATGCACCCTAACCAATGCTTGATGAAGACCGACCAATGGTCAAAAGAGTTGAGGCCATCAAAGCCATGCACTAGAAGGTCGTAAAGCAACTTGTTTGAGCTGCTATTAAGCTTGAGAAACGAAGCCAAGGATGGAAGAAGAGGGAATTTTGACCAGGCGATTTGGTTTAGATATAGCTTAGTGAGGAATGATTCCCAAACTTAAAGAAGATCAAGTTGTTTCCTAGAGTTGACAAACCTTTTATAATGCTTGAAAAGATCAATCTTAACGCTTATAAGATCGAATTACCTAAAGGATATGGAGCCTTAGACTCCTTTAACATTACTGATCTCCAACCTTACACTCCCAAGGACGAATAACCAAGAACCGAACCAGATTTGATCCCAAATCTCAAACAACCTGAAGGGGATGATAGGGATCAAGGATTGATTACAGGCTTTCGAGCCGGAGGGCTCTCTTAAGTGGTTCACCAAGCTATCCAAGGTGAGTTAAGTTCTAAGGAGCAATGCTCACCCTAGTTTAATCCGTCAAGCTACTTTGCTCTCCATGTTATCTAAGATGTTGTTGAGGTGATTGACCAGCATGCTGAGCTGAACCCTCTACAAAACCATAGTCCAAGCGCCAAATCTGAGTATAGTAATCTCTATTGTGCCAAGGTCAACTAAGACTATTTAGAACGGACCCTTTGAGGTCAACCCATGGTGAGCCATCCCTGAACTAACCATAATCCAGTCCTTTCTGATACCGAATAAGCCTGAACAAAGGCTCACCCCTACTCGGACCATAATACTGTTAGAATCATAGTAAAAAGGCGTACATACTATCCTTACTAATAACCGTATTGTCCTTTCTGACAAGCAATGTTTGCTGCGCATGATTTTGTGTCTCCCTATATAGTAATTTCCTTTTATTTAGCAAATAAGAATTCTTTTTGTAATTATCTGTAACATAGAACTTGCCCTAATAGGATACTATAAATAGTCACATAATGTAATAGCCGCAAGAAGATATACAGAAGAATACACTAGACTTTTTACCATCTCTTGAGCTAAGTGTCTTCTTGCTCTTAAACTACTCTTATTTAGTCCATTCAAGCATGAACTATTGGCAAGTGGCCTCCGGCCACACTTATACATCATATCAAGTGTGACCTAAGCTCATTAGTGCATCATATCCAGCGTTGGTGCATAGGAACCCTTGCTCTCCCTCAAATATCATTTACTTTTCAAGCCATCTTGCAGCTTGCGCTCCCCCCCTTTTGGTTATGCATGATATTGGTTTTGTGTGTTCATTTACGAGTTCATATCAAACACTCTCTCCAACAACACCTCTACCTTAAGTGCAACTTAGTTTAACGCTTCATCCTATCTTATGATCATCATTGCTTTAAAAAGTGCCAACTTCGATGTTGAAGTATCTATCATTACTTTTGGAGTTAGGGAGAGATAAGTAAAATAGAAGGGCTTGCCTCTAAAGTCTGAGATCTTGTCTTGGATCAACTATCAAGAACTTAGAATGGTAGCACATTCCTAATAAATATATAACTTAGAAAAAATATGATTTGGGAAGTGAAGAAGTAAAGTGGTTGCAAGTAGCACAAGTCTCGAGTATTATCACGTAATATGACCTTAGTTGCTTAGATATAGTAAATTGTTTTCAGAAAAATTTCTTAGAATTGAATAAATTTTTAATATGAGATCATCAAAGCTAAGAAAAGAGCTTAAGTAAAGTTTATTTAATAAAATAAAGTATATAAAATATTTAATTCAATAAAAATATAGTTTTATTGATATCAAATATTTATATCGTAAATTTAAAATATGAGCCCTTAGATGTAGTGAGGCCGTAGAAATAAAATGACATGATCTATAAAAATAATAAATTGAAAATAATATAATTATATAAATATCAAGCGTATATGTATAAATTTACCCTAAAACTAAGATGTACATAACAATATACATGTGTGAAGAAATTATTAACTTAATTCACTAAAATAAGGAAGGAAATGTTGTCAAAATAGGATTGATTAAAATAAGCTATGTAAGTATTAAGCTAGAAACGTCCTAAGTTAAGTGTATCATGAGAGATTAAAGTAAATCATGCAAAAATGTAGCAAATGACATGTCACCTAAAAATAAAAACTCCTTGAGTTATAAAAATTTATTCTACCTATATATTGGCCTCTTTTAGAAATTGATGGGACATAGTGTGACCAAGGAAAAATATGAGGGTTGGGGAAAAAGAAGAATTAGAGTAAGGAGAAAAAATTAGAAGAAAATTAGTGAAAAAGTAAAGTTTAAGGGGTTTGAGGATCTAAGTGACAAATGGGAGTGAACCATCGCTACCGCCTAAAGGAAGAGGACGTGTCTTGCCTAATCAACAAACCCCCTAGTGTTGATGATGGTTGAAAAACCCAATGCTAATGAATGTTAGATTTTGCTTAATTATTCTCTAAAATTCTAAAAGTAATAAATGAAGTCTAAAAATTATGATTTTTGGTTTCTCTACATAATTTTCCATGTAGAATCCAAAAATGAAACTAGAATTATATATATGGGTTCCCTAATAAATTAAGTCTGAAAATGAATTTTCCACTAAATTTTAAAAATAGTAAATGATGTGGTTTTAACCCCAATTTTTGTATACAAGTTCCTCAAAGGGTCTATTTTAATGTTGTGTAAATATTTTTGAAAAATTAAGAAGCTATATTTTTGGTAATTTTAGTTTAACATAGACTAATGAGTTAGAGATGCATGGGAGTGATATTTCTTTAAATAATTTAATTTACATGTGTTATGGTATTGTTGTAATTGGGTCTTAAAATATTGAACTAGTTAGATAGAGTATAGAAATGGGGGAGTTGATGTCAAAGTCAAGCAATTTTGATGGTTTACGAAGTGTTTTACACATGTCAGAAGTTGGGTTAGTATGTAATTTAGAACCTCATGTAGATGAAAATGTGAAATAACATGATATTTAGAAAATAGGTATGAAGTTGATTCAAAAAGTAGGTTGATTTTGTATACATATATGTATTTCTAAAACAATTCCTTATATGTATGTTTAGCCATATGGATAATTTAGATTATTTACCAATAATGATATAACAATTGATCATTAAATAAGTATTTTATTGAAATCTGTTTCTTTAAATCAAATGGTGAAGTAAGGAAATGGAATATAGTAATATTTATATGATAGCTAAGAAGGTCAGCAACTATGATAAAAGGTATGCTAGAAGAACCTTACGTTTAGTGGTAAGTTAGAACCTGAATCAAAAAGTATTTTAAACAAAAATTGTTCTAAAAAGAATAACTTCAAGACCTTGATCCTAAGTATGAGTCAGTTAGTGATCTTACTTATATTCGACATAGAAATGACTCGAGTGTTGTATGAATTTTATTTTGGTGAAGCAAGTGAGGAAGAGCCTCTAAATCAAGATGTAGGAGTTTGGAGATTTCACTAAGCAACCTTAGTAAGTGGATTTTCGTATGCAATAGTAGATTTTATCTACTCATATTATATATAACATATCTAACTATGTTGGACTTGATTGTCTTGTCTATGAGTGTGATTTGTTGATTAATGAAATGTTGAGAAAATTCCTGATCTTTTTAGTATGTGGAATGCTGGTTAGATTATGTTTTGTTAAGTGGTATAAATGTTGCTACTAGGGTGTTGGTTAGTCTTATTGTTCTTGACTCTATGCTAACTTGACAAAGAGATTAAGTAACTTTGCTTCCTAAGGTTTGCACTTAAGTGAACTTGATACTAAAGTTTTAAAATTTAAAATAAAAGACAAGGTAAACGTTAGATTAAGGAGTAAGCTTGCTTGGTAATTTGCTAGGTAATGCTTGAATGTGTGATTTGATGCATTCATGGTATGGCATGGCATGAAAAATACCTATGCATTAAGTTTTTTAAATTAAGATTTTGCTATGCTAGGATTTATATGAGAAGCTAAGTTTATTAAGTAAACAACTTGATTTTAAAGCATGGTTTTTAATGCATATAGATTTGCATTAATAAATAATTTTAACCATATGACGTGGTTATTGTTATGTGAGGTTTTGCTAGGTTCTTGACATGATCTATACGAAACATTAGAAAATAATAGATTTGGAAACAAGAAGATTGTGAAAATAGTGTTGCTTGCTTAACAACCAATGTGGCAAATCGTGTGTAGTAATAAGATTGCTGAGTATTCACTAGGTCATTTCTATGAAGAGGACTTGTCTAAGTTCTAGACTATAACCTATTACTTTACTCTAGGCGAGTTGAATAAAAAGTGATAAGTTGTAAGTGAAAGTAGATATAAGAGCAAAAAGTAGCAACAAACTCAAATACTAAAGACGTAGACTTATGACATGCTTTTGATGTAATGGTGGGATTATACCATTAGAACATAGGGAATGGATTTTAATTAGATTTTGATGAAATTCACTTGAATTCAATTTTGGATAGGGCATCTCACTCAAATATATAGCGAAGTATTTCCTCGTGGCCTCATGTTCTTATACAATTAGGTAAACACTTATATCATGTCATGAATTATGTGCTCTAGTTCTACAAATTAGGGTGTTAATACCTAATCGATCTTATAACCTATCCCAATTCACTAGAGCCATATAAAGTAGTATGAGTTCCGTGAGATCTATACTCTTAATCTCCTTACAGTCTCATAGTAGTAAAAACCTATTCATTAATACTCTAGAAACTCATTGACACATGTTGAAATTACATGACTAATGATGTGTCTAGGAGTTCAATAATCATTAGGGCTTACTAAAGGTGATCGTAACCAAATGGGTTCTTCAAGATATCGAAGAAAACTATGATGAAAGGGGCAGCAAACATAGTAGCTTTCGTAGAGCTGCTTGGAGGATATGATACACCAACAAACACAACAAACTTAACGCTTTGATTGATATGATTCACAAGCTAATGTTAAGGTCCATTCACCACTAATCTTAAGCTACTTGGCAAGATTAGATAAGAGTGTAAGGAAATTAAACTCGAAGAGGGATATCTCATAAGAACAAGTATATTCAATATTTGAAAAGATGTAAGATGCCTTGTGGCTATAATAAAAGGGCTATTTATAATAAGTCCTTTAAGGCAACAATATAAATAAAGAAAATTACATAAAAGACAATGAAGAAGGAGATTCTCAGAATCTATGAAAATGGAATAAAGTACAAATGTCAGAAAAGTAAGGATAAGCGATGGCTTGCCAAGGGATTCATATTGGTGATTCTTAGGACATAGTAGTTGAGCTATGGTGAAGTTGTAGTTGTTATAAATGGATGGTATTTGGAATTGTCGAGACAAAAGATGGTTGATGTTGTTTTGTAGGTTGAATAAGTAGAGCTTGGCATGTTGAAGCCTCAGCTTCGATACTTGGTAACTCAGCTTCGGTACTTATCATGTTTATAGATTGGAGTTGACCTCGATGCATAATCACATTGGCCTTGATAGTCAACAGGTCAACCTTGGCACTAGGTAAGTCAGTGACCAGGTAAGGGTCCATGCAAAGAAGAATGTATTTAAGTGGAGACCTTAAGGAATTCACCTACTATCCTTCCATGTACTGGCGCTCATCCTTGGCAGGCTGATGTGATAGTATCCTCCTTGTAAGAGACTATAAGCCTTGGAGGTGTACATGAGTTGGGGGGGGGGGGAGGGGGGGCTAGAGGATGACAGTCCATCAACTAATCTCCTCTAGGTCCTACAATCATACAAGTCCATTTAACTTTCAAGGGATTTCTTAGGACTAATCTCTCCTTGGTCTCATTATCATAAGAAAAAGCCCATTAAGAGATCCATCAAAAGCACCTCAACAAGCTTAATTTGAGTATTAAACACCAAAATCCTAATTAAATTCACAAACCGTATTAAAATTGCATGGTTTCACCAACTACACCATCTACATTATCACAAAGCCACAAGAAACTACATAGCTACACATGGTTTTAATAATAACAGTAAGAATAACTAGAAATTTAGTAGCAACTTCAATGAATGAACAAGATAATGAACTATATAAACATGAACAAGAGTATAGATGAAGATTGATACAATAAACAACTTTAATCTACTATTAATGTAATAAAATATGCATAAAACTCTCAAGAACAAGTGCTAAATTTCATAGAAATAGAAGAACATAAAACATAGCAATGAGCTCACAAAACTATGCTAAAACTTAAGTAAAACCTAAACGCGGCTCATTATTTCTCTAGTAAATGTGACTATTTATAAATTTAGGCTACCTATCAATTGGTAATAGGTTATACCAATTTATCAATAGACACGAGTCAAACTAATGTATTATCCATGTTTTATGAAACGTGACGTTTTCAATTAGGGTTTTAAGTTTGATAAACCCTAATCCCTAATTTACTCTACCAATCAATTGGTAAGGATGGTATTGTTTGGTTGGTATGGTCGAGTCTCTACTGTAACCTTCTATTCAACCAGCATCCTTTTCTCCCCATCAATTTACTTGTTTAATCTTGACACTTCAAGGCATATTGATCGATGGGAGGCAAGGCTACTAATCAATCTTACTTCCGATCGATCAGTAGGCTAAATTCCAACATTTCTTCATTTTTAGCTCCTTGATCAACCAGTGGGGACTATTAAGACCATTATAGCCCTTATGTATATGTATGCACAAGATAAAATTAACATAATTTAATTGAAAATGAATATTTTCATGTATTTTTATCTTTTTTGCTCAAGTTGATCCATCTTGTGCATAAACTCAGTGTTTACATAAAATATATCAATTTTTCTTAAATTTACACAAAAGTGTAGGCTTTAAAGTTAGGGACAAATTTTGTATTTGAACCATGGTTAGTTCTTCAACTTTGTGTCCAGATGCTTGAATTGAAGTCAACCAATCGAATGACTAGGTTAGGCTAGGATATGAATACTGATGCATGTCATGTGCATTAGCATGTCATTCATTTGCTACATTTGTATTGTTTATCTAGACTAAATAATATCCTAACTAAATTGATGGATTACTTTGTGATATGAATTTTCTTCTATTGCTATTTGTTGTCTACTCTCGCTTACCTTATGGTAAGTTGAGGGGATAAGTTAACTTATCCTTAGGTCAAGTGAGAAGTTTTGATAGAACATCTCATTATGTGAATGAGAAGACTTTAGAGTGCTTGGTGGAGTAGTTTCACTTAAGAAGGATCAAGCAATTACAAGATTTGACTTAAATTTTGGGAAGTGACTTTTTAAGAAATATCAACATATTACATATAGATTACAACATAGAGATTTTAAATATGTTATTAGGCTTTACAATGTAATCATGTATAAGATTAAATAATTGTGATACTTTAAGTTCGGCTTACCTTTGTAAAGATTTTTGCTATGATTTCTTTTGTTGAATGAGAAGAGATTTAGAAACAAGCGTTTCATGATTTTGATAGATGGATTAGACATAGTTTTTGCCTTATCCCAACTCAAGGATGGCATAACAAACTATTTTCAAGTACCAAAAGTTAAGGAAAAAGTTTTAAGCAGATGTCTAAAAGGTAAGGCATTACATAAAGGCACTACCCCATCTGTCCCAAATCTTCTTTAGGATTAAATCAAAAGGGATAGAAGAACTTAAGAAGAAGCCACAGATAGGAGAAATTCAAAGAAAATAAAGTAGAAGGACATAAGTAAAAGAGGAAAATTTTTCAAAAAATGAGGGACCTTTTTGAAGAATGTGAAAGTACAAATGAGGATATGTATCCCCTTACGCCCTTTTATATAGAGAAAGGATAGGAGATACACTAGAAGATCAAAAAGACATAACTTTTCATGACCTAGATTGATAGGGATCATGGACTAATTATTCACTCTTGAGCTTAAGGACTTGCTCATATGGTTCACTAAGTTGCCCGAAGAGAGTTGAACTCAAAAGAGCAGTGCATTCCCAATCCGACTTGCCAAGTTACTTTTTCCTCCACATCATACAAGAAGTTGCTAAGGTGAACGACTTGTATGCCGAACCAACCCCTTTATAATACAATTGTCCAAGGCTAAGTATCGAACTAGTATACTACCAACCTAATGCGGCTTATAGACACTTTATTTTGTCTCCCTTTTTGAATAATATTCAATGCGCATTCATGATAAGAAAAACTTGCAGCACAGTTGGTAAGGAATATGGTTGTAGAGCTTAAAGTCACGGGTTTAAATCCTATAGGATGTACCAAGAGCATTTTTTTACCTCCTTCTACAATGCGGCACCACATGGCATAATCCTATTAGCTTTTGACCAAGTCAACGCTAAATCACCATCTTCTTCATTAAATTACAATAGCACGTTATAAACATGAAATGGGACATTTTTCACTCGTTTTTTTGTCCATTTTTGCTCAATTTTTGGCCCTTTTTCATCAAATAAATAGCACGAATTCTAAGAGGACTTAGAGTAGATTAAGATGAACTCATTAATCATTAAAATAAATAATTAAATGTACATCAAAATCAGACTCAAAAGTCGGAAAAATTGTTAAACATATCATCTATGGTTGGTTATGAATCATGAATTCTAGCATGTTTTAGTAGGAATCGAAGCAATTTAATGGTAGTATCTAACATTGAAGACATTTCATAATACATTTTGACCAAAGATTTCAATTAAAAACAAGAAATTCATGGTCAATGGAATTGAATTCTTTTGAAAAACGCATCAAAGAAAAGCTTCAATTTTAGGCAAATCATGGACTTCCCATTTGAAATCAATGATGAAAAACTATAAATAGGAGTACAAGAACTCATTTGGATCAAGAAATAGTTTAATCACACCCATTTGAGCTTTAACGCCATTTTCTCTGTTGAGTTTCAACTCGATTTCTCTCTCTAAAATCCACCACTTTCGGTGGTTGTTGAAGCAAACAAACTACACCATGAGTATTCGTACCCCCTAAAACCCCAACCCACTCATAAACTTTTCCCCAACAACCATCTCCTGACCTACAACCAATGAACCCACAATTCCAAATTCGTCACCTACCACTGACCTCCACAAAACACTACCTAAGCCACTTCTTTTTTGCAAAAATAATTCCACCAAAGAGTTCCTTGATCCTAAAAACTTAGGAAATAACTCCTACCTTGCTTTAATCTATGGTCATTTGAGCTTACCACAAATTTTCTCTCTCTAACTCCAATAACCACCACGCACCACTTTGCACCATCTCTAAACGGCTGCTATTGGCCAAGGTATTACTCTTATACCCATATTCCTCGCTAAAAAGCTCATGAAATTGATGTTTCCTACTCGTTTGGAGGTTTCGATATCACCATAGCAAGCTATGGTAGTTGCTTCTTCATCTTCTTCATGCAACCCGACCCATGGAGCTCTGGCTAACCTAATCCAACTAAACCACCTGACCTACTTCAACCTGAGATCAGACCCGATTCGCAGCTCTAAACTAACCCATGCCCACTTCAGCTCCTTTGGTTCGGCTTGTTCTTTAATTTAGGCCCATGTTGTGTTTTTTTTATTTTATATTTTATTTTTATTTATTTCTTTATTTCATTGTTTGTTTGTTGTAATTTGTAATAAACAAAAAAATCTAAAATAAAAAGAAAAAAGGAAAACGAAATAAAGAAAAAAGAAAAAAGAGAAGAAAAAAACGAAAGGTTTAGTTTAGTTTTACTTATTTACTTGTACTAAGTAAAATAATAAATATAAAAAAATGGGGAAATAAAAAGTAAAATAAAATAATGCAATAAATAAAAATGAATAAATCATCTTATCACTTAGAAAAATAAAATTTCTAATAAAAAATAAAAATAAATCAACCATTCTTTCCAAATTATGGCTCTTTAAAATTTTCCAAAAAAATCAAACCAATTTAAGACCCTTATAAAATTTTGTTTAAATAAATTAAAATAGGTAAATAACGTAAACTCAACTTTTTTGAATTAAAATCAACTCAACTCCCTATGTTTCTAGTGAATGAATAATAGAAGTTTAATCCTGAATAATGAGTACGTAGGTACTTGCACATTAGTATGTGATAAGAATCAAACCCTCAGACTGATCGAGCGTAGTTAGGCTAGAGGACTCACTAGGAGGATACCAGCTTAGGCCATAGCTAAGATAGGGAATCCTCTCTTGAGCTGATCTCCCACCGACCTAATTATCAGACCCTTACATGCATTAGATCTGCCCCTGTTTAGCAGTAAAGCTTTATCCTAAGAGACAGCCTTAAAGTAGTCGAGGCGAGCTCCCAATTCGACCACATGCATCCGACCCCGAATCAAGCTGACTCCTTTTCTAAAGAACTAATTGGTCCCCAACATGATCCACATCAGGTTGGCCCCTAACTACAAGCGTTATTCTATTTCCACTTGGCTTGTACCATATTTCTCTCATCCAAGCACTAAGCAACATGTATCTTTTGAAATGATTCTTTCTTTTTTCACAACTGAATATTCTTTATCTCTTATTCCCTTTTTAGTATGTCTTATATAACCTACTTGTAGAATACCCTTTTATCTTTTCATACACATAAGTAATCCTAGTAGACGAGTGTATAAACCTCCACTTTCTTGTATGCGAACAATCATATCATCAATATCAAATTAATCAAGTATCCTTTGAGCAACCTTAATGTTCTCATTACCCTTTAGCTCTTATTTATTCCCTTTAGCAAGGAGTAATGGTGAATGGCCCTTTAGTTTGGATCAGTGTGTCATATCTGATGAATTGTAGGTTGAGTAGGATCAAGTGTTGCTTCATATTCATTTAGTAGCTGCCCAAATTTTACTACCTTTTCTTCTATTTCTTTTTGGTTCATTTTGTTATGGTGCTTCTCTATGTGTTTGATCCTGGAGATGCATCAGCTTTACTGGTATCAAAGCACGATTTCGAGAGGGAGTGTATAAAGTTGTAATAGATTTTTGGTTCACTTTACAATTAGTGGTTGCTGTGTTTCTTCTGTAGCTACTATAGTATGTTTGTGTGATAGTAGTTCCATTGTTATTCTATTATTACTCTATTTTTTCATTACAAAAAAAGAGACCAAGTTTGTTTCCATTCCATTTGAGTAACTATTTGGTAGTGAGATTGTTTGTAAGTTGTTAATCTGTACGAGAAGTAATGTACTATGTCAAATTTGATTGTTCAAGGTGTTATTGGGGACTAGAGTAGTAGTGCTCAACTTGGTCATGATCATAGTGATAGTAACACCTTAGGGTTTGTTGATGATAAACTTGATAGACTTATAAATCTTATCGAGAATTTAGTCACAGCAATGTAAGTTAATAAGCAACAACCCTAGGGAATGCTACCGCAAATTCTATTTGAAAATATTCAAGAGAAGGGTTATGGCCAAGGTAGTTGAGCTTATCACCCAGTTCAACCCCCTCGAGTTGGAGGAGCTACTAGACAAAGATTAGAGTTAAAAGAGATTGAGGAAGATGATGAGGAGTTAGATGTTGAAGAGTTTAGGGAGAAAGAAGAAGATGCTGACTATTACTAAGCATAGGGACAAGGACGTCGAGCTCTTCGAGAACTAGATAATATCAAGGTTCAAATCTCGCCCTTTAGTAGAATTGGAGATGCTGATGAATACTTGGAGTGGGAAGAGAAGGTCGAGAAAGTGTTTGAATGTTATGGGTATATGGATGCTGTCAAAGTCTGACTTGCTACACTGGAGTTTATAAGTATGCCACCATGTGGTGGAAGAATCTAAATGCAACCAGAGCAGGAGATGGAAGGCAAGGTTTTAGAACTTAGGATGAGATGAAAAGGTTGTTAAGAGGTAGATTTATGCCCGAGACTTACTTATTAGATACATTTATAAAGTTATAGGAGCTTCGCCAAGGAAGCCAATTTGTTGATGACTATATAAGAGAGTTCCAAATATTAATGATTCAAGTTAACATAGAAGAGCTAAAGGCCTACACAGTGTTGAGATTTATTTTTGCACTTAAGTATGAGATTCGCAACATTCTAAAAGTGTAGAGGTTTTATACCTTGGAAGAGGTAATTAAAATAGCCCGAAGGGTCAAAAAGTAGAGGAGAAATATCCTAAGCTGATCTAGGCCGACATTCTTATGAGCTCCAGTACCACTTTAACCTGTTTAAGTTGAGTCAAGGAGGCCATACCAAGCCGAATAAAGGAGTGACCAACCTGGTGACAGTTGGGCAAGCTAGCCAAGTCGAGTTGGTCAATAGGGCCAATCCGAGGTTAGGCCAACTCTAAGAACATATGAAAAAGGGCAGACCTCTGGATGAAATACCAGCATAGTAAAATTCTTTAAATTCTTGGGCTTCAGTCATATGGTAGAGTGTCTAAACCAACGTATCATGGTGCTCCGAGGAGATATAATGGATAGCATTAACGAGAGTAAGCCCGAGAAGGAAGAGGATGTTGGAAAAGCCAAAGCCAAAGAGGAAGAGGAGAGCTGTGTCTATACCAACTAAGGAGAAGTGATGACCTTAGTTTTGATGTGAGTATTAAGCTCCCTACTGAGCTTCAAGGAAGATCAAAGGGAAAATCTATTTCACATCAAATGTACCATTAAGGGATAATTGTGCACCGTTATAGTGGACGGAGGAAGTTGTACTAATGTAGTTACATAGTCCTTTGTACAGAGGTTGAGTTTACTAGCTTCTAAGCATCCTTGACTTTACAAGTTGCACTAGCCTCATGATAAGGGTACCTTACACGTGATTGAGCAAGTGACCGTACTATTCAGTGTTGAGAATGTGTATAGGGATGAAGTAGTTTGCAATGTCATCTATATGGGAGCCTCACATCTATTGCTTAGACGACCCTAGTTATTCGATTAACTTGTTACATACGACAGGTATAAGAACACTTATGCCTTTGGCAAGGATGGAAGGAAGATTGTCTTGCAACCCTTAACCCTATCCCAAGTAAATGAAACCTACAAGTAGCTACCTGAGCCAGTAAGAAAAAGACCTTAGTTATGAGCCGAAGAGAGCTCCAATTTGTTGAGAAGGCTGACGAGCCTATGTTTCTATTGGTTAGGAGATTGTTGGAGATGAGGGAATTATAGGATGTCCCAATAGAGATTCAAAGCTTACAAGATGAGTTTTTTAACCTGCTCCTAGAAGAACTGCCTAGAAGACTAGCACCAGTTTGAGGCATAGAGGATTGTATTGATCTGTAGCTAGGCGTTACCTTATCGATAAGGCATAGGCATATAGGATGAACCCTAAGCAAGCTACTAAGTTAAGAAATAGGTGGACGAGCTCATAGAGTGAAGATATGTAAAGGAGAGCTTAAGCCCTTATGTTATACTAACTCTGCTTGATCTAAAGAAAGATGGTTCATGGCGTATGTGCATCGATAGTCGAACAATCAACTGAATTACTGTTAAGTACAGATATTTGATACCGATGCTCGATGATATGCTGGATGAGCTTCCAGGTGCCAAGATATTTTCAAAGATTGATCTAAAAAGTGGCTACCATCAAATTCGTATGAGATCAAGGGATAAGTAGAAGACTACCTTCGAAACTAGGCATAGACTCTACAAATGGTTGGTTAAGCTATTTAGACTTACGAATGTGCTAAGTACATTCATGAGGTTAATGAACCATATGATGGGCCCTTTGATTAGAAGATATGTGGTTGTGTATTTTGATGACATACTAGGATATAGTGCTGACCTGAATGACCATGTTCAACATCTTTACAAAGTAGTTAACGTTTTGTGAGTTGAGAAGTTGTATGGAAACGTGAAGAAGTGTATGTTTAGCCAGAAAGAGGTGATTTTCTTAGGGTTTTTAGTATTAGGGGAAGGGATTTGAGCAAATGAGGAAAAGATCTAAGCTATTTCAGAATGGCCAATGCCGAAGAATGTCATTAAGGTTTAAAGTTTCCATGGCCTAGCTTCTTTCTATAGGCGATTTATTAAGGACTTCAGAACAATAGCCACCCCATTGATCGAATTGACAAAGAAGAGTGAAGGATTCAAGTAGAACAACCGAGCTACATAAAGCCTTAGAGAGATCACGGAAAAACTCACTTTAGCACTTATCCTATCATAGCCAGATTTTAACAATTCCTTCGAATTAGAATATGATGCATCAGGAGTTAGAATTGGTGCTATCCTAATGCAAAAGCAATGACCTATTGCCTACTATAATGAGAAAATTTGCAGTCCTGCCCTGAACCATTCTGTATATGAGAAGGAGTTATACTCTCTTTACCAAGTCCTTACTGTTTGGCAATACTACTTATTATCGTGAGATTTTGTTATTTATACAGACCATGAGTCTCTAAAGCATCTTAGGAGCTAGGATAAGCTTTCAAAGAGGTAAGCTAAGTGGTTAGAGTTTATGGAAGGATTCTCATACGTCATTTGGCACAAAAAGGGAAGTGCATATGTGGTCGTCAATGCCTTATCACAATGATAAACCTTGCTAACCACTCTGCAGATGGATTTATTGAGATTCTTGCTCATCATTGAACAGTATGCTAATAACCCCCACTTTGTTCCCATTGTTGAATAGTGTTAAGAAGGAATAGTTGTTGGAGGATATTATCTTAAGGATGGCTATTTGTTCAAGGACCACAAGCTATATATTCCAAACTGCTCCATGCATGAGCTATTGGTCAGGGAAGCTCATAGTAGAGGATTATTTGGTTATGTTAGGAGATCAGGATAGCAAATATGTTAAAAGAGAACTTTTATTGGCCTGGTTTGGCTAAGGATGTCCATAAGGTAATTGGTTGTTATAAGATGTGTAAGCGACCTAAGGGGAAGAGAGAACCCCATGGAGAGTACTTGCCATTGCCAACACTAACCTTACCTTGGGCTGACCTTATCATAGATTTTGTCTTAAGGTTACCCTAGACATCTAGAGGGAAAAATTCTATCTTTGTTGTAGTAGATCATTTCAGCAAGATGGTGCACTTCATTCGGTGCCATCGGACAAATGATGCTTTATATATTGCTAATTTGTTTTTGTAGGAGGTTTTTTGACTATATGGAGTACCAAAGACTATTGTCTTAGATCTGGACATGAAATTTTTGAGCTATTTTTGAAAGAATCTTTGGAGAAGACTTGTAACTAAACTTGTACTCAACTTCATTAGCCACCCTCAGACTGATGGCTAGATTGAAGTGGTAAACAGGATACTAGGTAATCTACTGAAAGCTGTCGTAGTAAAGAACTTGAAGGATTAGGATCTATGCCTACTAGTTATGGAATTTGCATACAATTGGACTATTCACAATACTACTAGGAGGACCCCATTCAAGGTCGTATATGGCCTTAATCCAAAAATTCCCTTAGACATGATCAGTACCTTAGTAGCTACTAAAGAGAGTTAATCTGAAGTTAGTTAAGTCCAAGAATTGCATAAGATACACCAATCTGTAACTAGAAAGATTGCTAAAGTTCAATCAGAGACATCAAGAAATTGGTAACCGAGGCTACCAAACTATTTCTTTCTACTTAAGAGACTTGGTATGGATACATCTTATCTAAGAATGATTCCCACACTTGAGATAGAACAAGCTATCTCCTTATGTTGATGGTCTATTTAAGGTCTTGAGGAAAATCAACCACAACACTTACCAAATCGAGTTGCTTGATGACTATAGAGTTTCTTCCACCTTCAATGTGTTCAATTTAATCCCTCACTAACCAAAAGAAGAAGACTCAGTAAGTACCTTAGAAGAAAGAGCAAAGACCACTTTAGATTTGAGGACAAATCCTCCTAACCCCAAAAAGATGATAGGAATCAACCCCTCGAACTGATCACATGCAACCGAACTAAAGGACACCAAGGACTCACTTGAAGGATACTAGCTCAAGCTAAAGTCGAGATAGGGAATCCTCTCCCCAGTTAATCTCCTATCGACCTACCTATCAGATCCTTACATACATTAGATTCGCCCTTGTTTAGCAGCAACGCTTTATCCCAAGAGACAGCCTAAGAGTAGTCGAGGTAAGGACCCGACTAAACCACAAGCATTTGACCCCGAATCAAACTAACTTATCTTTTAAAGAATTAATTGGTCCTCGACCAAATCCATATCAGGTCAACCCCTAACTATAAGCGTTACTTTGTTTCCACCTTCCTTGTACCATATTTCTCCCATCTAGGCACCAAGCAACATGTATCTTTTGACACAGTATTTCAGAATGATTCTTTCCTTTTCACAACTAAATATTCTTTGTCTCTTTTACACTTTTTAGTAGGTCTTCTGTAAACTAGTTGTAGAATACCCTTTTGTCATTTCATACATGTAAGTAACCCTAGTAGATGGGTATATAAAGCCCCACTTTCTTGGATGCAAACAATCATATCATCAATATCATATTACTCAAGTATCCCTTGAGCAACCTTAGTGTTCTTGTTACCCTTCAGCTCTTATCTACTCCCTTTAATAAATAGTAGTAGCAAGTAACCCTTTGGTTTGGATCAATGTATCATATCCAATAGATTGTAAGCTGTATAGGATTAAGTGGTGCGTCATATCCATTGAGTAGCTGCCTAGATTTTGTTAGCTTTTCTTTTGTTTTTTGTTTTTTAGTTTATTTCATTGTGGTGCTTCTCTGTATGTCCAAACCCGGAGACATATCAACTTTGCCAGTATCAGAGCACGGTTTCGAGAGGGAGTATGTGAAGTTACAGTAAAGTTTTAGTTCACTTTACTATTAATAGTTGCTGTATTTATTTAATAGCTATTGTTATCTATTTATGTGATATTGGTTCCATTGTTATTCTATTCTTACTCTATTTTTCATTACAAAAAAACAGAGCAAGTTTGTTTCTATTCAGTTTGAGTGACTATTGGGTAGTAAGATTAATCGTTAGTTGTTAATCTATACGAGAAGTACTGTACTATGTCAAATTTAAGTGTTCAGGGTGTTATTGGAGACTAAAGTAATGGTGCTTAACCTGGTCATAATCATAATGATAATAATACCCCAGGGTTTATTAATAACAAACTTGACAGACTTATAAATCTTATTGAGAATTTAGCTACAGCAATGCAAGTTAACAGGCAACAACCCTAAGGAATAGTATCGCAAATTCTACTTGAAAATATTTAAGAGAAGGGTTATGGCTAAGGTGGTCGAGCCCATCGCCTAGTTAACCCCCTCAAGTTGGAGGAGTGATAAAGGCATATTTTTTATGTTTTAAAAGTACAAATTAAGATATAATTATTATAGATTTTATATAAATCATTAAGAATTGTTACTTAATTATTTTCATTTGGACATTTCAGGAATTAAAGGATTTAAGAGTGAAATTATGGACAATTTAGAGGAATTTAAAGCAAATAAATGAAGTTCGGATCAATGCAAGCAAATTGGAATTAAAGGCAGCTGGTTGTTACAACTTACAAGCTTGCATTGGCGGCCTTTGGTGTCTATGCTGCTAGCCTTTAATGGTTACGCTTCTGGCCTTTGTGTTAGCCTTGCACTTACACCGTTAGCCTTCATGAAAAAAAGAAACTTCATGCGAGCTAACCTTAATTTTTCATAAAAATAGCTTATGGTTCATTGTTGGAGGGACTTTAAACCAACTTTTTCTTAGACATTGAGAATCGTAGAATAGTTTTTAGATAGTTTTTGAAGAATTCTTTGGTAGAAGCGCTTTGATCATTAAGAGGATTTTGCTTTTGCTATGGAGACCAAGATTGAAGTTATAATTGAAGATTGTTTCTTTCCAATATAGAATTGGTGACATCTATTTCAATTGTTCTTATGCAATTCTATGAATTACTTATGCTTTCAATTATGAATTTTCTTACAATTTCAATCAATATTTGTGTTTTTGTTTTCAAATCGATGGCTAACTAAACTATTTGTAAGAATTGATGAAACTTTAGATAGTTAAGATGATAATTGTGTTCATGTTATAGGATTAACAAATATATGGATGATTTATGATTGGAATTTCTATGATTTTGATTATAATTGTTAGAAGCCCTAATGATATGGAAGTTGATATGGGGTTTGTTAGAAGTTGTTAGTTGATTTGATTAATCAATGTGAAAGTAGAGTTAATTGAATTAATTATAAATTATTTAAAGATTAATGCAATGTTCGGCAATTGATTATTCACTAAGACATTAGGGATAATTGATTTAAGACATTAGACAATTATAGTATCGGGAAATATATAATTATAATTTAGAGTCCACTATTAATTGGAAGATGCAAAAACTGGCTAATTAATTAGGGGTTTAAATCTTTAAGTTTTATGGTATAATAATCTCACTTGAATAACCCTATAGTTATTAATCTATATAATATGATAACAATTTGATTTACGTAATCTAGGGTGGTTTTTATTTTCCCATAATTCTCAATTGATTGCTTAATTTTAGATTTTTCATAGTTATTTTCTTTTCAATAGTTTTAAAGTAATTATTAGATTAATTAATTTAATTTTGATTGCCTAAATATTGATAAGAACTAGTATAGGATTAGTAATTTCTTGGTCCTTGAGAGATAAATAATCTTACTTACTCTATATTACTTGATTTCAACCTAGTATACTTGTTAGTCTATTCGCGATTTATTTTTATATATATAGTTAAAACGAATCAAGCTTTTGACACCGTTGTCGGGGATTAAAAATATTAAACCTTTTAGTTCTATTGGTAATTTAGGCATATTGAGTTAGGTTTTTTACCTTTCCGGTTTTTTTATAAAATTTGGTCTTCTCTAAGCTGACCAATACTAAATCTTACTTGTTTAATACTGATCCTCGACTAGGGTTTAAAGAAAACCATTTTTTCAACTTGAAAATATTTAGAGTCACCACCTGACCGGAGTTGGGAAAATGGGTTAAGTTATAACCAATTGGGTGGATTGGTTATTACTTAGCTACCGATTTATCAATTAAAACACCAATTTACAAATACGACTTTTTGAAAACTAGAGATCTGAATCTGAGGGCTAATTTATTAAACCCTAAATCGGTACTACTTTTTAACTTTCTAAATTTAACATCACTTTTCAAATATACCCTTTTTAATTTCTAAAAATAGCTACTTATGATACACATGACTAAATTGATTAATTTATATAAATATCTAAAAAATAAAAAATAAAAATTTCCATATTTTAAGTTACCTCGTACTTACGTACGGGCGCCTACGTACTCGCTATTTGGAATTAGATTTCCATAGTTCATTCATAAAAAATATAGCGAGTTGATTTAATTTTAATTTTGGAAAAACTGTTCGGTTTAGGTTTTTACCTATTTTGATTTATTTGAGAAAATTTTCTAATGATCTTAAATTCGTTTATTTTTGAAAATCTAAAGTGCCCTAAATTGGAAAATGATTGATTTATTTTTATTTTTGAAAAGTTATTTTCTAAGTGATAATAACAATTTTCTTTTATTATTATTATTATTTATTTATTATTTTATCTATTCCTGTTATGCTTAAAATAAATCAATAAAACAAAACACATTTTTTTTTGGGGTTTTGCCTTTTTCTTTTTTCTTTTTACTTTTTTTTCTTCTTTTTCCTCTTCTTTTTCTTCACATTATAAAGCATCACACAATAAAAATAAATAAATTACAACAAGAAAAGAAAATAAACAAAAGATGGGTTAGACCAAAACTGAAGGGATTCAGATCGAATTGAGGCACACGGGTCGCTAGTCAGGAGTCGAGTCAGATGAGGTTTAAGGAAGAATTTGAGTTAGATTTGCTAGGTTAGATTGGGTTGAGTTCCATTATTTCTGGGTCATGGTGGCTCAATCGAGTCGTTTCTAGCCAGTTTTTTTAAGAGGGTGAGGTAGGTTTCATGGATGGTTTATTGGACAATAAGGGTTTAGTGAAGCGCTACGGCTTAGTTTGGCCGGTGGTGGTGGTCGTCACGATGGTAGGACATAAGAAGGTGGTTGTCACTACTGCTAATGCAACTTCCAGGCGTAAAGGATGAAGGATGCGATTTAGATTTGAAGTGAAGATGGTTTGGTGGCTATCACTATGCAGTTGTGGGGGGTGGGGGGAAAGGGTTATTGTGGATGTGGTTGCATTATGTTTGCAGCTTATGTGATAATGGGTATGGGATTCAATAGTAGAGAGAAGGTGAGGGTTGGTTATGTGTTAGTGTTATATTGGTTTGTGGGTTTGGTGTAGATGTTGGGTTAAGTGAAGGGTGAAAGTGGTTAAGGTTCTAGGGGTTTGTTGTTCATCTGCTGTACAAAGATAAAGTAGTCGACGGAGAATGGTAAGGAATGATGAGGGAGTAGAGAGAGAGAAATAGTAGGGGGAGAGAAGGTCAGAGGGTTCGATCATATGTTAGTTTGGTTGGTGTTCGTCTGTGGTGGAGCTTATTTAGTTTCATGGGTTGGTAAGTGAGAGAGGGAGTTATGCGAGAGAGGTGTGTGTAACAGAGAATAGGGTTAGAGAGAGAAGGTTGAGGTCAATGTGTGTAGCGTATGTGGCCTTAGTGGTTCGGCGTGGGCTGCTGTTGTCAGCCAAGAGTGGGGTTTAAAGAGAGAGGGAAAGACGATCGAGTAGAGAGAGACTGTGGAGAGAGAGAGAAGAGTTTAGTAGAGAGAGGAGATAGCCGAGGAGAGAGAAAGAGGGATTAGACGATGGGTTTGTCGTGTTGTGGATGGCCATAAATTCGAGAGAGTGAGAATGTAGTAGAGAGGGGGAGAAACAATGAAAAGAGAGAGGATCGATTAGATAATAAGAGATCAAGACAGAGAGATACTGTGGAGAGAGAGAGCAAGGGGTAATTTGAAAGTGGGTTCCCTCCTTCCCCTATGATTTGTGTTTTTTTTTTCTTTTCAAAATCAATTTCCCCCTCTCTTCTCATGTCCTCTCTAATCACTGTCTGTGATTGATTTATAAATGAGAAAATGAAGAGTAAAAAAGGAAAGGGAAGAAAGAAAGATGGAGAAAGTAATTTTTTTGTTGCAAAAAATCACAACATGCTACGTATCATGATTAGACACATGGCCTAGTGATATTTGCACGTGGCGATATTTGGATTAAAAAAAAAAAGATAAAATACTATCCTCATACTTCCAGTGAGTTTGGAACCCCTATCCTCTAGCTTAATCTATGCGTTTAGTCCATGTGTTTTATCATTAGGTTGTTGACCTGTGCAATGTCCATATATCCAATTAAATTGCACATATGTACTAGGTCAACCTAGGCTAAATTTAAATCTAAACTCAGGCCCAACAATCCTTTATTTTAAATCTTAATTAAATTAAATCTACTCTATCCAAGCAACTTAAAAATTTATTATTTTCTAAATTCTTTATTTTTTAAAATTTTTCTTTAACTTTTCAAATTTCTTATATATTTTCCTAAAATTTACCCTTTTTTTGTATTTTTTCTAAATTTCTTATTTTTTTTGCACTCTTTCTTATTTTCCTATTTTTTTTTTATTTTTCTAAAATTCCTATTTTTTTTTTCTAAATTTCTTCATTTTGGCGGGTTTTCTTTAATTTTCAATTTTTTTGAACTTTTTTTTTCTAATTTAGGACTCTATAACCTAATCTAAAAATATAAAGAGAGGGCAAAAGTTAGGTGTCTACAACTGCCTATCTTTGTGGTAAAGTTTGATCAAAACTTTGCCACAAAGATAAAATAGATAATATCTTTGCCCCAAGAATGGATTTTATCCTAAGAAGCACTATAGCTAACTAGCTATCTTAGGTCCAATCCATTGGGGATTTGGAGAAGAGAAGGGTAGCGTTCTAAGAGTTAATCGAAAGACTGAAAGAAGAATTGAAATCTGGTCATGCTCTTATGAACTAATGAAGCGAAGTGAAACAGGCAAAGTATTCCTTGACCTGGCTAAGGCCTTAAGAAGAATGAGGAAACTTAGTCATGCTCTAATGAGCTGACTAACCAAGGTGGGTAAAGAGCTCCTAGAGCTAGCAAAAACCCTAAATTGGATAAGATGGGTAAGTGTTCCTAGGGTTAGCTAAAACCCTAAATTAATAGAGGAAAACTTGGTCATGCCCTAATGAGCTAACTAACCAAGGTGGGCAAAGCACTCTTAGAGTTGGCTAAGACCTTAAATTAAAACCTAGTAGTGCTCTACTGTGCTAACTTGGTGAGTGTATCTCTCGAGGACTAGCAACCCTAAAATTTGATCAATTTGAAACCTGGTAGTACTCCTTTAAGCTGATTATCCTTGGTGGGAATGTCTCTCAAGGACTAGCAAACCTAGAATTTGATTGATCCGAAACCTGGTAGTACTTCTTTTAGTTGACTATCTTAAGTGGGAGTATCTCTCAAGGACTAGTAACCCTAAAATTGGATCGATCTTGAAAACTTGGTTGTGTCTAACTAAGTTCACTAACCTAGGTGGGGGCGTCTCTTGAGGACTAGCTACCTTAAAATTTGATCAATCTGGAAGACCTAGTAGTGCTCTTTTGAGTTGACTATCCTAAGCAAGAGTGTCTCTCAAGGACTAGCAACACTAAAATTTGATCGATCTAGAACTTGGTAGTGCTCCTTTGAGCTAACTATCCTAAGCGAACGTGTTTCTCAGGGATTAACAACCATAAAATTTGATCGATCTGGAAAACTTGGTTGTACCTCATTAGGTTTACTAACCTAAGCAAAAGCATCCTTCGAGGACTAGCAACCCTATAATGGGATCGATCTAAAACTTGGTTGTGTCTCATAAGGCTCATTAATCTAGGCGAGAGCATCTTTCGAGGACTAGCAACCCTAAAATTTGATTAATTTAAAACCTAGTTATGCCTCACATGGCTCACTAACCTAAGTGAGAGTATCTCTCGGGGACTAACCCTAAATGAGATTAATGTAAAACCTAGTTGTGCCTCACAAGGCTCACTAACCTAGGTTGGATGGGCAAATCACTCCTAAAGCTAGCTAAGACCCTTAATTGAAAACAGATGAAGAGAAGTGCCCCTTGGGCTTGCCTAAAAGGATTTGATGAGAGAAGCACCCCATGGGCTCTCTAAGAGACAATTGAAAGAATGTGCCTAATGGGCTCGCTAAGAGATAATCGATGAGGAGAAGTGCCCTATGGGCTTGCTACGAGATTGGTGAAAGAGAAGTGCCCTATGGGCTCACTTAAGAGAACCTGTTGAATGAAAGAACCTTATGGGTTTGCTAAAGGAAAAGAAGCGCCTCACGAACCTGCTAAGAGAATTGGTGACAAAAAGCACCCTATGGGTTCGCTAAGAAAAACTTAATGAGGAGATGCGCCCCATAGGCTCACTTGAGTGGAATTGATGAGAGAGGCACCTTATGGACTTGCTAAAGGAACAAAAGCACCTAACAGGCTCGCTAAAAGAAAGAAAAGCACCCTGTAGGCTTGTTAAGAGAAAGTTGGACAGGGAAGCGCCCTACGGGCTTGCTAAAGACCATATATGGAGTTGATGATAGGGGCGTTGAAAGCTGGCTGGTAGCTTAGAAAGAAAGATAAGATGACACCTTAAAGGCTAACGAGATCCCTAAAATGAAAGACAGGATAGCGCCCTAAAAGCTGGCTAAATCCCTAAGAAGAAAAGAAGAGTTAATGTTCTAAGAACTTGCTAACATCTTAGAAAGATGAGACAATACCCTAAAGGCTGGCTAGAGCCCTGAAAAGAAATAAAGGAAAGGTTAGTGCTCTAAGAGCCAGCTAACACCTTAAAAAGACGAGACAGCACCCGAAAGGTTGGTTCGAACATTGAAAAGCATAAAAGAGAGGTCAACACTCTAAGAGCTAGCTAACACCCTAAAAAGATGGGACAATGCCCTAAAGGCTAGTTAGAACCCTAAAAAGAAAAGAGGAGGGGATAATGCTCTAAGAGCTGGCTTGATCCCTAAGAGGAAAAAGGTGAATGAATGAAGAACTAAAGTAAGGCAAGCAACTATTTTCAAAAGACTCTTTGACTTAGAAAAGTATTTATAGAGAGATTTATTAAAAATCATTTATGAACAAGGAAAAAAGTAAGGATAGGCACCTTGATTTGAAAAAAGAGTTTGAAAACCACAATTGGGGAGGAATGGCTTAAACTGAAGAATGACAACCTTGGAAAGGAACCAGATGACATGGATTAAAAGCTTGGCTATTCGAGCCGACATGGATTTGGATAAAAATTTTATGACAAGCCTTTACTTTCTCTCTCTTTTTTTTTGTTTTTTTTTTCAAAGATTTCCCAATAAGTATAAATTCTTATTAAGGAACAATCTTATAAGCACCTCTATCTTTGGTAATCATGTGGAATTTCTTAATACCCCTGACGCTAGAACTTCTCTTAGGGTGTTTATGATTTTAAGACATACCTTTCTTAAGGAGAAGGTAACTCAGAATTAGTTTAGTCAAATAGCTCTTGGTCTAGATTACACTCTTGACTACAGTTCCAAAAAAATTATAGGCTATTTTGTAAGTGATACTCCTTAATCAATTCGTTAGGTCTTTTTTGTTTTAACCTTATGAATTTAGGCTTTTGGTCTAAGTGTTTCAAAAAAAGATTAATGAAAAGGCTTATTTTAACAAAATTTCTTTTGTTAATCCTGAGTGTACAAATAAGAACCTTAGGGTAAAATTAGGAATACACTTATCCGACTTTCAAAACAAACTTTATTAAAGATAAATTACTTTCAAGATCGGAAGAGCTTTTACATCTATAAGGGCGGTATTATGGGTGGAGAGGCCTTATGTGATTCAGTATAGGTAAGAGAGGCTTTAGAGTGTTAGTGTGGATATGGAAATTTGGGTTTTTGCACTTAGGAGTGTGATTTAAGGCCTTATGTTTTCTGAGGTTATTTGGGGCATTGACTCCTGGCACTTTGATTGGGTTTGGTTGCTCTTGCTGGCATGTAAAATATATCTTAGGGCTTTTTGTCCTACACTTTCGAGCCTAATTCTTTGGCCTCTTTTCTTCTTCTTTCTTTATTTTTAATGTCTTTACCATTCCATCTCTTACTATTCTCTCTTTTCTTTTGGCCTCGAGAGTGATTGCTTCCATTGCTGAGTTTTATTTTTTTTTTCTTTTTAAACGATTCAAGGCCTTAAATCTGTAGATTTCTAGTGTATGGGCTTGAGGTGTTTGAAAAGGAAATTGGCTCTTATTCATTTCAAAGAAAAATAATTTATGAGAAATAAAAGCTATTCTTGAATTAGTGTCACTTAAACAAGCATAAACCAATCTTACCCTTATCTTGTAATCAATGACCCTAACCTCCGAATTGTCCCATTGTAGGATAGTTCTTGACAAAGTTTTGAATTTGAAAATTCTCCAAAATAGGTCCAGTGGGGTAAGCAACAAAGGATTGTGTTTAGGATTTAGAAGTCAATGCCTAACTTCACTTTAATCTATGTATCACATTCAAAGTGAAACTCCTTTAAGGAATGAGTCTAAAGTATCCTCACCATTATATTGCTCAACTCTCAAAGTGTTTCGAGGGTTAGTGTATAAGATATAGTCTACCTCTTCTCATCCTAAACTTTTCAAAGAGTGAGTTACCGATTTCTTAAGGAGGAGTTAGTTTTTTTTTTTTTTATTTGCCTAAGATTAGGTTTAGCCCTCCAGTTTCTTAAATTATGCCCCAGTATTTGACTTTGTGTTTTAGTTCAATTCATGTTTGAACTTGGCTTTCTAAATAGATCAGGGGTTTTGATTTGGCTTGGTTACTTTTAGGGGTTGAGGATTGTGGCTACCTTGATGGGCCATGGTTTATGTTCGGATTAGCTAGTTGGCTTAGTGGCTTGTGTTTAGGTAGGCTAGTTGAATGATCCCAACATTAGTGTTTAGATTGAATGCCTTGCCAAATGGCTTGTATTTGGGTAGGTTACCTAAATGGGCCTAAGGTTGGTGTTGGCCAAGTAGCTTACTCGTGTTGGTTTCTTCAATAGGTCTGGTGTAGGTTGAAAACTAAGTGTTTGGGCTGGTTGCTTGAGTGAGCCAAAGGGATTATGTTTGCTGTTAAATGGGCCTAAGGACTCGTGTTTGGCTTGAATGGGCTAAGGGGCTCATGTTTGGCTTCCTTAATAGGTCAAGGGACCTCGTGTGGTATGAAAACCAAGTATTTAGGTTAGTTACTTAAGTAGGCTAAAGGCCTCAGCTTGTGTTGGCTCTTTAAGCCCATAAGGATTTATAACAGTTGGTAACTTTTCTTTTCATTTTTTTCAATTTTTTATTTTCTTTTTTATTTCTTTAAGAGAGAGAAAGGTAAAGTTCTATTAAAAAAAAAAGAAAAATAATTTACAAATAAGGATGGTGATTTTTGGTTTCTATTTACAAATCTATAGATTTTATTTATATTTCCCTAAATGAGATTGAATATTGTTTAGATAATTGTTTATTGAAATACTATTTACAAAGACTAGAAGAAAAAAAAGAATAATAAACTAAAAAGAGCTTTATTATTTTGAAAAAGGAAGATAAAAATACAGAAAGGTAAAGAACCTAAACTTTATTCAATAATTTTATTCTAGGATCTTTGGACCTGAACTAAAAAAACCCTACATTAAGTCTCATATATGGGGCTTAAGGTCCTCTATCATCTCATAAGTATTCCCAATGACCTATGTCAAAAGAGACCTTAAGGCCTGGTTATGAGCTTCAGAAAACTCAAGCTTCTCTTTTAGATAGGTAATTTCATCTCTTAACACTTGCTTGGGAAACTTAGAGGTGTCCAGTGGCCTATTACTCATCTGATCATTCGCTTGGTTGTTTGCCATCCTAAGTTTATGCATTTTATGGACAAGATTCAATCATCAATGCAATGATAGAAAAACAAAAACATGGAAATATGCAGATGTTAGCGTCGTTTAGGTTAATATACTACTCCTTAAGTTGCAAAAACTCTTGAAAGATTAGTAGGGTTGCAATCTTTTAAGGATAGTGTATTAACTCAAGTTTGGAAAGAAGTATATGTAATTAGGGTAGGTTCTAAAAATTCCTAAGCTTTGTGACCTTATTTTTAGAAAACACCTTCGTTGGTCACATGAGCTTAAGTGGGGTAGCCTAATCAGCCCTGAATGGTGGTTGTCCTGCTACGCTTGGAACTTACACAATGGCCCCCCTCCTAGGGTCCTAAGATGACTTAGGTCTGACTGCATCTACTTGGCATCTTTGATGCAACAAATAAACTCCCATGCCTCGATTTATGCTATTTACAAAATAAATATGCTAATTAAAACAAATATATACAGGAAGTCAATAACAAATAAATATACAAAAAAATAACTAAATAATTAAATAAGATGGATAATTTGAAAAGTGATTTTAATTTCGGAATGTTATTAAGTGGTTAGCCTTCTTGACGTCTCTAGAGGAGTTGACAAGCTATCAAGCTAGTTTTTCACCCTCCCGGATTTTTTATAAAATTTAGTTTTCTCTAAGCCAACCAGTACTAAACTCTACCCATTTACTACTGACCCCGACTAGGGTTTAAAGAAAACCATTTTTTCAACTTCAAAATATTTAGAGTTACCACCCGACTAGAGTCTGGAAAAGGGTTAAGTTAAAACCAATTGGGTGAATTGGTCATAACTTATCTATCGGTCTATCGATTAAAAAACCAATTTATAAATACAGCTTTTTGAAAGCTAGAGATCTAGATCCGGGGACTAATTTATTAAACCTTAAATGGGTACCATTTTTTAACTTTCCGAATTTAACATCACTTTTCAAATATAACCTTTTTTAATTTCTAAAAATAGCAAATTATGATATACGTGACTAAATTGATTAATTTACATAAATATCTAAAAATAGAAAAAATAAAACTTTCCATATTTTAAGTTATCCCATACTTATGTATGGATACCTACGTACCCACTATTCAAGATCAGACTTCCGTAGCTCATTCACTGAAAATATAGTGGATTGATTTAATTTTAATTTTGGAAAAACTGTCTAATTTACGTTTTTACCCATTATGATTTATTTGAGAAAATTTTCTAAGGATCTTAAATTGGTTTATTTTTGAAAATCTAAAGTGCCATAATTTGGAAAATGATTGATTTATTTTTATTTTTGAAAAGTTATTTCCTAAGTGATAAAAAAAAATTTCATTATTATTATTTTTTCTTTTATTAGTTATTTATTTATTATTTTATCTATTTTTATTATGCTTAAAATAAATAAATAAAACCAAACACAATTTTTTGGGGTTTTGCCTTTTTCATTTTCTTTTTCCTTTTCTTTCTTTTTTTTTTCTTCTTTTTCCTTTTATTTTTCTTTACATTACAAGGCATTACACAATAATAATAAATAAGTTACAACAAGAAAAGAAAATAAATAAAAAAAATAAAAAAAATACGCGCTGGACCAAAACTGAAGGGATTTGGATCAAACTGAAGGATGCAGGTCACAAGTCAAGAGTTGGGTTGGATGCAGTTCGGGGATGAATCCAGGTTGGATTTGTTAGGTCAGTTCAGGTTGGGTTCTACTATTTCCTCGTTGCAGTAGCTCAATTGAGTTGTTTCTAGTCGGTTTTTAAGAGGGTGAGGTAGTTTTCATGGATGGTTTATTGGACAATAGGGGTTTGGCGAAGCGCTGCAGCTTAGTTTAACCGATGACAATGGTCGTCATGGTGGTGGGTTACGTGAGGGTGTTTGTCACTACTGCTTATGTAGTTTCCAAGCGTGGAGGATGAAGGAGGCGATTTAGATCTGAGGTGAGGTTAGTTCAGTAGGTATCATTATGTAGTTATGGGAAAGAGAAAGGGCTGTTGAAGATGTGGTGGCATTGTATCTGTAGTTTGTGCGATAGTGGGTATGGGATTCAACGGTGGAGAGAAGGTTAGGGTTGGTCGTGTGTTAGTATTGCTTTGGTTTATGGGTTTGGTATAGATGTTGGGTTAAGGTAAGGGGAGTTTTACTATTCCTTACTTAATAGGAAATTTTTATTTTGATAAGGTTCTTATTGATTCAGGTGTAAGTATAAATTTAATGCCCTTGTCTATTTTCAAGAAGCTAGGACTTGGAGATTGCAAGGAAACTCATGTTACCTTGTAACTTGCTGATAGGAGTATCAAATGCCCAAGGGATATTGTTGAGAATGTCTTGGTGAAGGTAGACAAATTTAAGCTTCCCAATAGACTTTATAGTCTTAAAGATGGAAGAAAACAGAGAGGTGCTAGGTAAACCGTTTCTCGCAACAAGTAAGGCATTGATAGACATAGAACAGGGTAAGCTGACTTTAAGAGTTGTGGATGATCAAGTAATGTTTAATGTTTATGAAGCCATAAAGCATTTTGATGATTGCAAATCCTATTATACTATTGACATTTTTTATGAGATTACCTATGAATCTATAGAAGAAAAAATAGGAGTGGATGCTATGGAATCAGTTCATAGGGGTCTGGATGATTGGAGTGATGACAACAAGCCTAAAGAAGAAGGTAGTGAATAGTTGTTAGAAATCAAAGCTTAATACTATAAAGAACTAGGCAGCAGTGAGCAGAAGTTAATTCCATCATTGACACAACCCTTGGTGCTTGAACTTAAACCTTTGTCTAGTCATTTAAAATATTCTTATCTTAGAACAAATGATACTTTTCCAATAATTATCTCCTCTTCTTTGACAGGTGATCAGGGGAAACAACTTCTAGGAGTTTTAAGAGAACATCAAGAAGCCATTGGGTGGACCATTTCCGATATAAAGGAGATTAGTCCCTTAATTTGCACTCACAAGATATTGCTTGAGGCTAAGTGCAAACCCATAGTACAACTATAGAGATGACTCAACTTAACTTTTAAGGAGGTAGTAAGAGGTAGTAAAGAAAGAGGTACTTATATTGCTGGATGCAGGTATTATCTACCCTATCTCAAATAATAAGTGGGTTAGCCCTGTTTAAGTAGTGCCAAAAAAGGATAGCATGACTGTGGTTAATGAGTTAATCCTTACTCACACTATGATCGGGTGGAGAGTTTACATAGATTATAGAAAATTGAATGATGCCACCCATAAAGACCATTTCCCCCTCTCTTTCATAGATCCAATGTTAGAAAAACTTTCAGGGCATGATTATTATTGTTTTTTAGATGATTATTCTGGTTATAATCAAATTCATATCGTACATGAGAACTAGGAGAAAACTACTTTTACATGTCCTTATGGAACTTTTCCTTTTAGGAGAATGTCCTTTGGTCTCTATAATGCACCCGCAACTTTTCAAAGATGCATAATATCTATATTTTCTAACATGTTAGAAGATTTTATAAAAGTATTTATGGATGACTTCTCTATCTCTAGGAAGTTAGTCGATTCATGTCTGACTAATTTAAGCTATGTGCTTAAAAGGTGAAAAGAGACTAATCTACTTTTAAACTGGTAAAAAAGTCATTTTATTGTAAGAGAGGGAATAATCTTAGGTCACAAGGTGTTGAAAAAGGGGATTGAAGTTGATAGAGCTAAAGTGGAGATAATAGAGATGTTGCCACCACCTACTTCAGTTAAAGCAGTTAGGAGCTTCCTAGGGCATGCTGGCTTCTATAGGGGATTTATTAGGGACTTCTCTAAAATCTCTAAACCTCTTTGTAATTTACTTGAAAAAGATTCTACCTTTTTTTTATGACAGTTGTTTACAGGCATTCAATCTATTAAAGGAGAAGCTTACTGTGGTACCAATGATTGTTGCACCAAATTGGGAGCTTCCTTTCAAGATGATGTATGATACTAGTGACTATGCTGTAGGAGCAGTACTTAGGTAAAGAAGAGGTAACTTATTCCATGTTATATACCATGCAAGTAGAACTTTAAATGAGGGGTAAAGAAACTATGCCATGGTAGAGAAAGAACTTTGAGCGATTATATTTGCTTGTGACAAGTTTAGGCCTTATCTCATAGGTTCTAAAATCATAGTATAAACAAACCATGTTGCTCTGAAATATTTGTTTACTAAAGTTGATGCTAAACCTAGTTTAATTCAATGGATCTTATTGTTGCAAGAATTTGACCTTGAAATAGGAGATAAAAAGGGAACTAAAAATGTAAATTCTGATCATTTATCTCGATTACAATTGAAGTGTTTAGAGCTACCCATTAATGAAAAGTTCCTTGATGAACAATTATATGCAATAGAGATCCAAGGATTACTTTAGTATGCTGATATAGTTAATTACTTGGTTAGTAAAATCCTACCTTACAGTTTCTCATTTCAAAAGAGAAAGAAGTTTTTACATGATGTGAAATTTTATTTCTAGGATGAACCGTATCTTTCTAAAAGCTGTGTTGACCAAGTAATTAGACGTTGTGTACCTAAAATAGAATGGCTTAGCATAATTAAACATTGTCATTCTAAAGAAGCAGGATGCTACTTTGGTGTGGAAAGAACTACAACTAAATTTTTGTCTTGTAGATTTTATTGCCCTAGTTTGTTTAATGATTGTAGGAATTATGTTATGTCCTATACTCAATGCTAAAGGACCGGGAATATTTCTAGGAGACATGAATTACCACAAGAGAATATTCTAGTAATTGAGCGTTTTGATGTATAAGGAATAGACTTCATGGGCCCTTTTCCTTTATCTTTTTCAAACAAATATATACTTCTAGTAGTAGATTATTTTTCAAAATGGGTGAAAGCAGTAGCTTTACAAACTAACGATGCTAGAGTGGTAATTAAATTTTTGAAAAAAAACATTTTTTTATAGGTTTAGGGTACCCGGGGCTATTATAAATGATGGGGGTTCACATTTTTGTTATAGACAATTTCAAAAACTATTAACAAAATATGGAGTCACTCATAAACTTGCTACCCCATACCATCCACAAACTTGTGGAAAAGTTAAGGTTTCTAATAAGGAGATAAAGAGTATCTTAGAAAAGACTATCAATGTATCTAGGAAAGACTGGTCTTTAAAACTCGATAATGCATTGAGGGCATATAAGAAAGCTTTTGAAACCTTTATAGGAATGGCCTCATACAAAATTGTTTATGGTAAATCATGTCACTTGTAAAGCTTGAGCATAAGGCCTATTGGGCCATGAAATACCTTAACTTTGATTTACAAGTTACAGGTGAAAGGCAATTGCTCCAATTGAACTGGCTCGATGAGATCGGAGAAGAAGCTTATGAAAACACTAAGATCTATAAGGAGAGAGCCAAGCAATGGCATGATAAGAACATTCAATAACGGGATTTCATACCTGGTTAGAAAGTGTTATTATACAACTCTTGACTGGAACTGTTCCCAAGTAACTTAAAATCTCGATGGTCTAGACCATTTGAAATAGCTAATATTTTTCCTTATGATACAGTTGAGTTAAAAATAGGAGACAATCGCACTTTCAAGATAAATGGTCATCTCCTCAAACATTATTTTGAAGGCGAAAACATGGACAGTGATACCATTATGGTGGTGAATGAGGACCTATAGTAAGATAAAAAAGTCGGGCTAGCGACTATAAACTAAGTGCTTCATAGGGGGTAACTCATGTCTAACCAAATTCAATTTTTTTTTATTATTCTTTTTATTCATTATTAGTTAATTTTTATTTATTTATAAAAAAAAAATTTAGGCTGGCCATTAGTATGAAGGCTACTAGCCTAAAGAAAAAGAAAAAGAAAAAGATAAAAAAAAAGGAGAAAAGCGCAAAATTTAAATACAAAGCTAGCACTTAAGGCCGCTGGCCTATCAGCCAGCTTACCTATATACGCTAACATACAAATGTAAGTGCTGGTGTATAGTGCTTTTAAAAGTACGTCCATTGATTTTCTCTCTGTCCTTACTCATTTTTTTCTCCTAAATTCTCTTTCTCTCTCTCTCTCTCTCTCTCTCTAGGTTTCTCTCAAACTTTCCCTCTCCTATACACCCACAACCTCATACACTTACTCTCTTTATTTTTTTTCTATACATGTTTCCATTCTTCTTTATAAATATGTGATTTTGCATCCACCATGTCACCTAAGAAGATGCAATCAAGAAAGAAACATAAGACAACAATCGCTTCATCTTCCAGAAGTTTAGGTAGCAATCTACTCTCACATTAGGAGTATATTAGGGAACGAAGGAAGAAGTTACAATGGATGACATTCATGAATCAGCAATATCTGGATTGGACTATTTTGCAAGAGTATGGAATGGATGATAAGTTATAGTAGATGGTTCCTGATAAAACATGGTTTCGATTATTTATGGTACAAGAACCTACTTATAGAAATGTAGCCATTGATTTTTTGTCCACTTTGTAACTAGAGAGCAGTGGGCATATGTCTACTTTTACATTTCAAGTTTATGGAGAAATTCATATCATTGAATCGAGTTAAAATTGGCTATTTTTTAGGTTTATATGAGGAGGAGGAAGTCAATTTACCTAACTCTTGGCTTAGTGATATGTTTACTGAGCAATTTTGGTTCTAATTGATTAATCCCAGGTGGGACGATTTTGTACCTTCAAAGTCACTTACCATGACTTTCTTAACAGTGTAACATAGGCTACTCCACTATATCCTTGCTCATACTCTCAGCTGTAAGAAGACCAGCCATAGTAAGGTAACCAATTTCGACGTATTTTATCTATACAATATGATTTTTAGATATTAGATAGATATGAGAGTAATGATAGCAAATTTTATCTATAGGTAGATTAATGATACCAGGATATAGGTTATCTTTTGTAGTAGGTATATTACTACATTTTTGAAGGGTATTGGTCTTTTTCACGAATTGAAGGGGGACGATGGTATCCCATGTGAACCTATTTCTGCTACACCATTTAGGGGTTAGGGATTGGTCAAGATAAATAATAGGCCCCATCTTGTTGATGAGGAGGATATTTCTCAAAATCCTCCTCCTACTGCTAGAGCATTTACTTCATGTCATCCCCCCTACTACTAGAGCATCTATTTCATCTTATCCTCCAAAGAGCAGTTATGAACAATTGAGTGCTGAAATTAGGGAAGTCTAGGATGAAATTAAGAAAGAAGGGAAGAAGAATAATAAGTTCGTAACTACTATGTTCAATATGTTGAAGTCTACTATCTCATGTTTTTAGCTAGCAACTGCAGAGCAGTTTTATTATGAGACTTCTAGTGCAGAGAGTAGTAACACTGATAGAGAGAATTAGATATTTGCGTACTTTTCTGATATTTTATTTTATTTTCATTTTTCTTTTCTTTTCTTCTTTTTTTCTTTTATTTAGTTGTTTAGTTATTTTTGTTCAATACCCATTTATTTAGGTAACTCTAGATCATTACCTCTATTATGTGCTTTTTAGTACACTTTTATGCTATCTTTGCTATTTCATGTTTCTTTGTGTTTGATGAGACAAGTCGGATATGAATTCTATGATAGCAATGATCTTATGCTTGGAATTTTCATTGTTGCTGAAAGTTTGAATCTAGGAGAGTACCAGTTTTTCATTTCTTATTGTTGTAAATTTTTATCTCCTCTTGCATATTGAATAGAAGACAGTGTGGACACTATCTATCCTATAATAAGGGGGGAAGGAATTATAGGAAATGAAAATATCAATTTTGATGTTGGTTTTTGTTTACAAATAGTTATACTTTCCTATCAACTTGAATTTTATTTGTTTTTAAATTTCTAGTTTTGAATATAGAGATTATACAAAGAAATTGTTAATAGCATCTAATTGTGATTTGAATAATTGACTCACTAAGGTGCCCTGCTCACCAATGTTGAGATTTTTGTCCTAAGTTAAAATTAATTAGTCAATTCTTTAAGAACCTAATTGACCTAGTTTTTGGCCTTAGAATTTGAAATTTAAAAGTCGGTCAAGTCCTTAAGTGAAAAGTAAATAGGTTCACTTTTATGCAAGGTTAATTAGTGTATGGTCTTTTTAGTTGTTCTAACGACACTTTAACACTTAGTGAAAGAGGTAAGTGAAGCTTTAAACTTAGTGATTCCTATAAAAGAAGTTTGAAAAATTTTAATGAGCATTCAAAAAGTGATGAAATGAGAGTCTTTACTCCAATAACTCAAGATATTGAGTTAAGAGTACCTAACTTGAATGTTAAAGTGATGAAGAGTTCGTAGGGGTCCCTTTAAAACCTGGACACTTGGGTGATAAGCCTAAGATGTGTCAACTCAATGCACTCATTATAACGAGAAGGACGAAAAGGCAAAAGTTTAGTATTTGAACTAAAAAAAAAAGAAAAGGGATTGGAAAATGGAAATTTGAATGCAATTCAAGAAATCAATTAAGGCTTATAATAAAAAGGAAGAAAATCTAGGGATAGAGTAAATACCATATGCTTTCACCACATTGTAATTTGTTTATCAGAATAATTAAAGGGATAATATGCTTGCTAATAGCTGTGGAGTTTAAATGGGTATTTTTCCTTTTAGGACTGAGTATCTACTTTCGAAATAGAAATCATAGGTTAAATGCTTGGATTAAATTTTTTTTTCTCTAGAACAGTTGATTTATTTTAATTGTAGTACTCTAATCACATATTTCGGATTAGTTAGAGCAGTTGGCATAATAAATTAATGAGTTTGAAAATGTGAAATATCAGATGTCTTGGATTAGCATTTGGAAAATTTGTATTTTTAATGATAGATTTCTTTAGTTTTTTTTTTTTTATTTTGCTTGAGGACAAGCAAAAGTTCAAATGTGGGGGAGTTGATAAAGGCATAATTTTCATGTTTTAAAAGTACAAATTAAGGTAGAATTATTATAGATTTTATAGAAATCATTAAGAATTGATACTTAATTATTTTCATTTGGACATTTCAAGAATTAGAGAATTCAAGAGTGAAATTATGAACAATTTAGAGGAATTTTAAGCAAATAAACGAAGTTCGGATCAATGCATACAAATTAGAATTAGAGGCAGCCAACTCACAACTTACAAGATTATACTGGCAACCTTTTATGGCTATGCCACCAACCTTCATGTAAAAAGGAAACTTCACGCGAGTCAACCCTAATTTTTCATATAAATATCTTATGTTTCATCGTTGGAGGGACTTTAGACCTACTTTTCCTTAGACATTAAGAATTGTAGAATAGTTTTTAGATAGTTTTTGAAGAATTCTTTAGGAGAAGTGCTTTGATCATTGAGAGGATTTTTCTTTTTCTATGGAAACCAAGATTAAAGTTGCAATTAAAGATTATTTCTTTCCAATACAGAATTGGTGACATCTATTTTAATTATTCTTATGCAATTCTATAAATTACTTATACTTTCAATTATGAATTTCCATACAATTTCAATCAATATTTGTGTTTTTGTTTTCAAATCCATGGCTAACTAAAATTATTTGTAGGAATTGATGAAACCCTAGATAGTTAAGATGATGATTGTGTTCATGTTATAGGATTAAGAGATATATGGATGATTCATGATGGTAATTTCTATGATTTCGATTATAGTTGTTCAACTAATTATAATTGTTAGAAACCCTAATGATACGGAAGTTGATATAAGGTTTGTCAGAAGTTGTTAGTTGATTTGATTAATCAATGTGGAAGCAGAGTTAATTGAATTAATTAGAAATTATCTAAAGATTAATGTAATGTTCGGCAATTGATTATTCATTAAGACATTAGGGATAATTGATTTAAGACATTAAACAATCATAGGATCGGGAGATATATGATTATAATTTAGAATCTACTGTTAATTTGGAAGATGCAAAAGATGACTAATTAATTAGGGGTTTAAATCCTTAAGTTTTAAGGTATAATAATTTCACTTGAATGACCATATAGTTATTAATCTATATAATATGATAACAATTTGATTTGCATAATCTTAGGTGGATTCTATCTTCCCACAATTCTCAATTGATTTCTTAATTTTAGATTTTTAAAGTTATTTTCTTTTCAATAGTTTTAGAGTAATTATTAGATTAATTAATCTAATTTTGATTGCCTGAATATTGAGAAGAACTAGTATAAGATTAGTAATTTATTAGTCCTCGAGGGATCAACAAACTTACTTTCTCTATATTACTTAATTTCAACCCAATAGACTTATTGGAGTATTCACAATTTATTTTTATATATATAGTTAAAGTGAATCAAGGAGCTACTAGATAAAGAATGGAGTTAGAATAGATTGAGGTTGATGATGAAGAGTTAGATGTTAAAGAGTTTGGGAGGAAGAAGAAGATGTTGACTATTGTTAAGTACATAGATGAGGACGCTAAGCTCCTTGAGGACTAGATATTTTTAAGGTTTACATCTCCCCTTTTAGTGGAATTAGAGATGCCAATGAATACTTAGAGTGAGAAGAGAAGGTCGAGAAAGTGTTTGATTGTTATGGGTATGTGGATGCTGTCAAAGTCTGACTTACTGCATTAGAGTTTACAAGATATACCACCATGTGGTGAAAGAATCTGAATGTAGTTAGAGTAAGAGATGGAAGACAAGGTATTAGAACTCAAGATGAGATGAAAAGGTTGTTAAGAGATAGATTTGTACCCGAGACTTATTTACAAGGTACATTTGCAAAGTTGTAGGAGCTTCGCTAAGGAAGTTGATTTGGTAGTGATTATGTAAGAGAGTTTCAAATGTTAACGATCCAAGTTGACATGGAAGATCCAAAGGCTTATATAGTGCCAAGATTCATTTCTGGGCTTAAGTATGAGATTCGCAACATTATAGAACTGCAGAGGATTTATACTTTAGAAGAGGCGATCAAAATAGTGTAGATGGTCAAAAAGTAAAGGAGAAATGTCCCGAGCCGATCTAGGCTGACATTCTCGCAAGCCTCAATACTATGCCGACCTGTTCAAGCTAAGTTGAGGAGGCCATTCCAAACCGAGGAAAGGAGTGATAGACTTAATGATAGTTGGGCAAGCTAGCTGGGCCAAGCTAGTCAATAGGGCTAATCCGAGGTTTGGTCAACTCCGAGAGCATACGAGAAAGGGAAGACCTTCGGACGGAAGACCAGAAAAGTAGAATGCTTTAAATGCTTAGGCTTCAGACATATGGCTATTGAGTATCCAAATGAAAGTATCATGGTGCTCCAAAGAAATGTAGTAGATAGTGCTGACAAAAGCGAGCTCGAGAAGGAAGAGGAAAGCTGTATCTATGTCGATTAGGGAGAAGTAATGACTCTAGTTCTAAGAGGTAGATAGAGGGAAAATCTATTCTACACCAAATGTACCATTAATGGACAATTGTGTACCATTATTGTAGACGAAGGAAGTTGTGTAGAGGTTAGTTCTACCGACCTCCAAGCATCCTTGACCTTATAAGCTATACTGGCTTCAAGATAAGGGTGCCTTGTACATGACTGAGCAAGTGACTATGCTGTTTAGTGTTGGGAATATGTACAAGGATAAGGTAGTTTACGATGTCATCCCCATGGGAGCTTTACATCTACTATTTGGATGACTTTGGTTGTTTAACTGACGTGTTACATATAATAGGTATAAGAACACTTATTCCTTTGTCATGGATGGAAGGAAGATTGTACCCTTAACCCCGTCCCAAGTAAATGAAACCTATAAGTAGCTTACTTGAGCCAGTAAGAAAAAGACCTTAGTTATGAGCCAAAGAGAACTACGATTTGATGAGAAGGCTGACCGGCCCATGTTTCTGTTGGTTAGGAGATTATTGGAGATGAAGGAATTACAGGACGTCCTAGAAGAGATCCTAAGCTTACTAGATGAGTTTTCTAACCTATTCCTAGAAGAACTACCTAGAGGATTGCCACCAGTCCAAGGCATAAAGCACTATATTGATCTGTAACCAACCAATGGCCTACTGAATCGACTTGCATATAGGATGAAACTTGAGCAGGCTACCGAGCTAAAGAAATAGGTTGACAAGCTCATAGAGTAAGGATATGTAAGGGAGAGCATGAGCCCTTATGTTATACCAGCTCTACTCGTTCCAAAGAAAGATGGTTTATGGTATATGTACATCGATAGCCAATCATCTAACTAGATTATTGTCAAGTATAGATATCTAATACCAAGGCTTGATGATATACTCGATGAGCATCAAGGCACCAAGGTATTTTCAAAGATTGATCTACGAAGTAGCTACCATCAAATTCATATGAGACTAGGGGATAAGTGGAAGACTCTCTTCAAAACTGGGCACAGGCTCTACAAATGGATGGTTATGCTGGTTGGACTTATTAATGCACTGAGCACATTCATAAGGTTAATGAACCATGTGATGAACCCTCTAATCAGAAGACGTTTAGTCATGTATTTTGATAATATACTGGTACATAGTATCAACCTAAACGACCATGTTCAACATCTTTGTGAAGTATTTGACCTTTTGTGAGCTAAGAAGTTGTATGGGAATGTGAAGAGGCGTATGTTTAGCTAGAAAGAGGTAATTTTCCTAGGGTTTGTAGTATCAGGGGAAGGGATCCCAACAAATGAGGAAAAGATCCAAGTTATTTTAGAATGGCTAACGCTAAAGAATGTCACTAAGGTTCGAAGTTTCCATAGCCTATGATGCGTCTCTAGAGTTAAACACATAGAGAGGCACCACAACAAATAAACCAAAATAAACAGGAAAATGGTTAGCAAAGTCCAGGTAGCTATCGCATGGATATGATACATCACTCAATCCTACTCAACCAACAATCCACCAGTTAGAACACATCGGTTTGAATTGAAGGGTCACTCGCCACTACTCCTTACTAAAGAGAATAGATAAGAGTTAAATAATAACGAGCACACTAAGGTTGCTTAAAGAGAATAATTCTATATTGAAAGTTGGATTTTCCTACATACAAAGATAGTAGGGGTTTATATACTTGCCTACTAGGGTTATTTTAGACGTATGAAAAGACAAAAAGGTATTTTACAATTACATTACATTAATCATACTAAAAAGGGGTAAAAAGGACAAAGAATATCTAGTACGGAAAAGAAATAATTATTTTGGAACGTTATACGTCAGGAGTATGCTACACAGGAAAAAGAAGGAAGTGCTCGAAGTCAAGGCCAACTTGATCTAGATCAGGTCGAGAATCAATTAGCTTGGTAAAAAGGTCAATTATCTTGAAATCAAACACCAGTGGGTTAGATTGGTAGCTCGGCTAGGCTAGTTTGGGGTTGTCTTCTAGATTAAGATTTTGCTATGGGGTAGGAGCATCTTAGACACATGTAAGGATCTAAGAGATAGGTTAGCAAAAGGTTGGATTAGGATAGGAGTCCCCATTTCAACTATAGCTTAAAGCTAGCATTTTTTGTGTGAGCCCTTAAAATCCTCTAGTTTAACTTCTTATGATCGGTCTAAGGGGGTTGATTCCTATCATCTACTTAGGGGTCAAAAAGATTTTTCCTCAAATATGAAGTGGTTTTTACTTGTTCTTCTAGGGCGCTTATAGAGTTTTCTTTGGTTGGTTGGTGGGGAATTAGATTAAATACATTGAAGGTAGAGGAGACACCATAGTCATTAAGCAACTTAATCTATTAGGCATTGCGATTAATCTTCTTTAGAACCCTAAATAGACCATCAGCTCGAGGAGATAGTTTGTTTTGTCTTAAGTATGGAAATCGCTCTTAGTTAAGATGAATCCATACTAAGTCTCCAAACTAGAAGGAAATAGTTCGGTGGCCTTGATTGCTATTCTCTTGTTGTCTCTGATTGAACTTAGCGATTTTCCTCATGATAAATTAGTGTAGCTCATGCAATTCTTGGGCTTGATCCACTCTAGATTGATTTTCTATAGTAGATGCTGAGGTGCTAATCGTATCCTAGGGAATGGCAGGGTTAAGGTCATAGACGACCTCAAATGGGGTCTTCCCAATAGTGCTATGTACAGTCTAGTTGTAGGCGAACTCTACAACTGGTAGGCACAGATCCCAATCCCTTAAGTTCTTTCCCACAATAGCTCCAAGCAGATTGCCCAGTATCTTATTCACCACTTCAATTTGGCCATCAGTCTTAAGGTGGCTATTAGAGCTAAATATGAGTTTAGTCCCAAGTCTTCTCCAAAGAGTTTTCCAGAAATAACTAAAAAACTTTGTGTCCCGATCTGAGACAATAGTCTTTGGTACTCTATTTAGTTAAACAGTCTCCTATAAAAACAGATCGGCAACAGATAGAGCATTATTAGTTCAATGGTATGGAATGAAGTGTACCATCTTACTAAAGCAATTCATTGCAACAAAGATGGAATCTTTCCCTCTAGATGTCTAAAGTAACCCTAGGACAAAGTCCATGTTGAGGTCGGCCTAAGGTAAGGTTAGTGTGGGTAGTGGCATATACTCTCCATGGGGTTCTCTCTTCCCCTTAGCATGCTTGCATACTTCTCAACTATTAACCACCTTATGGACATTCTTCGCCAAACCAAGATAGTAAAAGTTTTCCTTCAACAGACTGGCTGTCTTGGTTTCCCTAAAATGACCAGACAATCCTCCGCTATGATCTTCCTTAATCAACAACTTACATGTGGAACAGTTTGGTATACACAACCGTCAATCCTTAAACAAGTAGTCATCCTTGAGATAATACCCCTTGATAGCAATCTTGACCTTTTACTGTTCTCTAATGGGTGCGAAATGAGAATCATGAGCATAGTGCTTGGCAATCAGTGAGAATCCCAATAATTTTGTTTGTAAAGTGGTCAGCAACATTTGCCATTGCGATAGAATATCGGTGATCACATTTACACTTCCCTTCTTGTACTGGATGACGTATGAGAAACTTTCCATGAACTCTAACCACTTTGCTTTCCTCCTTAAAAGCTTGTTTTGACTCCTTAGATGCTTTAGAGACTCATGGTCTATATAACAAATTCCCGTGGAAGCAAGTAATGTTGCTAAACATTAACGGTTCGGAAAAGAGAGTACAACTCCTTCTCGTACATAGAATAGTTCGGTACAGGACCACTAATTTTCTCATTATGGAAGGTGATGGCCCATCATTCTTGCATTAGGACAATACCAATTCCAACTTCTAATGCATTGCACTCCAGTTCAAAAGGCTTGTGAAAATCCGGTAGTAATAGGATAGGGTCTGAGGTAAGCTTCTCCTTGATCTCCTCAAAGCTTTGCTTAGCTCGATCGCTCCACCTAAACCCTTTATTCTTCTTTATCAGCTTATCAATAAGGCAGCTATTGTATTAAAGTCTTTAATAAATAGCCTATAGAAAGAAGCTAGGCCATGGAAACTTCAAACCTTAGAGACATTCTTCAGCATCAGCCATTCTAGAATAGCTTAGATCTTTTCCTCATCTGCTCAAATTCCTTCCCTTGACACTACAAACCCTAGGAAAATCACAAGGGATCATACTCTCCTTTACATATCCTCACTCAATAAGTTTGCTTACTTGTCGTTTCAACTCGGTAGCTTGCTCAAGGTTCATCCTATATGCAAGTTGGTTCGGCAGGGTAGCACCTGGCTATAGATCAATGCAATGCTCTATGCCTCTAATTGGCGACAATCTTTTAGGCATCTCTTTTGGGAATAGGTCGGAAAACTCATTCAACAAGCTTTGGATCCCTCCTAAAATGTTCTCTAATTCCCTCATCTCTAACAATCTTCTAACTAAGAGGAACATGGGTTCATCAGCTTTCTCAGCAAATTAGAGCTCCCTTTGGCTCATCACCAAAGCTTTCTTCTTACTAGCTAGAGTGAGTTGGTTATGAGCCTCATTCACTTAAGACGGGGTTAAGGGTTACAAAACAATCTTCCTTTCATCCTTGATAAAGGCATAAGTGTTTTTATACCTGTCATAAGTGATACGTCGGTTGATAACCAAGGTCACCTAAGAAGTAGATGTGAAGCTCTCTTAGGAGCGACATTGCAAACTACATCGTCTCTGTATACGTTCCCAACAATGAACGTCATGGTCACTTGTTCGATTACATGCAAAGCACCCTTATCATGAAGCCAATATAGCTTGTAGGGTCAGGGATACTTTGAGATTAGCAAACCTAATCTCTACATGAAGGAATGTGCAACGACATTAGTATAACTTCCTCCTTCCATAATGATTGTGCACAGTCGGTCTCTAATGGTACATTTGGTATGAAATAGGTTCTCTCTATAGTTTTCCACAAAGTTCAGCAGGGAACTTAGGACTCATCTCAAAACTAAGGCCATTACTTCTCCCTGATTGGCATAGACACAGGTTTCTTCTTCTTCTTCCTCTTCCACCTTGGGTTCTCCAACATTTTCTTTTTCCTCACGGTCGCTCTCGTCAATACTATCCACCACGTCTCCTCAGAGTACCATGACACACCAGTTCAAACATTCAACAGCCATGTGTCCAAATTCTAAGCATTTAAAACACTTCACTTCACTGGTCTTCCATCCGGATGGTTAGCCATTCTCATAGGTTCACGGGGTCAGCCTAGCCTTAGGTCAGCTTAATTGACCTACTCGGCCCTGCTGGTTTGCTCGACATTCCTTTAGTTAGTCATTCCTTTCCTTAGGTTGGCTTGAACATGTCAATGCAATACAGGAGCTCGGGAGAATGTTTGCCCAAGCTAGCTTGGAACATTTCTCCTTTGCTTTTTAACCCTCTACGCTATCTTGATGGCTTCATCTAAGGTATAAAATCTCTTTACTTTCATGATATTGTGAATTTCATATTTGAGTCTAGAAATAAACCTCCATATGGTATGTGCTTTTAGCTCTTCTACGTCAGCTCGGATCATAAGCATTTAGAATTCCTTGACATAGTCATCAACAAATTGACTCCCTTGGTGAAGCTCTTACAATTTTGCAAACGTATCTTGCAAGTAGGTTTCAGGCACAAATCTACCTCTTAATAACCTTTCATCTCATCCCAAGTTTTGGTAATGTCTTCCATCTCTAGCTCTGGCGACATTTAGATTCTTCCACTACATGGTGACGTGTCTAGTAAATTCCAATGCAACAAGTTGGACCTTGACCACATCCTTATACCTATAACACTCAAATACTTTCTCAACCTTCTCTTCCAACTCTAAATATTCATTTACATCTCCACCTTTACTGAAGGGTAAGATTTGCACTTTAACATTGTCTAGCCCTCGAAGAACTCAACGTCCTCGTCCCCATGTTTGGTAATAATCAACTTCTTCTTCACCAAACTCTTTGACATCAATCTCTTTGTCATCTTCCCCAATCCCTTCTAACTCCGGTCTTCATCTAGCAGCTCTGTCTACTACTCCTCTAACTCGTAGCGGTCGAATTAGGTGATTAGTCCAATTGCCTTGGCCATAGTATCCCTTAAGGGTGCCATCCTGTAGGTGTTGTTGCTAAATACCTTAAGGTTGTTACCTATTAACTTATATTGTGGTGACTGGACTCTTAACAGGGTTTGTGAGTCTATCAAGTTGGTCATCAACAGATTGGTGTTATTACCATTATGACCACGACCTGATTGAGCACCACTACCCTAGTCACCAATAACTCCCTAAACAATTGAATTTGACATATCGTAATACATTTTCAAATAGATTAACAAACTACTAACAAACTTGCTCTATTATCACAATAGAAAATAGAGTATCAATGAAACCACACTTACAAACACTTAAACACATTACAGTAGCTACAGAAGGAACACAAAAGCCACTAACAATAAAGCAAACTGAAACTTCACTCCAACTTCACACTCTCCCTCGTAAAGCTGATGCATCTCTAAGGTCAAACATACAAAGAGGCATCATAACGAATGAACCAAAATAAATAGGAAAAAGGTTAGCAAAGTCTAGGTAACTACCAAATGGATATGACACACCACTCAATCCTACTTGGCCAAAAATCCACCGTATGTAACATACTGGTCCAAATTGAAGGATCACTTGCCACTAGTGCTTGCTAAAGGGAATAGATAAGAGTTAAATAATAATGAGAACACTAAGGTTGCTTGAAGAGAATAATTCTGTATTCAAAGTTGGATTTTCCTACGTATAAGGAAAGCGGGGATTTATATACTTGCCTACTAGGGTTATTTTATACATATGAAAAGACAAAAGGGTATTTTACAATTACGTTACATTGATTATACTAAAAAGGGATAAAAAGGACAATCCAATGTGGAAAAGAAAGAATTATTTTGGAACGTTGTGTTAGAAGGTACGTATCACTTAATAGCTATAAGTCAAGAGTATGATACATAGGAAAAAGCAAGAAGTGCTAGGAGTCAAGGGCCGACCTAATTTAAATTAGGTCAGGAGTCAATTAACTTGGCGAAAAGGAGAACTGTCTTGAAGTCAGATGCCAGTGGGTCAAGCCGGTAGCTCCACTCGACTAGTTTAGGGCTATCTTCTAGATTAAGACTTTGCTGAAGGGTGCGAGCATGTTAGACATATGTTAGGATCTGAGAGATAGGTCAGCAGGAGGTCAAATCAAGATAAGATTCCTCATTTTGGCTATGGCTTAAAGCTAGCATTTTCAATGCGAACCCTTGAAGTCCTCTAGCTCGGCTTCTTGTGATCAATCCAAGGGGTTGATTCCTATCGGCTTAGCTTCTTTCTATAGGCAATTTATTATGGACTTTAGTACAATAGCCGCCCCTTTGACCGAATTGACAAAGAAGAGTAAATGATCTAGGTGGAACGATTGAGCTGAACAGAGTTTTAGAGTTATCAAGGAAAAACTCACTTTGGCACTTATCCCATCACTGCAAGATTTTAATAAGACCTTTGAATTAGAATGTAATGCATTGAGAGTTGGAATTAGTGTTATCTTGATGCAGGAGTGATGACCTATTGCCTATCATAGTAAGAAACTTAGAAATCTTGCCTTAAACTATTCCACATTCGAGAAGGAGTTATATTCTCTTTTTCAAGCCCTTACTATTTGGCAACATTACTTATTACTACGACAGTTTGTTATTTATACAGAGTATAGGTCTCTAAAGCATCTTGGGAGCCAGAAAAAGCTTTCAAAGAGGTAAGCCAAGTGATTAGAGTTCATGGAGGGATTCTCATACATCATTTGGCATAAAAGGTAAGTGTAAATGTAGTTATTGACGCCTTATCATGACAAAAAACCTTATTGACCACTTTGCAGATAAATTTATTCGAATTCTCACTTATTACTAAGTGGTATGCTAATGACTCTCACTTTGATCCCGTTGTTGAACAGTGTCAAGGAGGAATAGTTGTTGGAGGATATTATCTTCAGGATGGTTATTTGTTTAAGGACCACAGGCTATGTATTCCAAACTGCTCCACATGTGAGCTATTAGTCAAGGAAGCTCATAACGAAGAATTATCTAGTCATTTCAGGGAGACCAAGATAGTAAATCTGTTGAAAGAGAACTTTTATTGGCCTGGTTTGGTTAAGGATGTCCATAAGGTAGTTGGTTGTTGTGAGATGTGTAAGCGAGCTAAGGGAAAGAGAGAACCCCATGGAGAGTACTTGTCACTGCCAACACTAACCTTACCTTGAGTAGACCTGAGCATAGACTTTATCCTAAGGTTACCTTGAACATCCAAGGGGAATGATTCTATCTTTGTTATAGTAGACCATTTCAGCAAGATGGCGCACTTCATTCTATGCCATCTGATAAACGATGCTTTATATATTGCTAATTTGTTTTTGCAGGAGGTTGTTCAACTGCATGAAGTACTGAAGACTATTGCCTTAGATCGGGACATGAAATTTTTAAGCTATTTTTGGAAGACTCTTTAGAGACAACTTGGAACTAAACTTGTATTTAGCTCTAGTAGCTGCCTTTAGATTGATGGCCAGACTGAAGTAGTAAATAGGTTGCTAGATAATCTGCTTAGAGTTGTCGTAGGAAAGAACTTGAAGGATTGGGATTTTTGCTTACTAGTTATGCAATTCGCATACAACAGGATTGTCTACAAGAGGACCCCATTCAAGTTCGTCTATGGCCTTAATCCAAAAACTCCCCTGGACATGATCAGCCCCTCAACAACTACTGAAGTGAGTCAATTCGGAGTTAACTAAGCCAAAGAATTGCGTGAGCTACACCAGTTTGTAATCAAGAAGATCACTAAGTTCAATGAGAGACAGAAAGAAATCGGTAGCCGAAGCCACCTAACTGTTTCTTTCTACCCAAGAGACTTAGTATGGATACATCTTAATTAAGAACAATTCCCACACTTGAGATAGAATAAGCTATCTCCTTATGTTTATGGTCTATTCAATGTCTTGAGGAAAATCAATTACAATGCTTACCAAATTGAGTCACTTGATGACTATGGAGTTTCTTCCACCTTCAATGTATCCAATCTGATCCCTCACCAACTAATTAAAGAAGACTAGGTAAGTACCTTAGAAAAAAGAGCAATAATCACTCCAAATTTGAGGATAAATCTTCTTGACCCCTAGGTAGATAATAGGAATCAACCCCTTAGATTGATCATGTGCAAATGAGCTAGAGGACTCCAAGGACTTGCTTAGAGGATACTAGCTCTAGGCCATAGCCAAGATAGGAAATCCTCTCCCAAGCTGATCTCTTACCGACTTGACTATTAGATCCTTACATACATTAGATCTACCCCTGTTTAGTAGCAATGCTTTATCCCAAGAGACAACCTAAGAGTAGCCAAAGGAAGCTCCTAATCTAACTACAAGCATCCAACCCTGAATCAAGCTGACTTATCTTTAGAAGAACTAATTGGTCCTTGACCTAATCCACATCAGGTTAGCCCCTGACCACAAGTGTTACTCTATTTCCACCTACCTTATACTATATTTCTCTCATCTAGGCACTAAGCAACATGTGTCTTCTAACACAGTATTCCAAAATGATTATTTCTTTTTCACAACTGAATATTCTTTGCTTCTTTTACCCTTTTTAGTATGTCTTATGTAACCTAGATGTAGAATACCCTTTTATCATTTCATACAAGTAAGTAACCTTAGTGGAAGGGTATATAAACCGCTACTTTCTTGTACACGAATAATGATATCATCAATATCAGATTAATCAAGCATCCTTTGAGTAATCTTAGTGTTTTCGTTACTCTTTAGCTCTTATCTATTCCCTTTAGCAGGGCATAGTGGTGAGTAACCCTTTGATTCGAACAAATATGTCCTATCCGGTAGATTATAAGCCGAGTAGGATCGAGAGGTGCATCATAGCCATTTGATGGCTACCCAGATTTTGCTAGCTTTTCTTTTGTTTCTTTTTGGTCCATTTTGTTATGGTGCTTCTCCATGTGTTTGACCTCGAAGAAGCATTAGTATGAGGCAACTTAAAATATGGAAAGTTATATTTTTTTTTCCATTGTTGTTGATATTTGTATAATTTAATTAAATTAAATCACATAATTTGTCATTTTTAAATTGAAAAAGGGTATTATTAAAAAGCAAATATAAAATTGGAAAGTTAAAACGTAGTACTCGTTTATGATTTAATTGGATAGCCCTTGGATTCAGATCTCTTACTTTAGAAAACCATTTTGTAAAATTGGTTTTCTTGTTAAGACTAGTAGCTAAGTTATAACTAATTTATCCAATTAGTTATAACTTAACTTTTTTCCTAATTTCGGTTAGGTGGCGACTCCAAAGTATTTTCAAAATATGAAAGAACCGGTTTTCTTAAAACCTTAGTCAAGGGTTAGTATTAAACGAATAGGGTATAATACTGATCAGTTTAAAGACGATTAATTTAAAAAGAACCGAGAGGAAAAAACCAAGCTTGATAGTGCTAAGGCTGACTTAACCCCATCTTTGAGTGAACCTCCCAATACAAGCTTGAAAATGAGCCACCTTCTTAGCCAACCGTTTCTTGGCCTTAAACTTTCAAGTTGCCAAGTTATCAAACAACTAACCTCAACCTAATCTGTTCAAAACCTACTATGCTCTATCAGTAGTGTCATTAGGACCACCGAATGGACAGCTAATACGCACCCTATCTTTCTTGACATTTGTTTTGTCCTTTCCTATCATCAGATATTCTTTATGCTTATCTACAACATTACTTTTGTAAATTAGTCCTTTTCATTTACTAGTGAGAATCCTTTTTATTTGGGTTATATAAATAATTATGTATTGTAATAGCTACAATAGTCAATATAATTAACACTCAAAGATTTTCTTCTTACTTAAGCTAAGTGTATCTTGTTTACTCTTGTCTACTCTTATCTAGCCTATTGAACGCAGACTAGTAACGAGTGACCTTTGGCCACACTTGCGCATCATATCAAGTATAACCTAATCTTGTATGGGGTATTAGTGTGTCATATCTACCATCAGTATATGAAGACCCCTGCTTAACCTTTGACTATCATTTATCCTTTGGACTGTCACAAGATTTAGACCCACCCCCTTAGTTTGAGTGATATCAAATGCCGTATAGTCATTCGCATAGGATCATATCATCTTGGTATCAAAGCCTAACTACGATTGAAGCTAATTTCTACTACTTTTATCTTTGAGTGATTTGTCATTGCTTTCGTGAGTGTTTGAAGTTCTGTTGTTGTCATAGGAGTTTGGTAGGTGAGTAGTGTTAAAGAAATTTCATGCTCTGTTTTCCCTTGTTTGTTGTATGTAAAATAGAATGTAAGTGTCTACTTATCTATCGTATGTAGTTGACGTAGCAGTAGGAGTGTTAAGTATTGTTCTATTGTTGTTATTTGGGAAAGAACTTTCAGTAGTATTTTCAACTGTCAATCCTGTAAGATTGTTGCAACCCTTACCTATTCCTGAATGGAAATGGGACCAAATATCTATGGATTTTGTGAGTAGTTTACCAAGAACAACAGCTGGGTATGATGCGATTTGGGTTGTTGTTGATCGACTTACTAAATCAGCGCATTTTCTGCCGATCAACATAACCTTTCCTTTATACAAGCTGGCTCGGATCTACATAAGGGAAATAGTGAGATTACATGGAGTACCGGCAGGAATTGTGTCAGATAGAGATCCTCGATTTGTATCTAAGTTTTGGACCAGTTTACAAAAGGTTATGGGAACAAAGTTGCAGTTCAGTACAACACCGATGGACAAACAGAGAGAACTATACAGACACTAAAAGATATGTTGAGAGCCTATGTCATGGAATTTAAAGGAAATTGGGATTCTCATTTACCTTTGATTGAATTTTCTTACAACAACAGTTATCACTCAACCATTCAGATGCCTCCTTATGAAGCTTTATATGGAAGGAGATGTAGATCACCTTTATTTTGGGATGATGTGGAAAAAGCAGTATTGGGACCGGATTTAGTATAGGAAACAGTTGAGAAAATTACTGTTATCAAACAGAAAACGAGGGAAGCACAAGATAGACAGAAAAGTTGGGCAGACTTGAAAAGAAGAGAATTGGAGTTTCAAACAGGAGATCATGTGTACGTCAAAGTGAAACTAATCAAGAGTATTCATTATATGAGGACACGAGGTAAATTAAGTCCAAGATATATCGGACCATTTGAAGTTTTGGAACGAGTTGGGAGATTAGCTTATCAGTTAGCCTTACCACCTAATTTATCTGGAATCCATAATGTCTTTCATGTGTCGGTTCTAAGAAAACATGTTTCTGATCCTGATCGAGTCATTGAATTAGAACTGGTAAGATTGAAAGAGAATTTGACTTATGAAGAACATCCAGTTGAGATTACAAATAGGAAGGTGCAGAAGTTGAGGAATAAGGACATTAGATATGTTAAAGTCATTTGGAGGAATCACGAACAAGAGTCTGCTACCTGGGAAGCGGAAGATGAGGTGAAGCGTCAATATCCACATCTATTTGATAAACCAGGTATGCATTTCAAGTTTTGAGGACAAAACTTATTTTAAGGGGGGAAGGATGTAAACCCCTGAAAGTTTCAATCTAGTTTTTTAAATAGACTCAACTATAGTAGACAATTTAGGAGTCGACAAGGCTAATTAACGTGAAAACCCTAAAAGACTTAATTAATCGCGTAAAGAATTTTTCTACCCTAAATGTTTCTAAAAGCTAAAGATTCCATTCGAAAGTGATAAAAACCTTAAAAATGATTCCATTAAGGACATATGTACACCAATCCATCATGATATACCCTAAAATCCTAATTGAAAATGTAATGCTTATATTTTGCAAAATCGTTAGTAAAAGGTTAAAGATAACCCTCATTCTTACTTATATGATTCAAATTTTCAAGTAATCCATTAGGAACTAAGATAATGGGTCATAGATTATATTTATTCCTTAAATATATGATTAAGATAGTCTTACTTAGGGTTAGGGTTATAGTTGAAGATTAGGTTACATATAGTGAACTTTAATACTCAAATTAGCACTTTTTACACTTGTTATCCAAAGTAGTTTATCAAATGAGATATATGGACTCTAAAGACCTAAAGTAAGATCTCATCAACCACATTTACACATCAATGCATCATATACCTCAATTCTTCTCAATTCCTTCATTTCTCCCCTAATTTCCCTTAATTACTACATTACGTGCACAAAATTACACATACTTAAGGAATGTTGACTAAGATAATGCCTGTTGACCAAATTTCAAATGTTGACCAAGTCAACACATGTTGACTAAAGTCGACATTTTGAAAAGTCAACAAAGGTTAAGAGATAAAGAAAATATCTCTTATGAAATGATGTCTTCCTTTTCTTTTCTTTTTTGATTTTTCTTTCTTCCTTTGTTTCCATTGTTGCCGTCCACAAATTGTCCCCTTAACCCCACCACATATTGTCTTCCATTAAGAGAAACAAACAAAAGAAACAAAACAAAATTCCTCTTTCATTGCCGTGAACTCCCCTCTCTTCTTTCCCTTTCATTTCTTCCCTTTTGTCTCCTTCATTTCAACATCATAAAAGGTATGTTTTTAAGTGCTTTATCTTACTTTTTATTAGTTATTAGTTAGTTAATTAGGTAGATTAGATAAGTAGTTATATGGTTAGTTTTGTCTTGAAGAAGAGGAAACAAAGTTTCCTTCTTTAAGTGTAGAAACTTGAAGTTTGAAAGAGAAGAAAGAAAGACATGAGGATATGCTTCTATGTATGCATACATAAGGAAATACCAAAAGAGTATAAGTAGAAGAACCTTTGTACATGAGTATTTAACATGTACATAACCTAATTTAAGATCAAATCTTACTAAACATACCTATACTACACTAAATATGTACATAAGAACACAAAAACATGGAATTAGTGAGCTTTTCTTAAGGAAAAATTTAGGCATACGAAATTTTAGTATAAAATACGTATTCCACCGTATAGGTATACGGGTATGTATACATGTATAAATACGGTATAAACCTAAGTCTAGGTATAAGTATAAGTATGTATAAAGCATATGTACATAAGTATAAGAGAAAGAGATAATATGTACATAATACATATGCATATGACATAAGCATGATGAAAGGCTTATGTAAGCATATGATGAGGTAAGTGATGACATAAGCACATGATGACATAAGCTATGACATAAGCAAGTGATGACATAAGCAATGACATAAGCAAGTGATGATGTAAGCGATGACATAAGCATAAAATTAGAAAATAAGAAAACTAAGAAAAATGTAGGTGATTAGGCAACTAAATTAAGAAAACCTAATACACTTTCTAAATTAGATTATACCTAATTCAGTACATGAATTAGTAATAGCAAATTAAGATTCTTTCATTAGAAGAATTTAAGGAATAAAAGATATAAACATAAGTAATAAAAGTACTTAAGTGTTCATAAAAAAAAAAAAATTCTATAAATTTAGCTCATAACATAAAATAGAGGTCTTAATATCCAAAACAGATATTACCATGTGAAAATATGTTCAGAAACGATGAAAAACGATTATAAATTCATAAATACCAAAATCTAAAACGAAAAAGTTACATACAATTGAAATTAAAGTCTTACCGGGTAAAATTTGATAGCAATTTAAGTATAACTAGGTAATTAGCTGTTTAGAATTAATAGTTAATTCAAACACTTATTAGCATTGTTATCACATAATGATCAGGTGACTCTAAGGTGAGCGAAGACCTCCCGATCGATTACTACGATTAGGGTGAACCACTATGGCCGAGTGAGTATTTACCCTGTGATTCCATGTTTGATTGTGATTGTAGATAGTAGACTTAAATATTATTGCTAATTAACTACTGTATGGGGTTCGGGAAATGCTTGTGTATGTAATTGTATGTTGAGTTGTGAATTTACCTTAAATGCAGAGAATGCCTTCTTTGTTGCATGGTAGTATAGAAAATGATTGTGTATATTAGTGGATGGTCACAACATAATTTGAACTAAATTATACTCGGCTATAAAAAGAAACTGGAACATGCATTAACATGCATAGCATGGATACTATTCCGGCCGTCACATCACATGAAGGTAAAGAGAGGCCATTCGGGGGTTGATATTATTGATTTATTTGGTTATGTACGGTGCACTCATACAAAATGACCTTACCCTGGCCCACGGGAACACTAGGCGTTGGAGGCGCCAATCACCTGGCTAAGGGTCGAGTCTAAAGGCCTCCGTTTAGGGGTCAGTGTGGACTGCGGGGGCCCACTCACAATTATACTAGAACTTATGTTTTTTCTGAAAATAAAAGAGTTATTTGATATAAGTACGGAATATGGAGTTCTGTAGTAAAGTAAGTTCTAGTGTAATACCCGGATCTGATTGGTGCCGTGTAAACTCCAACCCTGACTTCGGAGGGCGTTAAATCTGAGTTGCGTATATGAACTAGTTAAGTATGCGTATTATCTGGCATTCTGTTTGATCATTCATTCATATGCGTGACTATAATGTACTTATAACTTGCTTGTTCTATGGCTGAGGGTTTTGCTCACTAAGCTTAGGCTTACACCCCTTTAGGCTTCTGTTGCAGGATAGTCTGTTCTTAGAGACAGGATAAGGGATGCCACAGGTTAGCCTGGGGACTTGGGCAAGAGCGAAGTGTTCTGTGTGATGAGAGGAAAACAGTTTATGTAGATTATTCCTCATGTACTTATGTTTAACTTTTGTTTACCTTATTATTATGAACTTAGACATACGTAAATACTGTGTAATATAAACTTTTGAGCTTAACTTTTATATAAAAATGTTGTGTAATGATATCATGTGAATCTGGATGTACTTTGGAACTAGTAGTTGTAGAGCCTTGTATATTGTGTGAAGAGTTTTTGATTGGAAGGGTAACCAATCAGGGGTTCTTCATACAGTATACGGCGTCTGCCACGACTAGGCCGTCCTCAGTTCGTGACAGGAAAAATACATGTTCCTTGGAGCATAAGGGCATGAAGGTGAGGTTGAGCCCTATGATTACTAAGCAAGTTAAAATCATGCAAGCTTAATTGAGTTGAGTCTTGAAGAAAGAAGTTTTGGTGATGACTCAAGCTGTGCTGAAGAAAGTGATGGAGCTCAAAGAGCCGACTTATCTACTAATTAAAAGTTTACTAGAGATGAGGAGATCCAAGGAAGGTATGCTACCTGTCGAGGTGAAAACCTTGCTAGATGAATTTGTCGACCTGTTCTTAAGAGAGTTACCAAAAGGTCTGCCTCCCATCTGAGGCATTGAACATGCAATTGACTTATAGTTAGGAGCCACATTGCTAAACAAACCTGCTTATAGGTTGAACTTGAATAGGCTATCGAGCTATAGAGACAAGTAGATGAGTTGATGAAGAAATGGTATATATGAGAATTCCTTAGCCCATGTACTGAAACGGCCTTATTAGTACCAATGAAAGATGGGTCATGGAGGATATGTATAGATAGTCAAGAATCAATCGCATTACCATTAAGTACATGTATCCCATGCCAAGGCTTGATGTTATGCTAGACAAGTTGAAAGGATCTAGATTTTCTTTAAGATTGACCTCAAATCTAGATACCATCAGATCCGAATGTAGGAAGGTGATGAGTAGAAGATAGCATTTAAAACTTGCCATAGATTCTATGAATTACTTGTAATGCCATTTGGACTATTAAATGCACTGGGCACATTTATACGATTGATGAATCATATGCTCAAAGAACTAATGAGGAAATTTTTCGTGGTTTACTTCAACGACATCCTAGTGCATTGCCTTAATCGGGAGATTCACCAAGAGCATCTTCAAGCAGTCTTTACTAAACTCTAAGCTAAAAGGCTCTATGCCAATCTTAAAAAGTGAGTGTTTATTATAAGTAGTAGTGAAATATGAGTCGATGATGAAAAGATAAAGGTGATCACCAAATGGCATGTACTGACCACTTTAGCCAATATAAGGGGCTTCGACAGCCTAGCATCATTTTATCATAGATTTATAAGGAATTTCAATGCGATTGTAGGCCTACTCATTGAACTGTCAAAAAAGAATGTTGAGTTATAGTAGGGAGAGTAAGAGTAGAGGAGTTTTGAAGAGTTAAAGGAGAGGCTAACTATAGCACCTATCTTAGCTTTGTTGAGCTTTGACAAAGTATCCAAAGTAGAGTGTGATGCATTTGGATCAAGCATAGGTGCTATGTTAATGCAAGAAGGCCGGCCTCTTACTTCTTCAGTGAGAAGCTTAGAAGAGCAATAATCAATTATTCTATCTATAATAAGGAGTGTCACTCCTTAATCTAAGCTTTAACTGTATAGAAACACTATTTGCTACCTAAAGAGTTTGTGATTTACACTAATTATGAATATTTGAGATATCTGAAGAGCCAACCAAAGTTGTCTAAAAAATAAGCTAGTGTGGCAAGGAGCTTAGTAATCACTAGGGCTTACCGTAGAAGATAAAAACTAAGTGGGTACTTCAAGGTATCGAAGAAAAACACGGCACACTAGGTGTAGTACCTTACATGAAGTTGTTCAGAGGATATTACTCACCAATAAACATAACATGACTTGACACTTCACTTGATGTAATGTATAAGTTAATGCTAAGGTCTACCTGCTACTAATCTTGAGCTACTTAGCAAGATTAGATAATTATGTAAAAAAATGGACTTGGAGAGGAAAATCTTATAAGAACAAGTATATTCAATGTTTGGAAGGAATGTAAGATAATGTGGAGATAGAGAGAAGGGACTATTTACAGTAAGTCCCTAGGGCAACAATTTAAATAAAGAAAATTATAAAAAGGAATACATGAAAAGGAGATTCCAAAAACATACGAAAAGGGTAAAAAGGACAAAAGACAAAAATGAATAAAAGAATAGAGTCAAGTAAAAGGATAGGTAGCAACTTGTCAATAGTTCCATACTAAGGGACCTTTAGGTATAGAAACTAAGCTAGATCATGACATGGCGACATCAGGCATTATTGAGATAAATAAGGAATATCGTAAGTATAAGCGTTTAGCCAAAAGAGAAATACTAATCTAGAGGTAGCCTAGTTTAGTTCACTCGGCAAGTTGCTCTCAATATTTGGTGAATAGTCCTTAGCACATGAGTTCTTAGCAACAACGCAAGGGTTTACATAGAGCAAGGTGTAACCAAGCAGAGTTCTCAAGGAGTATGCACATTGTTCCTCAATGTGCTGTTTCTTATCCTCAATAGGCTGATGAAAGAGAATCATCTTGGCAAGAGACTAAAGGCCTCAAAGTTGTACACGAGTAAGAGAGCCAAAGGTCGGTAGTCTATCAACTCCCCAGGGTTATTAAAGATTTACCCTCAAATCTTAGTCTTAGTCTTATTCTTCATCAAGCATATAGGGCGTTAGGTCAGCAACATTGAAGGTGGCAGATACACCGTACTCTTTAGGTAACTCAATCTCATGGGTATTGTCATTGATATGCTTGAGAATCTTGTAAGGTCCATCTGCTTTGGGGGATAGTTTGTTCGTCCTCTTTTTAAGGCAAAATTTTATATTGAGGTGGATCTAGACAAGGTCCTTAGGAGTAAAAGTGATTCGCCTCCTTCCAATGCTTCCTTATTCCTTCTATCAAGCTATAGACTTAGCCAGTTGTTCAATAACCCTTTGATACAACATATGGAGCTCCTCAGCACATTGTAGGCCAGATTGGTTTTCCCCTTGTGGGGTTAGTTTAATAATTAGATCCAAAGGTAAATTTAAGCTAAGTCCATAAACGACCTCAAACAATGACCTTCCTATCGAGCTGTAGGTAGAGTGGTTGTAAGTGAACTCAATGACAGGTAGGCATAGATCTTAGTCATGCAAATTTTTCCTAACAACCACTTGTAAGAAGTTTCCAACCATCCTATTCACAACTTTAGTCTGGCCGTCTATTTGGAGGTAATAAGAAGTATTGAACATGAGCTTAGTGTTGAGTTTCTTCTAAGGGTTCTTTCAAAAGAAGCTCATGAACTTTAAGTTACAGTCAGATACAATATTTCTCAATACTCTATGCAACTGTACAGTTTCCTGCAAAAAGAGGTTAGTAACAAATAAAGCATCATTAGTTTTGTAGTAGGGAATGAAGTGGCTCATCTTGCTGAACTAATTGACCACTACCATAATAGAGTCATATCTTCTCAACATTTAGGGAAGGTCGAGCATGAAATCCATGCTTAGGTTGGTCCATGGCGGCTCAAGTATACGCAGGGGCGTATATTCTCCATACAACTCCTTCCTTCCTTTTGCATGTTTATACAACTCACACCTTTCAAGAACTCAGCGCATATCCTTCATTATCCCAATCTAGTAGAAATGTTCTCTCAATATTTCAGTCATTCTCTTTTCTCTAAAATGGTTGGCTAAGCCTCCAGTATAAGCTTCTCGTATGAGTAGTTCTCTAACCAAACTACTCGGCACATAAACCTACTTACCCTTCATTAGGAACCCTTAACTTAAGTAAAACCCATCTACAACCCCTCTAACATTACGCTTGGTCACTAAGGGCCTAAAATACTGACCATGCTCATACTGTAAACCCTACAATTATAGCCTTTTATGTATAGAATCAAATACCTAAATTATAGATGATTTCCCGAAGTCAATAGAGACAATGACATTTAAAACTGATTAAAATCTCAATTCAAAACCTAAAGTGAATATGAAAAACCTTAAATTATCAATTTAACCTTTAATCACATACAAAGACCTTAAAACCTCAAGTATATGTAAGTACAAAAGTTAACCTTGAGCCTCGTCAAAACCTTAAGATAACAATTGAAGTCTTAATCGCATATGAATATATTAAACCCCAAAATTTGTAAAGATACTAAAGATTGAGCCCTGAAGTAATAAAAACCCTAAACCTATAATTTTAAGGATATAAAAGCACTAATTCACCATAATTTACCTTAAAACCTTAACTGATAATATAACCTTAGTATTATACTAAATTATTAGTAAATGATTAAAGATAACCTACAATCATTCACAAATATTTATAATACTAAAGTAATCCTTTAGAAATTAAGATATTGCATCATAGATCATATTTATCTTCTAAGTATATGGCTAGGTTAGTATTACATAGAGTCAAAAGTTTAGTTAAAGCTTATATTGCATGTAGTAAACATTAATACCCTAAATCACACTTTTTATAATAATTATACTAAGTAGCTTACCAAATGATGTATATAGGATATAAATACCTAATGGAAGATCTCATCATCTATTTTTACTAATCAATTCACCAAATGTCTCATTTCTTTAATTTTTCTCTTAATTTTCCTTAATTACTACATTATGTATACTAAATGGCATATACTTTTGGAAAGTTGACCAAGTTAACCCATGTTGACCAAAGTCAAAATGTTGACTAAGTTAGCATGTAGAAAAGTCAACAAAATGTCACTTTCACTTTAGAAAATATCTCTTCCTTCTAATGATTTCTTTTCTTTTCTTTTCTTTTAGATTTTTCTTCTTTTTCCCTACTTCTTTGCCGTCCACAACTTCACCACTTTGGACCCCATTTGTTTTCATTTTCAAAACATAAAACAACATAAAACCAAGTCCTTTTATGTAGTAGTTAGTTGTGTAAGTTAGGTTAGTGTAGAAAGTTGGTATAATATGTGCATATATGTTGATGAAGGAATAAAGTTCCAATCTTTATACTTAGAAGTGTAGGATAGCTTTAGTAAATGGAAGAAGAGTACGTGTACATGTATCTAAGTATGTGTATATAAGAGTATACTAGATAAATACATGTATAAAGACTTTTGTCCATAGGTATTTATTATGTACATAACCTAAACTAAGGCATATACCAACTATACATACATATACCATGCCAAATACACCCTTAAAGGACAAAGATATGAAAATTGTGAAACTTTCTTAAGAGAGGGATTTTAGGCATACAAAAATACGTATAAAAATATGTATGTCACCATATGTGTATATGGGTTTGTGTATTAGTATACGTATAAGTACACAAGTATACATATTAGTATGTTAGAAGTATAAGTATGTATATAACATATGTATAAAGTGTATACATGAGTACATAAGGATATATATATATTTATATGTAATGAATGATTACATAAGCCATGACATAAGCGATGATACAAGCAATTGATTACCCAAGTGATGACATAAGCATAAGCTTGTAAAATAATAAATTATAAGATTACATAAAAATATAACATATATATGTATACATGTACTTAGGAGTCAAAGATCCTTTAAACCCTAATACATTTTCTGAATTGAAATAAACTTAATTAAGTACATAAATTAGTAATACTAATGTAAAATTTCTTAAGTGTAAGAATCTAATAGCTAATTAAATCATTAAGTACTAAAATAGGATATAAACATAAGCAATAAGAATAATTAAACTTTAATAAGTAAAAATTTCAATAAGTTTAGTCCATATCGTAAAATACAGGTCTTAATGTTCAAAACAGACATCAGCGTGTGAACATGCATCCGAAAACAATGAAAAATGACTATAAGTTCTTAAATATCGAAATTAGAATGAAAAGTTACTAAATACATAAAAAAAGTCTCATAACTTATAAATATAAGAAAATAGTTATTATTAACCCCATTGAGTATGATAAACCCTATACATATTATACTTGGGTTATATTGAGGGAACCAGACAAACTACAATAGACTTTTAGTTAACTAAGGAGTTTCACTTCTCAGAATACTTATAAGTTTTACAATTTTTTTAGGCGTTCAATATAGAGTTCTGGAAACCCTAAAGGCTTGGAGAATGAGTAATAATCTAGGTGAGGGAGTTCTAATGACCTACTACTTGCTTGTGCGTGTTACTTGTATGAGGTTTTGCTGCTTGCTATTGCTTGTATATCTGAATGACTGCTTTGCTTGTTTGCTATCATCTATGTGATCACCTTTTTAAATTGATAAATATAAGTATCAGACCAAAATAACCAATTATACTCATCGCATGTCTATGACCTGGTAAAGGTATGAATGGAGCTTTGCAAAAATCTTAAGAAAAGTGGTTTTGGAAAAAAATTTTCTACTCTTAAACATATTTTTATATGATCTCTATAAAGGCTCATGGAGCCATAAATAATATTTAGCGTTAAGGCAATGCTAGCATGGGATCTCCAATTGATAGTGAGATGATTCGCTTTATTATGCTATAAGGCCTTAGATAATTTTAGTTGTGAGAGGACTCGCATGTTTGTGCCCAAGGGGCCTTGGATGGTGGATAGTCTGAGTTTGGGATCTACCTATTTAGATTGGAACTCTTTTCTTGATTAGGATAATGGTTGAGTGTTGCCTAGAGGGGTGGTACCCCTAAGCAGCTTTATGCGAAAAAGCTGAGGTGCCCTGTGTAGGTAAGTATAAAGGATAATTGAAGTGTAGACGACATAATTCTATACCATTCAAGTTCCGGACTGCTATGGATGTGTTGCTTGCATTCATCGAGCCTACATTCATTTTATATGTAGATAGCTTGCTTGTATGTGTGATAACTTACTTAAATGGTAATGGTAAGGGACAAACTCATTGAGCTATTATATGCTCATTTCTGCTTTTTTCTTTTGCATGTTTACTTACAATGGGATTAGGATAAATCTCGAGTACTGAGTGTGAGATGAAGATATGTACATTAGTGTTAGAATTAGTTGAGATATTTATAGGTGATACATAAACATCCTTTATAAAAAATATTTATATGTTAGAATTTAATATAATTTAATTTTTCTTGCAGTTTTCTAATGTTGGTATATCCTGTCTTATTATTTGGTAGGGGATACTGATTCTCTGCAGTTCTGAGGAACTATAGGACATCGGATATCTATAGTTATTTATATTTATATGTTATGTTATGTTATGTTACAATAAATTAATTTCTTGAAAATTAGTAATCTTAGTAATTTATTATTTAGAGTCTTACAATCTCTAACTTGCAAGGTACTAAATCCAAGTACCTTAGCTTACATTGTTGTAATGAGGGTATGATGATGAGAAAGAGTGTTAACCACAATGTTGCTACTCCCTTTCATATACCAAATGACATAGTAAAAGGACTCCAAGAATTTTACCCATTTGGCTTGACGTCATAATAAGAATCAACCCCTAGGACCAATCACGTGCAGCTAAGCTAGAAGACTCTAAGGACTCGCTCAGAGGATACTAGCTTTAGGCTATAGCCAAGATGAGGAATCCTCTCTTGAGCTAATCTCTTATCGATCTGACTATCAGATCCTTACATGCATCAGATCCGCCCCTGTTCAACAACAATGCTCTATCCCAAAAGACAGCCTAAGAATAGGCTAGGTGAGCTCCTAATTCGACCACAAGCATCCAACCCCGAATCAAGCTAACTTCACTTCAAAAGAACTAATTGGTCCCCGACTTAATCTACATACGATCGGCCCTTAACCACAAGTGTTACATTGTTTTCGCCTACCTTATATTCTCCCATCCAAGTGCCAAGTAATAAGTATCTTCTAACACAGTATTCTAAAATGATTCTTTTATTTTCACAATTGAATATTCTTTATCTCTTTTACCATTGTAGACACCTAATTTTTGCCCCTCTATAGTCCTAATTTTTTATTTTTTTACAAAAAGGGTCCTAATTCAAAAATGAAAATTATAAACAAAAAAATTAATAAAAGATAAAAAATAATAAAAATTAGTAAATGATGAAAATACCAAAAAAATAAGAAAAAAATTTATTATAAAGAGTTTTGTAGATTTTTAAGAAGTAACTTATATTATGGACAAATAGTTTTAGTTTAGTTAAAAAAAATTATTTCAGAGAACCAAGTAGTTTAAGTATGATTTAACTAAACTGAATATCAAGACACAAGCTAATGACCTAACGGATAAGTATCGGAGTATTTGGGTTGGATTTAATTTAAGGTCTTGGGTTCGAGTCTCAACAGGCACCTATGTCTTTATTTTTCTATCTTTACAAAAGTAAAATGAAAACGGGATTCATATCTAATTAAATCATTTGGATTTAGTTTGATCTTGTTAAATCGGATTTGAATTCATTTGAATCTAGTTTAATTATCAAATCAGATTCGATAGATATATCTAGATATAATTTGATTTCGACCTAAACACATACATGTACAAATAAAAGAGGAGACACATCAGAAAAAGACCACTTGACACAGCAATAATTCAACAATTAAACATAATCCCACAAACAGCCTACTGTTATAACACCCTACACCCTTCAAGATTGCATACGTCCAATAACTACTGCTACAGAATTCTTTAGCACGACCAAGGGAACAACAGCAACACTAAGCGAATAGCAGTACGGTAGACAGCAGTACAGCAAACAGCAGCGAATAGGATAGCAACACGGCAGATAGCAGCAAGGTGGATAGCAACGAATAGGACAGCAGCAAAGCGGACAGCAGCGACATCCAGCATCGTCCTAACGCCATAAACAGTGACTCCAGTACACATTCCAATTACAGCTAGCCCCATTCGTCAACAGCAGCACACATCAAACATGTACGTTGCTTCCCATACTGACGTAGTCTACGTACTGATTATCCGCATTGATCGTTGCAAGTGCACAAACCGCCGATCACCAACAAAATCTATACGATAGAGCTTTACAGCAACTATGCACGTTGGAGATAGTAGCTTCGCAATCAGGTTCGGTTTCTATCCAAATTTTTTCTGATTTATTATATTATTATTTTGTTGGGACTTTAATGATTTAATATAGTATGTATATATATATGTGTGTGTGTGTGTGTGTGTGTGTGTGTATTAGTTTAAGATTTTTTTTAGTATTAGTTTTCTTTGTAATATATATTAGGTACATTATATTAATTTAAGTGAATATTTATTTAATAAGTGGACATAAACATTAGATTAGAAATCGTTAAGATTAGTTTTTTATTACATATATATGTTATTATATTAATTATACTTTATTAGTTGACATAATATATGATATATTTATATGTTAGTTCAGGAGTTTTAATATTAGTTCTTGTACCAGTGTATCATATGGAATTGATTTATTTTAATAGATAGTCGTATATATTAGTTTAGAGATTGTTAGGATTGGTCATATCTTAAGATTTGGTTTATCACATAGAAAGTTGTTCTTCTTTAAATAAAAATTAATAAAAGATCTTTTTTTTTTTAAATAGGATTGTTAGAGTATTTTTTTTTTTAAAAAAAAAACAAAAACACTCAAGAGTTAAGACCGTTTAGATTTTTTTTTAAATCAAATCAACTAAAACGTAAACTCGGTCGGTTTTCAAAAATTAAAATCAATCAACTAAAACATTTGATCCCGACTAGCGGGTACGTAAGCACCTTCAAGGCGACAATAAAATATGTAAAAACTTAGGTCCTTTTTTTTCTCTTTTGATTTTATTTATTTATTGATTTATTTTAATATTATAATTAGAAGAATAATCCTAATTTCGGTAAATAGATAGTGGTACCCATAAAGGTTTAATAGGTTAGCTCCTGAACTTGGAACTCTCTAGTTCTTCATTTAAAATTGAAATCAAAGACCGGTAGCCAAATCGTAATCAATCCACCCAATTGGTTACGGTTTCTTTTTATTTTCCTGACTTTGATTGGATGGCGACTCCAAAAATTATTTTCAATAAAAAACCAAAATTTATGAATTTCTTGAGTCGAGGATTAATATTAAATGGGTTAAGGTTTAGTATTAATTAAGAAATGAGAAATCAATTTTTAAATAAGAAACCAAAAAAACAGGCTCAACAATTTAACGACTCCACTGGGGATCTTAGAGGGCTAGCTACTAAAAGTTACCGAAAATAGGATTATTTTTTTAAAAAATAAAAAGATGAAATAATAAGAATAATAAAAATGAATTTAGGTATGTTATTTTATGTATTTTTTTATTTTGTTGCTAACATTTTTTTTGTTGTTGCAGTTTATTTAAAGGGGTAGTTTTGGGGGATTTACTTTTATTCTAATTTTTTTTTTTTTTGCATTATAAATGCATAATAGATACTATCAAAACCAGGCCATCTTAGGATCTTAAGAGGGGAGCCATTGTGTAAGCTTCGGATATTGTAAGATAACCATCTTCTAGGGCTAATCAGGCTACTCCACTCAAGTTCAAATGCGACTATAAAATCGTTGCTTAGAAAAAATGTAGTGATTGTAGAACTTGAGAACCTTTAAAACTCACCCTTTTGCATTGCACAAAACCGTTTTTCAAAAAAACATCGCAAGAATCTATGATGTGGCAAACCTAAATGGACAAGTGCAGTTGTGAAGTTGTAGTTGTAATATTTCCTTGTACATAATTTGTAATAATTTTATGTAAATTTTAGATTACGTTGTAATTGTAATTTTAATTTTGATTTTGATCATTCATGGCTAAATCGAGTCAAGGGGCTTCCAAACAGATCCACATCTACTCACCTCATTAGCCTTAAAAGATACTCTAGATATGGTTCTAACATTTTAGCCCAAATAAGTAAGAAATTATTAGGAACAAAATTGGGCTCATCTTGCCCCTATAGAAGAGCCCTATAAATATTACCTTAATGCGAGCCATAGTATATCTATGGGAGCCCGAATCTATTGCTTTTTATTTGAGCCCACATTAGTTGAGCCCAACCCTCATGGAGTAAATAGAAGACAAAAAATAAAAATAAAAAAAAAAGGAAACAAAACGAAAAGAATCAAAGCTGTAAAATAATAGGTAGTTATCATTTTGCCTAGTATTCTACCAACTAGAAATATTCATTCTTTTAGGAAAATTTCACATTTTGCAAATAGCCTTCATTTGGGATAAATAAGATTTAGATATTTTCTTTGTTTAGTCTTTTATTTTTTTAGAATTCCTCGCTTGTAAATAGACCCTCAGTAATGATAAGTTGTATAGGCTTTTATATAGAATTCTATGAAAGCAATCCTCTATAATTATTAATTTATAATTCCATCACTCGGTCTTCATAACACAAAAGCCCTAACTTTTCCTCTCTCTCTATCAAAAAAAAAAAGAAAAAGAAAGAGAAAAGAAAGAAAAAAGAAGGAAAGGAAAGAAAAGAAAAAGAAAGAAGCTAATGGTTACAAATTCTTATAGGGTTTAGGACAAACACAATTACTTGGCCCATTAAGGCAGCTAGCCTAAACAGACCCACTTAGCCCGAGAAAATAACCAATCAAACCTAAACCCTAGCCCATTAAGATGATTCAACCCACTCAATGGCCCTGAGCCATTAGGTCCAACTATGAACCGAGCTAAAACATAAAGCCAATGCAACACTATCCTAGGCTTAATCCCTGGTATAACCAAAAAGGGCAATTCATTAGTCCCTTTTACTTCAAAAGTTGTCAGATCTAACCCATTTGGACTTTAAAGAACCTAATCTAAAATCACATATGGAAGCTTAGGGGCATTAAGACCTATAAGTCTAGGGCATGGAGCCTTTGGTCTTTGAAATTTCACAACTGGGGCATATTCTAAGGAATTGAGGAGTAAGGTCAATACGCTAAGGTCAATCAATCCCTATATAAGGAATTGGTAACTCACTTTTAAAAAGTTTTGAATGAAAAGAGGCGAGCTATATCCTATACACTAACCCTTAAACACTTTAAGAGTTAAGAGACATCATGGTGAGGATATTTTGGACTCATTCCTTAAAGGAGGTCCATTTTGAATTTGATCTGCAAATCGAAATGAAGTTAGGAATTCATTTTCAAATCCCAAACACAATTATCCTTTGATAACCCTGTTGAACTGTTTTGGGGTCATTTCAAATGTAAACCCTGTCAAGAACTACCCTATAGTAGGGCAATTCGGAGGATAGGGTCATTAATTAGGAGAGAAGGATAAAACTGATTTGTGTTTACCCTTGTAATAACAATTTAAGGATAATTTTTGTTTTTGATAAATTGTTCCCTTTGAAGAAGAGCTAACATTTTTCCAAATACCTTAAAGGCCACACATACCTTTCCAAAGCTAATGCACTTTGAACTTAGGGATTTAGGGCCTTGATTCATCTAAAGAGAAAAACTTGACAAAAGGGATAGTTATTTATGGGGAGAGAAAATGAAGAAATGAAATGAAAAAAGAAAAAAGTAAAAGAAAAAAAACAGGAAAAAGGAAAATGAAGAAATACCCAAATGTCGGGCTTGAGCAAATCCCCAATCAAAGAAGGCTTAAGTTGCTAAAAAAAAAAAAAAAACAACATGAGGCCTTAAATCGCATTCCCAACCAAAAACACAAAACCTCATATTCATTTAGAATCATGTTCTCAACCATAAACCAAGAACTCCATATTCAGTTGAAAATCACACTTTAAATCACGAACATAAACCCTTTCTATCCACTCAATTCTCAAACACAAGACCTTCCTACCCACAATACCTCCCTACTCAAAGCTCTTCCAATTTTGAAGAATAATTTATCTAAGATAAAAATTATTTTTGAAACTAAGTCAAGCGCACATCTACTTCATTCCTAAAGGTTCTTGACTTGTACCCCTTGGGTTGGATGAGAGCACTTTTTTTCAAAATAAGCCCTTTCAATTAACTTCTTTTGAAACCATTTGACCAAAAGCCAAATCTACAATATTAAGCCCAAAAAGACCTAACAGATCGATTAAAGCGTATCACTTGCGAATTGGACTATAATTTTTGGAATAATAGTCAAGAGTGACGTCTAAACCAAGAGTGCGTACGGAAGTCCTCTTTGACTAGACTAATCGTGAGTTATTTTTTCCTTACAAAATGAATGTTTAAGGCCTATCAAAGAGGCTCATTGTCCAGGTTACAAACTAGGGTGGATATGAGATACCCTATATGATTATATTGTTTTCCTTTTAAATAGGAATTTGAATCCGTTAGCAAACTTTCAAGGAAAAAGAAGGAAAAAATGAAAATGAAAAGACATGAAAAAGAGAGAGAGAAAGTGGAGGCTTGTTACAAGTTTTTTCATTCATTTTCCAATCCATTTCATCTATAGTAGACAATTTTTCAATTCATGTTATGAACAATTTTCACCAAATCCCTCGTTTGTAAATTTCTTAAGTTAAGAGTTTTTTTCGAGTCAGCTATGTTTCTTAGTCAATAGAGTTTAAGCGAGTCTAAAGGGTACTTACTCTTTATCCATTTTCTTAAGGATATAGCTATTTCATAGAGCACTGTTGCTATCCATATCTTCTTTAACGCTTTAGCTAGTTCATGGAGCGCTATCCCAATTCAAAGTTTTCCTTATCTTTAGGTCTTAGCCAGTTCAAAGGGCGCTTTGACTACCTTGGTTAGTTAGCTCATCAGGTCACAACCAAGTTTTCTCATTTTTAGGACTTAGTCAGCTCAAAGGGCGCTTTGATCACCTTGGTTAGTCAGCTCATTAAGGCACGACCAAGTTTTCTTCATTCTTTAGGTCTTAGCCAGCTCAAAGGGCACTTTGACCACCTTAGTTAGTCAGCTCATTAGGGTACTACTAAGCTTTTTCATTCTTTAGGTCTTAGCCAGCTCAAAGGGCGCTTTGACCGCCTTAATTAGTCAGCTCATTAGGGCACAACTAAGTTTTCTTTATTTTTTAGGTCTTTGCCAGCTCAAAAAGCGCTTTGACCGCCTTGGTTAGTCAACTCATTAAGGCACCACCAAGTTTTCTTTGCCTTTAAGTCTTAGCTAACTCAAAGGGCACTTTGACCGCTTTGGTTAGTTAAATCATTAGGGCACAACAAAGTTTTCTTTGTTTTCAGGTCTTAGCTAGCTTAAAAGGTGCTTTGACTACCTTGGTTAGTCAGCTCATTAGGGCATGACTAAGTTTATTCATTTTTAGGTTTTAGCTAGCTCAAAGGACGCTTTGACCAGCTTGGTTAGTTAGCTCATTAGGGCATGACCAACTTTTCTTCATTTTTAGGTCTTAGCCAGCTAAAAGGGCACTTTGACCGCCTTGGTTAGTTAGCTCATTAGGGCACGACCAAGTTTCTTCATTTTTAGGACTTAGCCAGCTCAAAGGGCGCTTTCATCGCCTTGGTTAGTCAGCTCTATCATGACCCTAAAGGGGGCCTAGTAGGATTACCTCAAATTTTCGTATCATATGTGAACCCATGATTTAAAAATCATCTTGTAAGTCAGAGATTGCAAGATTTTATATAATTAGCCACTAAAGTTTTTATTTAATTAACTTACAACCACATATATGTGACTATAAAAATCCGATAAGCCACAGTCCAACAGAACCGCAAAGAATCGGTATCCCCTACCAAACAATAAGATTAGGTAGTAAAGTTCTAAAACTCAAACTTACTAAAATCACAAAATTTAAGTGTAGTATACAATAATTCCAATGAACCATATAGTCTGTCCTCAAAGTTTAACTTCTATGCACTTCGACGTTGGCACTCAACTCTCAGTTCTTAACCCATGCCCGATCATCTAGCAACCTGCAAGAGAAAACTATTGGGACGTAAGCGACAAGAGTTTATTGAGTTAATTTCCCTCAACTACACAGCAATCAAGTCATATAATAGTTAAGTTCAACCAAATGAATGCATGGCAAACAGTATGCCAAACAAATACATGCAGGTGACCAAGTACTGCATGTAACTCAGATTTAACACCCTCCGAAGTTAGGGTTGGAGATTCATCGATACAGTCAGATCTGAGTATCATATTAGAACTTATTTCATATCGAAACTTTGCATTTCGTATTTAAAATGTAATGGTACATCCATTACTAGCTTTATCAAAACGAGTTCTACATATGATTGTGAGTAGGTTCACGCAGCCCTTACTTACTCCTAAACGAAGGCCTCTGGACTTAACCCATAGCCAGGTGGTTGGCACCTCCAATGCCTAGTCATCTCGCGGGCTAGGGTAAGGTCATATCACATATGTCCACCATACGAAATCAATAACACTTAATAATCAACCCACGTATGGCCTCTTTCTACCTCCGTGTAATGTGACTGCCTGAAATTAATTATGCAGTGCATGATTTATGCATGATCCAAGTTAACTTTTCTAGCCAAATAAAATTTAGTCTTATTTATTCAGTGATCATTCTAAGCCATAAACAATCAATCTAGTGAATCTACTATGCAACAGATATTATATTATTGCAATTTAAGGTAAATTCACTATCAACAACAATTATCATGCACAAGCATAACCCAACCCCATACACATTCATTTATAATTCATAATTTATACTCACCAACTACAAGTACATACAAGTATGAAATCATTAGAAAACACTCACTCGGCCATGGCTAGCTCAGGGGTCGTAGTAGTCTGGTGACAGCTCATGGTTGATATCGAAATTACTTGAGAATAATGAAAATTTTGTAATGTAGGGAATTTAAAGCTAACTAGTGCTAGAATTTGTAAGGTCTACTTCACTTAGTTAGGTAAAATTGTTGATTCGAGCTTTCTATCAAATCGTGTATAACCTTTTCATTTTAGCTTAGATCATTATGAACTTATAGTCCATTTTTATCGTTTTCGAGCGTATTTTCTCGTAACAAGGTCCATTTTGGACGCTGTAACTCGTAATTTAAATTATGATATAAAAATATCACAAAAATTGTTATTTAAGTTTAAAAATTATAAAATATTAATTTTCACTTTTTCTTAACATATTTATGATTTCATAATTATTTAAATCATATGTTTGATATTTTCATTATTTTGAGTATATTTTCCTATTTTTGAGATTTTTACTTTATTATGATTGTTATTATTATTATTGCCTTTATTATTTTTATTATTTCTCATTTTCCCATTATTTATATCTTTTATGTTTAATATATATATATATACTTATAATATATGTTATAATTTTATTTTTAAAAAAAATCCTTAATCACGGTATTATATATATATATATACACACACATATATACCTTACATATTTACAAATTTAGTAAATATATTATATATGCTAATACATATTCGGTATACTACTTATATATATGTATTTATACATAATAATATACCCATATAATTTCTGAAGACCTAAATATATATATATATATATAATTTACAAATACCCATTCTTATATTATATATATTCGATGCATATATTTACATAATATTTATTATAAAATACGTATACTATATATTATACATATACTATGTCGTATACTCCAAAGCATATACTCTATATTATATATATATATACATGTGTCTTATATGCATACTTATAAAAATACCCCACTACATATATACTATACGACTATACATATATATATATATATAAATAATTATACATGTATACACATATATTTATATAGTTACGGTACATACATATATATTTATACTATAGTTATGTAATGAAAATACTTATTACTAATTATATGTATTCTAAAAAAAAATACATAATACATACTCTTCCATATACCTATGTACATACATGTATACATACCTAACCTTACACATACATATATAATTAAATTTAAGTATTCATGTACATAGACATATAATAGCAATGTCATATGTAAAAATACCATACAAATACTATATTTGTACATGTGTATACTATATAATATACATCTAGACTACTAAAATAATTACTTACTTATGTATTTAATTCCTCATCTTCTTTTCCTTTTCTTTTCTTCTTTCTTTTTCCTTTCTTCTATTCTTCACGTTGCTGCTTCTAGGTTTTTCTTTTCTTTTTCCTCTCGGTTTTGTTTGCTGAATGTTTACAGATTTTTGTTTTCTTTTCTTTTTATTTCACTTGTATATTCTCTTAGATTTTACGCTAAATCTTAGATAATTATTGCAATATTTTTGTTTGTTTAATTATCCAACACTTGGCAATATAATCCATCACGTGGGCTACTAGTTGGGGTTTTGTTTTGCTGATTTTGGTTACATTACGTGAGATTGAAATCAGAAAGGGAAGAAAGAAAAGAGATAAATTGGAAATGGAAGAGAAGGAAAATAAAAATTAATAATAAATATATTTAATTTTTCGAAACATATAAATTCTAACAAATCTCCTCGTAAAACAATTTTTAAATTTTTGTGAAATTTTATCAATTTAATTAGTATCCAGTACAACTATAATTTTTACTACTTATTATAGTGATTTCGTTATAATTTCATGCGAATAGGCTATTTAGTCGAAAATTGCAATCGACTATAATTTTATCACTATTGAGCAATATTTAATTATTTTATAGGTTTATATTTATAATTTTAGGGTTTCGAACAAATTTGGGTTCAATTTTGGCTAGTGGTGCTTAAAGCAGTTTTAGGGTTTTAGTATACAATTTAAGGTTTTGATCAATTTCTAAGGTTTTTACTCCTTATGATATATTTATATTTATGATTTATTAAATTTTTATCTTGCTTGGTTTTAATGACTCTCCAAGTCATCTATAGTGTTAGGACTCAATCCTACTCTTAAATAGCTAAATTTGCGGGGTTTACAAGCTCATCAAGGCATGATTAAATTTCTTCATTTTTAGGTTTTACCTAGCTCAAATGGCGCTTTGACTGTCTTGGCTAGTCAGCTCATTAAGGCACGACCAAGTTGCCTCATTTTTAGGTTTAGCTAGTTCAAAGGGCGTTTTGACCACCTTGGTTAGTCAGCTCATTAAGACACAACCAAGTTTTCCTTGTTTTAAGGTCTTAGCCAATTCAAAGGGCGCTTTGACCGCCTTGGTTAGTCAACTCATTAGGGTACGACCAAGTTTTCCTTGTTTCTAGGTCTTAGACAGCTCAAAGGGTGCTTTGATCGCCTTGGTTAGTCAGCTCATTAGGATACAACCAAGTTTTCCTTCATTTTTTAGGTCTTAACTAGCTCTTAAAGGGCACTTTGACCGCCTTGGTTTGTTAGCTCATCAGGGCACGACCAAGTCTTCATTCTTTAGGTCTTAGCTAGCTCAAACGGCGATTTGACCGCCTTGATTCGTCAGCTCATTAGGGCATAACCAAGTTTTCCTATGTTCTTTAGGTCTTAGCCAACTCAAAGGGCACTTTGACTACCTTGGTTAGTCAGCTCATTAAGGCATGACCAAGTTCTCGTTATTCTTTTTAAGGATTTTTACCAATTGACAAAGGTGCTACCCCTCGCTATTCTTTGTTTCAAACTAACCTTCATCAATTATCTTAACATTCTTTAGGATGGACTCGTCCTAAGGCAAAAATGGTGTCTCTTTTGTCTTTGTGGCAAAGTTTTGCTCAAACTTCACCACAAAGAGGGGCAGCTGTAGACACCTAATTTTTGCTCCTCTATAGTCCTAATTTTTTATTTTTTTACAAAAAGGATCTTATTTCAAAAATAAAAATAATAAAAAAATTAATAAAAGATAAAAAAAATAATAAAAATTACCAATGATGAAAATACCAAAAAATAAGAAAAGAAAAAAATTATTATAAAGAGTTTTATAGATTTTTAGGAAGTAACTTATATTAGGGACAAATAGTTATAATTTTAGTTTAGTTAAAAAAAATTATTTTAGGGAACCGAGTAGTTTAAGTATAATTTAACTGTACTAAATGTCAAGGTACAGGCTAACGGCCTAACGGATCAGTATCAGAGTATTTAGGTTGGATTTAATTTGAGGTCTTGAGTTCGAGTCTTAGTAGGCACCTATGTTTTTATTTTTTTATTTTTGCAAAAGTAAGATAAAAACGGGATTTATATCTAATCAAATCATTTGGATTTAGTTTAATCTTGTTAAATCGGATTTGAATTCATTTGAATCTAGATAAATTATTGAATCAAATACGATAGATATATCTAGATATGATTTGATTTCGACCTTAAAAAACACATACATATACAAATAAAAGAGGAGATACAGCAGAAAAAGACTGCCTTGACACAACAATAATTCAGTGATTAAACATAGTCCCATAAACAGCCCACTGTAATAACACCCTTCAAGACTGCGTATGTCCAACGACTACTGCTACAGAATTCTTCAGCACGACTAAGCGAACAGCAGCACGGCAGACAACAGTGAACAAGACAACAGCAAGGCAGATAGCAACGAACACGACAATAGCACGGTAGACAGCAGCAAACAGGACAGCAGCAAGGCGAACAGCAGTGACATCCAGTATCATCCTAATGCCACAGATAGCGACTCCAATATACATTCCAATTGCAGCTAGTCCCATCCGTCAATAATAGCACACATCAAACACGTACATTGCTCCCCATACTAACATAATCTACGTACTGATCATCCACACTGATCGTTGCAATTGCAAGAACTGCCGATCACCAACAAAATATGTACAATAGCGCTTTACAGCAGCTACGCACGTTGGAGACAGTAGCCCCTCAATCAGGTTCAGTTTCTATCCAAATTTATTTTATTTATTATATTATTATTTTGTTAGGACTTTAATGGTTTAATATAGTATATATATATATATAGATATGTGTGTGTGTATATTAGTTTAAGATTTTTTTTAGTATTCGTTTTCTTTGTAATATATATTAGGTACATTATATTAATTTAAGTGAATATTTATTTAATAAGTGGACATAAACATTAGATTAGGAACCGTTAAGATTGGTTTTTTATTACATATATATGTTATTATATTAATTATACTTTATTAGTTAACATAATATATGATATATGTATATGTCAGTTTAGGAGTTTTAGCATTAGTTCTTGTACAAGTGTATCATATGGAATTAATTTATTTTAATAGATAGTCGTATATATTAGTTTAGGGATTATTAGGATTGGTCATATCTTAAGATTTGGTTTATCACATAGAAAGTGTTTTTCTTTAAATAAAAATTAATAAAAGACCCTTTTTTTTTAAAAAAAAAAATAGGATTATTAGAGTATTTTTTTAAAAAAAAAATGAAAACACTCAAGAGTTAGGATCGTTTAGATTTTTTTTAAACCAAATCAACTAAAACGTAAACTCGGCCGGTTTTCAAAAATTAAAATCAATCAACTAAAACGTTTGATCCCGGCTAGCAGGTACGTAGGCACCTTCAAAGCGACAATAAAATATGTAAAAACTTAGGTCCTTTTTTTTCTCTCTTTTGATTTTATTTATTTATTTATTTTAATATTATAATTAGAAGAATAATCCTAATTTCGATAAATAGATAGTGATACCCGTAAAGATTTAATAAGTTAGCCCCTAATCTTGAAACCCTCTAGTTCTTCATTTAAAATTGAAATCAAAGACTGGTAGCCAAATCGTAATCAATCCACCCATTTAGTTATGGTTTCTTTTTCTTTTCCCGACTTCGATTGGATGGCGACTCCAAAAATTATTTTCAATAAAAAACCGAAATTTCTCAATTTCTTTAGTCGAAGATTAATCTTAAATGGGTTAGGGTTTAATATTAATTGAGAAATAGGGAAACCAATTTCAATTAAAAAACCGAAAAATCAGACTCAACAACCATTTTTGTATGTCTTATATATAATTGTAAAATACCCTTTTGTCTTTTCATACATGTAAGTAACTCTAGCGAACAGGTATATAAAAGCCTACCTTCTTGTATGTAAACAATCATATCATCAATATTAGATTAATCAAGTATCCTTTGAGCAACCTTAGTATTCTCATTACCCTTCAGTTCTTATTTATTCCTTTTAGCAATGAGTAAAGGTGAATAACCCTTTTGTTTGGATTGGTGTGTCATATCCGACAAATTGTAAGCCAAGTAGCTTTGAGTAGTGTGCATATCCATTCAATAGCTACCTAGATTTTGCTAGCTTTTCTTCTATTTCTTTTTGGTCCATTTTGTTGTGGTGCTTCTTCGTGCATCCAATCTAGAAGACCCATAAGCTTTGCTAGTATCAGAGTACAGTTCCAAAAGGGAATATGTGAAGTTGTAGTGGAGTTTTGGTTTGCTTTACTATTAGTAGCTATTGTGTTTCTTCCATAGCTAGTATAGTGTGTTTGTGTGACAGTAGTTCCATTATTATTCTATTCTTACTCTGTTTTTTCATTACAAAAATAGAGCAAGTTTATTTCTATTCTGTTTGAGTGACCATTAGGTAGTGAGATTGTTCATAAGTTGTTAATATATACGAGAAGTATTGTACTATGTCAGACTCAAGTGTTTAGGGTGTTATTGGAGACCAGAGTAGTGGTGTTGGACTTGGTTGTGGTTATAATGATAATAATATCTTAGGATCCATTGATAATAATATCTAATCACAACAATGCAAGTTAATAGGCAACAACCCTAAGGAATGCCACCATAAATTTTACCAAAAAATATTCAAGAGATGGGTTATAGCCAAGATGGTTGAGCCCATCGCCCAATTCAACTCCCTTAAGTTGGAGAAGCTACTAGACAAAGATTGGAGTTAGAAGAGATTGAGGAAGATGATGAAGAGTTGAATGTTGAAGAGTTTTGGGAGGAAAAAGAAGATGCTGACTATTATTGAGCATAGGGACGAGGACAACAAGCTCCTCGAAGACTAAATAATGTCAAGGTTCAAATCTCTCCCTTAAGTGGAAGTGGAGATTCCAATGAATACTTAGACTGGGAAGAGAAGGTTGAGAAAGTATTTGAATGTTATGGATATGTAGATGCTGTCTAAGTCCGACTTGTTACACTGGAGTGTATAGGGTAAGCCACCATGTAGTGGAAGAATTTGAATGCAACCAGAGCAAGAGATGGAAGACGAGTTGTTAGAACTTGGGATGAGATGAAAAGGTTGTTAAGAGGCAGATTTGTGCCTGAGACTTACTTATAAGATATTTTTGCAAAGTTACAAAAGCTTCACCAAGGAAGCCAATCTATTGATGACTATGTAAGAGAATTCCAAATGTTAATGATTTGAGCTGACGTAGAAGAGCTAAAGGCACACATAATGTCGAGATTCATTTTAAGGTTTAAGTATGAAATTCACAACATTGTAGAAGTGTAGAGGTTTTATACCTTAGAAGAGGCAATTAAGATAGCATAGAGGGTTGAAAAGTAAAAGAGAAATGTTTAGAGCCGAACTGGGCCAACATTCCCACGTGCCTCAGTACCACATCAACCTATTTAAGCCTAGCTAAGGAGACCATACTAAGCCGAGGAAAGGAGTGACAGACCTGATGATAGTTAGGCAATCCAGTAGGGCCGAGCCAATCAGTTGGGCCAATTCAAGGTAAGGACAACTCTAAGGACATACGAGAAAAGGCAGACCTCCAAATAGAAGACCGGTGAGGTAAAATGCTTTAAATGCTTGCGTTTCGCACATGTCTACTGAGTGTCCGTATCAACATGTCATGGTGCTCCGAAGAGATGTAGTGGATAGCATTGATGAGAGCAAGCATGAGAAAAAAGAGGATGTTAGAAGACTCGAAGCTGAAGAGGAAGAAGAGATTTATGTCTATTCCAACCAAGGAGAAATGATGATTCTAATCTTAAGACAAGTCCTGAGTTCCTTGCCAAACTTTGAGGAGGACCAAAGGGAGAATTTATTCCACACCAAATGGACCATCAGGGGACAATTCTACACCATTATAGTAGACAGAGGAAGTTGTACTAATGTAATTGCATAGTCTTTGTGTAGAGATTAGGTATGCCAACTTCCAAGCATCCTCAACCTTGCAAACTTCACTGGCTTCATGATAAGGGTGCTTTACATATGATTGAGTAAGAGACCTTACCATTCAATCTTAGGAATGTGTACAGGGATAAAGTAGTTTGTGATGTTATCGCTATGGAGCTTCACATTACTGCTTAGATAACTTTGGTTATTCGATCGACATGTTACTCACGATAGGTATATGAACACTTATGCCTTTGTTAAGGATGGAAGGAAAATTGTGTTGCAACCCTAGACCCTATTCTAGGTAAAAGAAACCTACAAGTAGCTCACCCGAGCCAGTAAGAAAAAGAGCTTTGTTATGAGCCAAAGAGTAATCTGCTGAGAAGGTTGATGAGCCTATGTTTCTATTGGTTAGGAGATTGTTTGAGATGAGGGAATTACAGGACGTCCCAAAAGAAATCTAAAGCTTACTAGATGAGTTTTCTAACTTGTTCCTCGAAGAATTGCCTAGAGGATCGCCACTAGTCCAAGGCATAGAGCATTGTATTGATCTACAGCTAGGCGTTGCCCTACCGAACTGACTTACATATAAGATGAACCTTAAGTAAGCTACTGAGCCAAAAAGACAGGTAGATAAGCTCATAGAGCGAAGATATGTAAGGGAGAGCATGAACCTTTGTGTCGTACCAGCTCTACTCGTTTTGAAGAAATATGGTTCATGGCTTATGTACATTGATAGGTTGGCAATCAACCGAATTATGGTTAAGTACAGATATTCAATACCAAGGCTTGATGATATGCTAGATGAGCTTCAAGGCACCAAGATATTTTCAAAGATTGATGTGCCAAGTGGCTACCATCAAATTTATGAGACTGGGGGATGAGTGGAAGACTGCCTTCAAAACTAGGCATGAACTCTAAGAATGGTTGGTTATGTCATTTAGACTTACTAATGTAACGGTTGCAGTTATGAGGTTAATGAACCATGTGATATGCCCTCTAATAAGAAGATGTGTTGTTGTGTATTTTGATGACATATTGGTATATATTACCAACCTGAATGACCATGTTCAACATCTTCGCAAAGTATTTATCATTTTATGAGCTGAGAAGTTGTATGGGAATGTGAAGAACTATATGTTTTGCCAAAAAGATGTAATTTTCCTAAGGTTTATAATGCTAAGGGAAGGGATCTGAGCAGATAAGGAAAAGATCTAAGTTGTTCTGGAATACCCAACACCAAAGAATGTCACTAAAGTCTGAAGTTTCTATGGCCTAGCTTCTTTCTGTAGGTGATTTATTAAGGACTTCAGTACAATAGCCACCCCTTTTATTGAATTAATAAAGAAGAGTAAAGGATTCAGGTAGAACGATCGTGCTAAACTGAGCTTTAAAGAGATCAAGGAAAACTTACCTCGATACCTGTCCTATTACTACTATATTTTAACAAGCCCTTCGAATTAGAATGTGATGCATTAAGAGTTCGAATTGGTGCTGTCTTGATGCAGGAGCGATGACATGTCGCCTACCACAGTGAGAAACTTAGCGGTCCTACCCTAAACTATTCCATGTACTAAAAGGAGTTATACTCTCTTTACTAAACCCTTATTGTTTGGTAACACTACTTACTATCACAAGAGTTTGTTATTTATATAGACCATAAGTCTTTAAAGTATCTTAGGAGCCAGAACAAGCTTTCAAAGAGGCAAGCTAAGTGGTTAGAGTTCATGGACTACTCCTAAGGTTATTACCCACTTAGCATGATGCCGAGAAAGTTTTTGTTACCCTCAATGGTGTTTTAGAGATTCATGATCTAAATAGATGATGAATTCTCTCAGTACTAAGTAATGCTACCAATTTTATAGTATACGGACAAGGGCATAAAACTCCTTGTCATATGCCAAGTAATTTAAGGCAACTCCTTTGAGTTTCTTGCTGAAATAAGCAATGGGTTGGTGCTCTTGCATAAGGATAGCACTAATGCCGACTTTAGATTCATCACATTCTAGTTCAAAAACTTTCTCGAAATTTGGAAGGGAGAATATTATGGCAAATGTCAATTTGGACTTTATCTCTTCAAAACTCTTTCGAGCTTTCTCCAACCACTTAAACTCAGAGTTCTTCCTAGTAAGCTTAGTTAATGGGGTTGTTATCGAACTGAAGTTCTAAATGAATCACCGATAGAACAAAGCTAGACCATAGAAGCTCCTGACTTTGACAGCATTAATCGGCGTAGGCCACTCAAGTATAACTCTGACTTTTTTGTCATCTACTCGAACTTCTCCCTCCGAGATAACATATCCGAGGAATACTACTTCACTCTAGCAAAACATACATTTCTTTAAATTGCTAAATAACCTCTCGACATGAAGAATGTCAAATACTGATCTTAAATGCTTAATGTGGGAGATAAGGTCGGCACTATAGACCAGAATGTCATCAAAATAGACTACAACACAATTGCCAATTAATGACCTTAGCACATGATTCATAAGCCGCATAAAAGCAATTAGGACATTCGTTAGACCAAATGCCATCACCAACCACTTGAACAAACCATCCTTTGTTTTTAAATTAGTTTTCCATTCATCGCCAAGCCTCGTTCATATCTAATGATAGCCACTTTTCAAGTCAATCTTTGAAAAGATGCAAGTACCATGTAACTCATCAAGTTATGGGATTGGGTATCGGTATTTAATAGTAATCTTATTGATGGCTCGGATGTTAATGCACATTCTCCATGACCCATCCTTCTTTGGTATTAGTACAACTGGTACAGCATAGAGGCTTATACTCTCATGAACTTAGCCATGATCTACCAACTTGTTTACATGTTTCTTCAACTCAGCCGCTTGCTCAAGATTAAGCCTATAGGTAAGTCAATTCGGCAACATAGTTCTTAGCTAAAGGTCAATGCAATGTTCAAAGCCTTTTAAAGGTAGTAAACCTTTCAACATCTTGGCAGGAAATAGGCCAGCATACTTTTGTAGTATTTTTTGCACTTTGGTAGGCAATCTCTTAGCTTCTCTTAACTCTAAAAGTTTCTTAACTAAAAGGAGCACATACGTCTTGACCTTAACTTTACGAGCAAATTGAGCTCAGGAAATCACTGATAACTTTCGCTATAATGATTTGGCAACCTTCTCTTGTACCTCTTTTACTTCCTTAGAACTCATAAGGGTCAATATAGCTTTCTTTTTGTCCTTCTAAAACATGTAAGTGTTCCTATACTCATCGTGTAATACCCTTAAATTCAAACAACCAAGGTTAACCAAGTAAGATGTATAAGGCATACATAGGAAGGATGTCACACAACACTTCGTCCTTATTCCTATTATTAACGGTAATCAATACTCTAACTTACTCAATAACGAGTAAACATCCTTTCTTGTTTAGCCAGTGAATCTTGTACTACTTAAGGTGTGAAAGGGTCGACAATTTCATGGCCTTAACTACCCCTTGTTCTATAACATTGGTATAGCTTCCTAGGTCAATGATCAAGGCACATAGCTTGCCATTCTCTCAACAATTTGTATGGAAGAAATTCTCCCTTTATGCATTCTCGTTGGCTACAAAAGTACTAATAAATCATCGTATAATGAAATAATACTTGCTATTGTTCTCAAGTGGTGTTATGGCATTGGGTTCTTCTTGAAACTCTCCCACCATCTATTCAACTCCCATCTCTTCCTCTCCTTTGCTTTCACTCTATACTTTAAATTGGGGCTTGTCCCCCTTTATAGTCATGACTCGACAGTTTACCCATAATCGAGACATTTAAAGCACCTGAGCTCTAACCTTAGTCCCTTTGAACCTCAGTCTCCTCAGCCTTGCCTTTACCTCGGCCCTCTTCAAATCTATTCAGCACTTGTCCTCAATGGTCCACCTTGGAACTGTTTGATGCTCAACCATGATCTAATTGACTTGATATACTACTTCGACTTAATAGTCTTGGTCAGCTAGTCTAGCTCTGTCTTTGCCTCTCAATCCTCTGTGCCACTCGAATGGCTTTATTTAGACTTCTAAGTCTCTATAACTCTACGATATGACCAACTCAATTTTGAGCCTAGAAATGAATCGAGCTATAGTTTGTGTCTTAGGCTCATCAACATCAAATCGAATCATGAGAAACTAAAATTCTCTGAAATAATCGTCTACTAATCTATTACGTTGTCTCAAGTCTTAGAGACATTGGAAAATGTATTGTTCATAGTGTTTAGGAATGAACTTACATCTCAAGACACTCTTCATCTCATTCCATGTTCGAGCTTCTCATCAAGCTCTCAGGCAAACATTCTACAACTTCTTCCACCACATCGCTACATATCTAGAAAATTCCAATGTAGCCACTCAAATTCAAACAGCATCTTCATAGTCATAAAAGTCAAAGATCTTTTCAATCTTCTCTTCCCAGTTTAGGTAATCATTAGCATTACCAAACTCATTAAAGCTCGGAATCTGTACTTTGAGATGCTCAGCTCCCCTAGGAGCTCTAAGCCCACATTCATCCATCCCAACATATTATGCCTCCTCCTCATACTCCTCAACTTCATTCAACTCAAGTCTCCTTCTCGCAACTCCATCAACTCAACGAGGTGGTGCTTAGTACATAAGAATAGGTTCGGGAGCTTACTTCTCATACATCTATCATCTCGGTCAATCTTACGTTTCTCGACCTTGTTCAATGATAACTCTCTCTCGCAACCCAGTCTTTAAGGCCTCGAGATAGCTAAATTGGCTACAATGGCAGCAAAGTCCTGTATTTGTTAATCAGTAGTACGTAATGTTTGTTGGGTAACACAACTACAACCATAAGTATCAGTCTCAACATCGTTAATCTCTCCTTAAATGCTATTATTCAACTTTCCCAAAAAAAAAAAAGCTTCAGAAAATACTCTTCAAACAAGAAATTCCCATGCATAGAGAATACCAATCAAATAGTGCATTGCAAACTTGCACTATTCTTCCCAACGAAAATAAAGTATAACAAACAGTAGGCTAAAAGGAACTATAGCAACATAACCCTCAATCACAACCTCAAGCTTTGATACTAGGATTATATGATGTACCTAAAAGCTTAGTAATCACTAAGGCTTACTATAGATAAGGAGATGAAAACCAAATGGGTCCTTCAAAGTATCGAAGAAAATAGAAGAGTAAGGTCAGTGAACTAAATGCAATAGCTAACGTAAAGTTGCTCGAAGGATATGACTCACCTATAAACACAATACGGCTTAGCACTTCACTTGATGTAACACATAAGCTAATACCAAGGTCCATTGCCACTAATCTTGAGCTACTCAGCAAAATTAGATAAGAGTGTATGAAAATGAGCCTAGAGAAGAAAGTCTCGCAAAGACTAAGTATATTCAAAATGTCTCTAGAATGTAATATCTCTTGTAACTAGAAGGAGAGGAGACTATTTATAGCATGTCCCTAGGGCAACATTACAAATCAAGAAAAGCACAAACAGGTATTCATGAAAAAAAAAATCTTAGTACATACAAAAAGGGGTAAATAGAACAAATGACAAAAAGGAAAAATAGTATAATGTCAAGCAAATGGATAGGTAGCAATGAGATATTGGTTCCATACTAGCAACAAATGTAAGCGTCGCTGTATAGAAGTAACAGAGATAGTAAGTTGAAGAGTAGGTGCTGACATGAAGGGGATCTCATTACTCAGCAAGTAGGCATCAACACTCAGCATCTCAACCTCTGCATAAAAAGGGGCCAAGTGATAGGTGCAATGGTGTATGACTAAGGTCCTCGACCTCGGAACTCTACGTTTAGGCCTTAGTATTCGATGGATAATGTTTGGTACTTGGAGCTTGACAAAGCAAGGTATGGCTAAGATGAGCCCTTAAGGAGTTCTTCTACCATTCTCCTGTAAACTGCACCTTATCTTCAATAAGCTGATCGGAGAGAATTCTTCAAGTGAATGATTGAAGGCCTTAGAGGTGTGTATGGGTGAGAGAACCAGTGGTCAGTAGTCCATCAAACAGCATGATGGAAAGAATGTATATGCACATGGAAGAGGTTAAGGGTTCGAGCCTATATTCAGGAGCTAAGAGCCCATTTTCGATTTTTTTTCCCAAACTCCTACGTATCACATGGCAATTGGTACAAAAGTCAACAGACCCTAGATGACTTCATCTCCTTTAGTTTTCCATCCATACCAATAAGCACTATTCATGGCCATTTTCAATCATGATTTTTGTACGATTTTACCAAATTAATGGTAGAATCATGTAGATTTCATGGAGATCTTTTGAACCATACCAAACATATGTGTATTAAAGGTCAAATTAGCTAAGGAAAATTAGAGAAAATGATATCCCAAGAGTTTACCATGTGGCAATTTGGCAAATCCCAACAATGGAGGAAATATTTTGAACTTCTATTCAACTTTTGGGGCAATAATATTATCATATCTACATTAAAAATTGCTCAAATCAAGTTTATTTCTTTAAAATCAAAGATTATGCTAGTTAGAACATCCATGGTCGAATCGTCCATTAATGGTGCTTACCAAGTTTTTTAGACCTCATTCTATATAAATCGATCTCCTTTGTCATATTTAAGATATAATTGACATGAAATTCACTCCTACTCCTCTCTAATTAAGTTTCTCTCGAACTCTCTCTCTAGTTGTTGTGCTCCCACTTTCTCTCTAGCAATATGACTCCTACAGCAATTTTTGAAGAAAAACACCCCCCTAAGAGTAATCCCCATAAGATGAGCTTTCAAACAAGACCCCTCTCGACCCTTGCGAAAGCTTATAGAGTTCACTCTTATCCTAACCCCTAAGTAAGGTTAGGGGTGAGTAACCTCAATAAACCATCTCGTTTGTCATATCAAGTTGTATTGTGAGTCTTGGGAAGGTCTCTAATGTGTCATATCCTTAGAGTTGTTTATTGGTTTTCTTATTTACTTTTCTTGCTTTTATATAATTCCCATTTCATTCTTCAAGCTTTCTACAAGCTTAGACCTACCCTCACAACCGACCTTATCAGTCCTTGGCTTTCGTCCGCATCACTACCTTTCTAATGACCATGAGAATATGGATCTTGACAATAGAACAATGAATATAAAATATTACTAGTGATGAGATGCATGGATCCAAACTTGTACTGATGCTTACTCTAATGGGTCTATACCATCAACATTTTGTTCACTTACAGATCCTATGTACACCAAACTCGGATTTAGTTTTTGTAACATTTATGTAAGCGTTAGGGTTCTATCTAGTTCTTTCTGTTATAATACAACTCAATTGAAATATTATTTAGGTAGTTACTTTAATGAAATTATATACATAAATACGTATATGGAGTACATTATTTGTATATAGGTATTTAATTATTAATGTAATACCCTATAACCTTAACCTGCTAACTTTGAAGTAGTTTATATCATTTTTTTTAAATGTACTTATAAGTCATTAGGTATAAAATGGCTTATATTAGATTTACTAGTGACAACAAGAATATGGATCTTAGCAATAGAACAATGAATATAATAATATTACTAGTGACACAAGATAATAAGTAAAAGTAATTTATATTCATTTACCATAATAAAATACATAGCTATAAATTAATAAGAAATTAATTGAAAAATTTATTACTAGAGACACACTTTAGAAATTATGACTTACAAAAACTTTATTGAAATTAAGTTGAATCTCTTGACTAGGTAATAAAAATTAAAAAAAGTAACTATATAGCTTTAATATTTTAATTGAAGCTCATTTATATGCAATTTTCTTGGAAGTATTAAGTTTATCAAGTTTAATAGTTATCATGTAATGTTTCTCAATTTTAAATATAACTTATGATAAATCCTTTAGAATCAATTGTGTGATCTTAATAATTAATGTTAATGAGTAAAATTTTATATAAGATGTATATAAATAAGACCAAAATAATTAATGGAACGTATCTATATATATTATATATTAAAGAAAAGTGATTTAGAGCCTTATCTTAAAATGAAAAATCAATAAAAAATTAGTCCCAAATAAAACCAAATGGTGATCTAAGTCCTCCTAAAGTTATGTGAATAGTCTTGTAAAGTCAAATTTCAAAAATAAGTTGAGATACAAGCAATATATATTATAACATAAAGTTCATTAAGATAAATTTTAATTAGTCTAGAAATAGAAATTTCAAATTAAGTATATAAATAATATTCTACTATTTTTAAAGTACATTACAAAACTTTATAAATAGTAAATCGTGATAAAATTTACTTATAAGGTCATGTAAAATTAAACCAACAAAAAATATATATAATTTATGTGTCTTCGTCCTCCCTTACCAATATGAACTTAATATAGTGATTCAGTTTCTTTAAAAAAAAAAAATCAAACCTAATCATACATTTTAGTTCGTAAATTTTTTGAACCTAATTAAAATCAATTCGGTTCAGTTCGAACCCTTTCTATTAAATTTTTGCGAAATATTTTTATCTCCAATAACATGTTTTCCTTCCCATTGAACTTTCATATGTTTCCAATAAATTTATCATATATTTATCAAGTATAATAATACTTAATAAAAAGTTACATAAGATCTTAACAAACTTAACTTGATTAAATGAGGATAAGAGATTCTATTATAATGAATAAGCAACGGAGAGGGGGAAGTATAGCTATCTAACAAAAAGTAATATGAAGAAAATAAAAGAGACACATTAAAACTGAAAAAGAAATGAGATATACGTAAAAAGTACTAAGCTAAGACTCTTGATTTGAAAACATATAAGAAAATGATAATTTTAAAAAGGAAAATTTTTAAATGTGAAATTTCAAATGGAACTTACTTAATCGTAATAATTTACCTAAAAATAAGATAAATAAGAAGAAGATATGAAAAATTTTTATTTAACAAAATAGTTCTGTTTGGTTTACTTCCCCGAGCCAAACCGCGAATCATTTATACATAATTGAATCGAACTGTGACCAAATGGTTCATAAAAAAAAATCATTTTTTCGATTCAATCCGATTTGGTTTACGGTTCGATCCACAATCTATGATTTTTTTACCAACCCTGATCACCACCTTAATTAAGGCAATGAACTTTTGTATATAGGCTTTTAAAGGCATAAGGGAAAAGAGGCATCAGACTTACGAAAGAGAGAGAGAGAGGGGGGGGGGGGGGGGGGGGAGGGAGAGGAGGGTGAAGAGAATAGAGATAGAGAGAAAGGACAAATAAAAAAGAGAAAAAGGAAGAAAAGAAGAAGAAGAAAAGAGGATCAAAAGACCTAATTTTCCCAATTTTTGATATTTTAAGGTAAACTCATTTTTATATTGTTGTCTTTTAATTGATATTTAATAGTGATAAAAAAATATATCTATAATCTTATTATTTTCCTAAATAAAGTATTTTATCCGTACTATTTCATTATTTTTGAATTTTAAATTTAGAATATTGGATATGAAGTAAACCAAGTGAATTCAACACATAATAGATATGAAATGTTAACCGAAGATACCCATTGTAAGTGTAAAATTAAGATACCTACTGTAAATCTAATTTTAATTTGCATATACACTTCTCGTATCTTTTTAATGCTTTTTGTTACAATTATAAATGGGTTTTTGTAGCAGAAAATTGTTAGTAAGTCTAGGAAATTATAGAAGTCCTCATATCTAGTATTAGGAGAGAAACATAAGAATGTTAATTTAGTATTTTATATGAGAAATGTAGAGCTTATATTTTCTTATCCACTTTAAATGCTAATGACTTGGGAATTGTAAAGTTAAACTATGTAATGATAAATAGATGCTAAGCAAGCATGATGTATATAAGACTAGGTGATCTTATAAAAATTGGAATTTGACTATAAGATACCTTCAAATAAAATAAGAAATGCTAACTAATAAATTAAATTTACATAAGTACGTTACTTAATTATAAAAGTTAATATGTAGATTGCATAATTGTGGAAGCTATTGTGTACATAGATATAATCTCATGTATATTATGAGAGCTAATACCTAATCATTAAATTTGAAATGTGAAGCAACAAAAAAATATTCATGTGAAAGAAATATCGTAACTTCGATGGTGAGTTACTATTCCATGAGTATGAATTGTGGTTGTGAAACTCGGTTTTCGACCTACTATCCAAGACTTAGAGTAGCAAATCATTTGAGGTAAGAAGTATAGCAAAAGCATGTAATAAAGAAAAGCCATTAAGAGAAGCTCAAGAAATAGGTTAAGTTAAGTGACCATACTTGAACTATTTGGTATCAATGCAAATTAGAGCATTTGGATTGATTTAGGGCTTTTAAATAATTTTTTCTAAAATGTAAGTTTTAATATAAGTTCATAAAAGTTAGACAAATAGTCTGAGTAATATCAATTTCTCAAAATAAAGTAATTATAATATTTAATCTTAAAAAAAATAGTCTTACCAAGTACTATTGGTAATTACTGAAAACTTAAAATTAGAGTTCTAATAATTAATGAAACCCTAAAGATAAATTATATATGTAATAAAAATATTATATGATGCAAAATGATATATATAACACATGTATATACCTCACGCATAATTATTATGCATAAATATGTACCCGAAACTAAATAAAATACCAAAAAATAGCATTTAGGCCAAAATAAGTTAATTAAATTCATGAAAATTAATAAACAACTCTCAAAAACATTTAAGCAGCTAGATTATTTCTTGGATGGGCTTGTGGAATGGAGAAGGATAGCTATTGGAGTTAGGATAGGCTTGCACATATAATTTCCGTAATATCTAAGCTAGGACTTTAGACAACAGAGAAGGAAAGAAAAAACTCATTTCACCATCCTTGAGCTTTAAAAATTTTGAAAAACTATCTGACATTTTGTTCATGCAAGTGATGATCTAGGAAAAATCAAAGTATGTTAAATGGATCAAAGAAGGAAATTAGGGAAAAATAGCAAAGTTGATGTGCAATTTTGATGGTTTGGTGGTTCATGGGTATAAGGAGTTACTAAGCATAAATTGACCCCAACACTATAAAGAGTAGATATTGCCCAGCTGTACTAATAATGGGGGAGGAGCTACTAGTCGCCAGAGCTCCATTTTCCAATGAGATCCATTTCTTATCCGATTTTGTAAAATTTGGTAAAAATATGAAAATGCCTAAAAAATTATGAAAAAATTTATTTCCACATAATTTTGTGTATAGAATCTAAGAAAAACATCATTTTGTGTAAATTTGGTAGTTATCATATACGTCCTTAAGAAATCAAACAATTTTTTATATTGAAATAAATAAGCCCAACGATGTAGTTTAGCCTTGAAAAATTTTCTATAAACTACCTTATATTGATATTGAATTGCTATGAAGAGATTTCTTGCAAAACTATTTTCTAAATTTTTATGTGATTTTTAAGCTCTAAATTATGTATTAAATTTTATTTTTAGTGGAAAAATAACCTATTTTCTTAATAACCTTACTTGGATACTAAGTTTGATTCAATATTGAAGTATGATTACTATTCTAGAATAGTTGGATTGATTGATAGAGTGAGAAGTTATGGAAAATGCTAAATTGACCTTAATTAGTGAAGTTAGTATTTAACTAATTTATTAAACTTGAAACAATTGATGAATTGTGATATAATGAACGAAGAGTAAAGAAGTAATTAAACTGAGGAAGTTTGGTTTAGTAGTGTTATTTGATGCTTAGCTTAGATTCCACAGTCATAACTTAGAAGGAAGTTAGTAAATTAGCTATCTATAGGACATTGATTAAAGGCAGAGGATGATTCAAAGGATTCTGGTAATAAAATTTTCACTAAATTGATACTCAGAGAGTAGGTTAGAAGCAAAAATGATGAGTAAAATGTAAAAATAGGGGAAGCATATAATTGGTTTGGGGATAATTTTATGAAAAACCTTTACAATAACAGAGTTAGAGTGTAACTTAAAAAATAATTTAGTAAGGGCCTTAAACTGGGGTAACTCAAAAGCTATGTCAGAGGATGAAACGATATTATGAATGGCCCTAGTATGGCTTAGATGGAAACTTATAGGATTTGGCAATTTTTGGTAACTTATAAAAATCATTAATTGATCAAGAAATTATGATTTGTAAGAGAAGATTGTGCAATAAAAAGTTGTTTCAAAAGCTAATTAAGAATCAAACTCAGAGACTAAATTGAAATCAACTTATAACGAACCAATTACCAATAAGCGAATATTTAACTAGTATATGTACACACGCCCACATACACTTATGACCAGTAATTGATTGCTAGGTGAATTCATGGAAGAGGATGCTTATGTTAATAAGTAAGATTAGGAATGTACCACTAGTCAAGTAAGTGGATATTTGTGTATGCTTGAGTAGACTTTTGTTTAGTCCTAACTTTGTATGCTCTGTAATATTTTGGCTTAGCGGAACACTAATTGTAAGTTGATGTGCTACTCAATGAACCATATGGAACTATTTATTATGATTGTAGCTAACTGAATAGAGACATGATATTAAACTTGGTTATTATGTTGATGTTGATGAATGCATATGTGACATTTGCTAAGATCTTTGTTGTCTTGGAAAAGAATCTATGGATTAACTTTATCTCCTAAGGTATTCACCTAAGTAAACTCGATACCAAAATCTTAGAGCTAAAAAAACTACAAAGTAAAGGTTAGGTAACAAGTGATGAATAAGTTTGCTTGGATTTACTAGGTTTTGCTTAGTATACAATCTAATGCATTCTTATCATGGTACGAAAAAGTCCTGGGGGTCAGGTTTTCTAAAAATCGAGATGTTGCTAGGTCGATTTCCTTATGAAAAGTTAGGTTTATCAAGTAAGCTATTGGATTTATAAAAGCTGGGTTTTTGAGCATATAGAGACTATATTGTATCTAAAGGGCCAGTTATATGCTGGATTTTCTAACCACTCTTTGTGGTTATTGCTAGGTTAAAATGTTTGCTAGGTTCTTAGATATATTATCCAGATGCCCGATATGAGTCGGCTGAACTAGATGAGTTGCTAGGCTAGGATATTGGTTTCAATACATATCACGTTCATGAGCATGGCATACTTTTGTCGCATTTACATTGTTTGGTTAGGAAACTATAAGATAACATAATTAGACTAACTACTTGAATGTTATGCCTATTCGATTATGCTTATTATTGTATGTTTGTCTACTCTCACTCAAATTGCAATAGCTGAAGGGATAAGTTTCTTTTATCCTCAAGTTACGGATGAATAGTCAGAAGAAGCTATTAAAGTAACAAGGAAACTTCAAAACTCTAACTAAAGATGAGATCTTATGAGAAGTTGTTGACTATACGATATGGCTCGAGTTTATGGAGATAGCTTTTCAGGAAAGTAGTGAACATTACACTTTCACTAAAGGTTTAGTATAGTCATGTCAGTCTAAAATCGTGTAATTGTAAAAGACTTACCATATTGTATAAGAAGTATGTAACTGTAATACTCTAAGTATGTCCCGCTAATGAGGAAGCCCACGCTATTGTTTATCAAATTGAATGAGAAATGATTTAGAAGTAACTGTTAATAGAATAAAATGGTAAGTTGAATACAGGTTCTACCTAATCCTTAACTTAAGGGTGGTAGTAATGAATCATTTTTAGGTTGAGAAAAATTTTTAAGCAAACACATAAAACATGGGGAGTTATAGTTACGCATGTTAATTGTTTTTTATATAAGTGTTGACTAGCTCCTATTATGATGTTCTTAGAATTAAGTTGAACCATCATAACTAAGTAATAAAAATTAAAAGAAGTAATTGTATAACTTTAATACTTTAATTTAAGCTCATTATATGCAATTTTCTTAGATGTATTAAGTTTATTAGGTCTAATAGCTATAATATAGAGTTTCGTAATTTTATATATAACTTAAGATAAATCCTTTACAATAAACTACGTGATCTTAATAATTAATATTAATAATTAAAATTCTATATAAGATGTATATAAATAAGTCCTAAATAATTAATCGAATCTATCTACATATATCATATATTAAGAAAAGTATATTTAGGGCTTTATCTTGAAACATAAGTCCAATGAAAAATTAGTTCTATATAAAACCAAATGGTAATATGAGTCTCCTTAAAGTTATATGGAATAGTCTTTTAAAGTTGGATTTGAAAAATAAGTTGAGATGCAACCAATATAAATTATAACATAAAATTTATTAAGTTAAATTTTAATTAATCTAGAAATAAATAGTTTAGATTAGGTGTATAATATAATGTTCTACTATTTTTGAAGTATATCATGAAATTTTATAAATAATAAATCATGATTAAATTTTATTCAAAAAGTTACATAAAATTGGAGTAAGAAAATAGAATATATAATATACATATGTCACCGCCTTAATCAAGGCTATGAACTTTTGTATATATTAGCTTTTAAGAGGACTAGAAGATTTAATTTTCCTGATGTTCGATATTTTCAGGTAATCTCGTTTCTGTAATTATAAGTGTTATATTTTAATTGATACTTAATAGTTATATAAAAGATATATCCGTAATTAAGAAGGGGTGAATTGATTGTTTAGTTTAAAAAATTTTGACAATTAATCTTAAAGAAAATTTTCAAATATTTAAATCCCCTTAAGTTGTTATAGAATTGGCACAAAGTAATTATTAGTTAAGTAAAAAAATAAATAACAAGAAAAATAATGAGTGTAAGTAAAAGAAGATCAAGTAGAGATTTTTATAGAGGTTTCACCTTATGCTTCAATCCTCTCTCCTAACTCCATCGTTAGGGATCTGGTTATTTTCAATGGTCATTTCATGATATCAATCGATTAAACTTTGAAAGAGTATAAACTTGCTAAGTGTCAACATCAATCTATTGCGTATCTCACTAGCTTCTAATTAAGCTAAACACAAGCTACAACTATCCAATCCTCTCTCAAAGTTTCAAAAAAATATGATTTATGATCCTAAATCAGATCAGGAAACATAAATAAATCATCCTCTCATCTTATCTCAAAGAAATGAATACAATGAATTTGACAAATTAGAGCATTATGAAAATTGATTTAAGAAATTTGTGTGCTTGACAATGATTCTCCTTATTTGAAAGACTTTAAATTTATATCTTATTATATAATGTTCACTTCCAAGTATTGTTGCTAAAATCTTGGTGACTGTTGATGATTTAGTTTGAATGTTTCCTTCAGTTGAGTATGCTAACATTAAATAAGAAAATATCTCCTTGAAACTTGCGAATTCTAGTTTGAGTTTATTCAAAAGGATTAACTACTACGAGATAAGTAGATGAAATTTGTTGATAAAAATCCCAAAGATAAGGAAAGTTAGAATTACTTGTGTAAAAAATATTAAAAAGATCTTAACTTCAACTATGAATCCAGGAAAAATCCTACTTATTTTAAAATAACTAAATCCCTCGTAATCTTGTCTAACTTTAGTGGAATGAGTCAATTATATTACAAAAATATGTTCAACTAATAGAGTTGGTCCTTTAATTCTTCTAAGTCCATATTTAAAATTCTAATTCTAACCTAATAGGGATCAAAGACCAATCATATACTCTTGAACCTGAAGGCTAACTCAGATGGTTCGCCAAGCTATCTGAGGTGAGTTAAGCGTCAAGGAGCAGTGCTTACCCCAATCTAACCTACTGAGATACTTCGCTCTTTACACCATCCAGGGAACTACTGAGGTGATCAATCGACATGTTGAGCTGACCCCTCCACAACACACTAGTCCAAGCATTAAATCAAGATATAGCTAACCCTACAATGCTAAGCCTAAACCAATAATTGTCAGGAGTCGACCATCTAAGGCCAACCCTAATATGAGTCATCCCTAAGCCAACCCTTATCCAATTCCAATAATCAAAGCTATCAAACTGCCAATGCCAATCAGACTTAATCAAGGCCCACCGCTGCTCAGCTCATAATGTTATTGCGACCAAGAATAAGCAAAATTACACACATACTATCCTTGCTAACAAAGGCTATTCTTTTCGCACGTTTACATTGCTAGCCCTATAAATTATTCTTCCTTTTCTTTAACTAATAGGGATTCTTTTCTATAATTTTCTATACTTTAGGACTTACCCTAATTGGATACTATAAATACTTGTATATTGTAATAGCCACATCATCAATATATAGAGAATATACTAAACTCTCTCTCTCTCTCTCTCTCTCTCTCTCTCTCTCTCTCTCTCTCTCTCTCTCTCTCTCTCTCTCTCTCTCACTAAATGTCATTTTTGCTTACTCTTGAGTTACTCTTATCTAGTGTATTTAGCGTGGACTAATGGTGAGTGCCCTCTAGCCATGCTTATGTATCATATCAAGTATGACTTAAGCTCGTGTGAGGTATTAGTGCGCCATATCCACCGTCGGTGCATGGGAACCCTTACTCATCCTTTAATTGCCATTTATCTTTCAAACCATCTCGCGATCCGAACCCACCCCCTTTGGTTACATGCAATATTGGGTTTATGTATTCATCTACGAGTCCATATCATAACCTCTTTTAGATTATTTACAATATAAGATTCTACACAATCTTTTATAGATGTTGACTATTTAAATTTATTAAAGGATTTTAGTCTTACACTCTATTCCACCTTATTTAATATGGTTAAAAACTCAGGGGTTCCTTATTTGCTTGTTTCTATTATAATCTTCCATGATAAATTAACCTTCTACTTGAAAGTGTTTTTCAATTTTTTTTTCGTTGAACCCTCTACACAAACTTCTATAAGTTATCACATCCTATTCTGAAAGTTAAAACCAAATACAACTTCATCCTTCTACATTACCTTATGGTTACATCATATTGTTACCCCATACGCTTAATACACACATTCGATTTTCAAACCCTTTTGTTATCATCATAACCAAATTGAGAGAACCCAACAACATATGCATATACATATATGAATACACATGTATATAAATGTTGACTTAAAATATTACATATAAATATAGATGAAAGTTAAAAGGAAGAAATAACTATTTTGCCATTAATATTAACGTTATATTGCTAAAATGCCAAAAGTAGGGGAATTACTATTTTGCCTTAAGCTTATATTAAATAATAAGATACATTTCATAAAGACATCATCATGAACAATTTGGCGTATATCATCATTGATAGTCTCATAAGACATTCTCAATAATTAAGATTTTAACCACGAAGATGAGATATAAGACTACATAAAAATAATGGTTACACTTTATTCTAAGAAACCCACCATGCATGTTATCCACACAAATGCAACAATAGTCACACCCTTTCTAAACCAACATTCTAATACCAAATTGTAATATGATGCGAGCTTGGTAATCTTATGTTATTGTTCAAGAAATTTAGGGTGCAAGTGAAACTAACTAAAATAACCTAAAAATTTATGAGTAGATCGAAACGTTGGTTAAAGACACTCCACAATTAGAAAATATAATAAAATAATAATGATATAGCTAAATAGTGTAATTTAACTATATACGTATTATTTATTGTAAACACGCAGAATAGGTTCCGTTAGTTCATGAACTTTTAAAGATAAATTATATATGCAATAGAAATATTATATGATATAAAAGAATATATAGAATATGTGTATATATTCCAAAAAATAATTACTATGTGTAAATAAATACTTGTAATTAGTTGAAATACTTGAAAATATGAGAAATAAGCTAAAATAAATAAAGAAAAATGAAAACAAGCAAATGGCAGCTGGAGCAACTTGAATTTGGTGTAGCAACAAATTAGACAAATGTTGGGGCAATTGATTAAGGGAATGACACCTTGAAATGTGGAGAGAGAAATTCTTCTTAACACAATCAAAGCTCTTAAAAATTATTGAAAACATTACCTAAGGATTCTACATGAAAATTAAGATCTAAGAAAAATAATCTTTAGATTAAAAAATTGAAGAAGGAAGTTATGAAAAATATACAAAAATCAATGTGCAAACCAGGTGTTAAAGGGTTCATGAATATGGGGGGGTTTTGGAAACCAACTGCCACCACCAGCTGACAATGGGTGCCACGCCTAACTTGGTCAATAAGGTGGTGGCTGATGATGGTGGCCGGAGTGACCAATTTCGATGAGGTTTGTTTTAATCCAATGATTCAAAAATTAGTAAAACTATAAAAATTGTCTAGAAAATTGTACAAAATTTATTCTTACATATTTTTATGTATAGAATCTAGAAAAAATATGGTTTGGTAAAAATTTAGTAGTTATAATATATGTCCTAAACAAATCAATGAAACCGAGCAACTTTCAATTTTGAAATAAATAGGTCTAACAACATACTTTCATCTTCAAAATTTTTCTATATCTATATTAATATTGAATTGCTATGAAGATATTTCTAATAAAACTATTTTCTAAAATTTTATTTGATTTTTGAGCCTTAAACTATGTGTTAAATAGTGATTTTAGTAGAAAATAACCTATTTTTCCTAATAACTTCAATTGGATTCTAATCTTAGTTCATTCATAAAAGTGTTTGAACTATTATGGAGTGGTTGAAATAAGAAGAAGAGCAAGGAGTTATAGCAACTTGCCATTTAGTATTTACAAGTGAATTTGGTAACTTGAGGATGTTGTAGGAATTGAGGATGTGATGAACTATGATGTAGTGAATTGGGAGTTGGGAAGTAATGAAGCTGAGGAAAGTTATTTGAAGTGTTAATTTGTTGTTCTAAATTAATTCTATAATTGTATCATGGAAGGAAAGTGAGTAAATTGGTTAATTAGAGGATATTGGTTAAGGACAAATGATAACTCAAAGGATTCTGTGAATGAGTTTTTCATTAGAATGGTATTCAAAAGGCAAGTCACAAGCAAACCTCATGAATAAATTATAAAAACAGGGGAGTCAAAAGCCTTGTCAAATGATGATTCTCTTAACAACTCTATGGATAACAGAGTCAAAGGATATCTTAGAGAAAGTTAGGGGGCAAGTGTTCTATTCGATAATCACTTAGAAGTTCAGTTAGAGGCAAAAACTTGAAGAGAAGTATAGTAAGGAAGGCTCAAAAACTGAGTCAAAGGGTGACCTCTTAAGTAATTTAAAGTTAACTCGACTCAAAGGATAGCTTAGAGGATATTTTGCCAAAAGATTAAAACTTGAGTAAACTACAATGTTGGTTAAAATAGTGCCTTAAAGGATATTAGAAGTGAAAATATATGAGTTTAAGCACTCTAAAGTTGTTTTGGAAGGTAATTCATAAGAAATATTGAGTAATTATCGAATTCAAGTGATGATTTAAAAGATAAACTTAATAAAACCTTAACTTTAAAATGGCTTAAGAGATAACTTAAAAGCTTTCCAATTTAAGAATTACAAGGGTGATATAGCTTAGAAATTAGCTTAGAGGGCGTTTATTGAATAATCTTAAGTTTTTACCAACCTTAGAGTTAACTTAGAGCCTAAATTGGTTATGAACCTCAATACCCATGTAGTGTAAAGGGTAGCTCAGAGGCTTCTTTAGTCGAACACATCGAAGGCGTGATGACTTAAGATGTAGCTCCAAAGGTAATAAAGGTAAAATATACTTATAGCACTGTATTAAACTTTCAACACTTAATACATAAGACAATAAATCAATAACTAAATAATTTAATATTTATAAACACATAAATTGGTAATATTTCATAATTTTTATGTAGAAAAAAGTACTGGATTAGTGTCAATACTAAAGGATCATTAACAAAGATAAGTTAGCAAGCATAGTAGTGAGCGATTTAGTTTCAAGTAAGTAAGATCAGTACTTTACCATACTTTGGAGTATTGTTTATAAATACTTAAAGACCTTCATGGTTGTTAAAATCACGAGTCAAAAATATGATTCCATGAGTTTATGATTTTATAATATTTTTCTTAGTTAAAATAAATTTAAAATTATTTATGTGCAGACCTTTAGTCAAATTATGAATTTTCATCTATGATTCTATAAGTTTATGATTTTACTAATTTTGTATGATTTTATATTCTACCGATTCTATTCATTGAAATGAATAGTAGAATCGCAATTTTGACAACCATGGAGACCTTGGTATGTATCTTCTTTGTGATTGTAAGTTAGTAACTTGTATACATGCAGTACATGAGCTTGGATGTTGTATTCCTATTATAGAGTGCTAGACTTTAAGCATTGGTTGCTTTATGGTATTGCATTGATTGAATTGTATGAAAATTACTCAATCACCTTAAGAGGCAAACTAATTCAAACTCGGCTTAACTTCCAACAGACATGCATTACAACCCATTAGGGGAAATGACTAAGATTCTTACCCAAATACGGACCTTTCGATGAAGATAGCAAAAATGATCCTTTCCTTACCCTTAGTCGAACTAAGCAACAAGAGATAAGGTCATTGCAAAGTTGGGGACTGTAGTTCAAAGGTAGTCTCAAGCAAAGTGTGTTTCTCCATTGCACAAGCCCTGGTTCGGTTTCAATTTGCGAAGTATACATTGTCAAACTCTTTAGAACCTAGATTAAAGTAGGTGCAATTTCTTTGATATCACGATGACTAGTTAACGTCCGCAATGGCATTTGCCTAAACTTACATTGTATCTAATTAATCTTAGTTAAAACCCTAGTTGCTCTATATTTAATATGTGCTATTGTCTCCTTCTCACTTACTGAGCAAGTTAATACCCATTCTCCTATAACTGTTTTGCAGGTTTCTAGTAAACTCACCAATATTACACTAATTCCTAGGAAGACTAAAGAATGTGGTCAGGGAGTAAGATTCAAGACTAATGGGTTGTGTTCTTAATTATTTGTCAAATTTACTAACTTATATGGAAACTAATAAGGTCTCTATTAGTGACTAAGGGTGGGTTGTTATGACTCTCTGGTTTGCAGTGTAATATATGCTATAGAGACTAATGGTATGATCCTCAATTGCATAACTAAATCCACATTGCCAATATGTGAGATTTAAGCTTTGGGAAATAGTATAAATTTTATGTTCTTAAGGTTTTTTATGTTTGAGTGAACTCTAAGATAAAAGCAACATAGACAATTTACTAATTAGAATTAATCTAATTAATAATTGGACTTGAGTATAGTGTTTCTATAATTTATATAACCCATGATCATGAGAAATAACAAGTAGTTAAAAGAAGCATCGAAATTACTCTGGGTATATCTTAGTGTTGTTAGAATTGACTCAAGTGCTTATACTACTAGTCCCAATAAACAATTACACTCGAATCCCTCTCTTTCCTTTTGCTCAAGAAGATATTTCTTTATTAAGGTTACCAGGTAAGGTATTTAGGGATTGAATTGATTTTTCTCCTAAAAATTAATGTATTCCAAATTTCATTTCTTAATGTTCAAGACTAATTAAGAATACCAAATTTGTCTTTTCTTTATGATGTATCAAAAGTTCTTAAAAATTTAGGAAAAAGATTAGATGTGCAAAAGCTTCTCTATTCTAATTCTTGATCTACTCTTATATGTTTTGATTAGTAATAGTGCTCTTCTAACCTTTCAGAGTGTCAATATGCAAATCAATGCATTTTCCCTATCTTTAGCTATATATGCTCAAATAATTATTCTAAGACTTTCTGATCACTCAACTTGATGTGCAGATTATCAAAGAAACATTTATTCAAGCATTCAATAAGTAAATTACTACAAATAAAAAAATTATACAATTGAGAAGATTAGGCAATCGATATATAATGGTTTCATCTTGTACATCAATCCACTCTTCCAACACCTTATGCTAAGGATTAGGTCGTCTACACCTAAGTTCTAATATCCGAGAGAAACTTTACAATGAGATTAAAAATTCCCATGACTTTGTCTTTCCTAACAATCCATACTCTAGGATTAATGAAATGATAAAGTCCATTCACCAATTTCTCTCAAATAGCACTGCTTTAATTTTTTAAGAGATTAGAAAACCTTTATAGTGATAACTATAAATTATTCACTTATTTAACTTAAGTCCCTCAGTAATGAGTAATACACTTTAGCATAATACTTTTGAAGTACATGATTGCATAAACTAGTTCAATACTTTTTCAACTTCTTTAATAAATCTGTTTTTCATCCTTTTTGTTATTATTTGTTTCAACACTTTATATGGCTACATCTTCCAACATTCATTTTTCCTTCATATGGTAATAGCCATTGTGTAGTTGTTGTGATTCATATCCTCCCAATCTTCTTATCTATCAAATATCCTATCTCGTTGCCTTGATCTATATTTTTTACTATTCCCTTCTTTGTTCTATCCTTGATTGACTTTGTCTTTATAATCTATCTCTCATTCAACCTCTTGTATATTTAGTATCTTTTCTTCCTTTTAATAATTGATGCTTAATCTTCAATCTTGTCTTTTCATCATAATTTTCTTTGTTCTTTTTTTGTCTTCAGATACTTCTATAAAGTACATGCATTCTAACTTGTTCAAAAAATTCCCTTCGTCTTCTGATTTACGAGTTTCTATTTTTGACTTATTTCTCTATTGTTTAATTCATCTCTTGTCTTCTGAAATGACTCTTCCACTTTTATTTTTCCCTTAGCTATTTAAAATCTTCTTTTTTCATCATCTCTTCAAACTTTTGTTTATTCCTTCATCGTGTGTCCATACTTAAAGTATCATCTCTTTATAGTTTCTTCAATATACTTCTAAGCAATAATTCCTTCTTCTTAGTTCTCATTAGCTTCTTCTTTTCTTTCTTTCTTTCGAATTAATGTTTCGATCTTCTCTTTCTACTTAAAGTATCTTAGAATTAGAATATCTTTGAACTTGTTTTACACATTAGTAACTTAATTAGTTTTTTCACTACATGTATTTTGTTATCATCAAAACCTTTTTCTTTTCCTTAAAGTTTCTAAGAAACCCATCTTTTTGATGATGACAAAATTTTTGTCGAAAAATGATAATCATCATAATATATCATTTACAATATTCTTTTTATTCAATTCAAAATCTATATATATGTTCAGGGTTTTGTGCATAAGCTCCCCTTTAATTTTGGTGTTTGTCATATAGCAAATTTATACTTTTCTCATCTTATTCTCCTCCTTTTTGTTTCTTTGTTTCAAATATTAAGGGGTTGAACTAAAGATCTATACTTGTACTGGTCATTTCTTATCCTTTGAACTTCTATATATTTGCATTTTTTTAATCATTTTTCATCCTTTCTCTCCCTTGTTGTTGTCATCAAAACTTATAAGTTAAGAGTTCTGATAAAGATATAAGCTGTGAGAGGATTCAATCACGCATAGCAGAGATGTGAGATATTCAATAATCTAAAAAAATGTACAAGACTTACATAGATGTTAAATAAGCAGATGTATCATGCCTATGAAATCATTAAGTTCTTGTTTTTCAGTAGATCATCAATCTTAATAGTTTTGCTCCTATGATCTTACTAAATTGTAAGATTTTATTTTCTTGCATAAACATTGTTAGTTCATGTTGCTTTCTACAACTTCAGATATGAAGCATGTAAACAATATTCTCTTCTAATGACCATTTAGAATCATGATCATATCAATCCTATAAAATTTATGAAAACAAAATTATTCTTGCAAGGAAATATTTTTACACACAAATATGATAATATGAGCATTGTCATTAAATAATAAGAATAGGTTCTTACAAAGTTATTTAAACAAATTATTTTCTTAAGGACTTTATGTTAGGATCCTTTAGAAACCTATTTAGATTTTGTTAATCAACATTATGCTTAAGTTTAAATCGTTCTTTCTTTTAACCTCATCTCTAAATTCTTTTAAGCTTTGAATGAAGGATTCAAGCCTTTTAAAGATTGTTTCTTCTTTGTTTTCATAGACATTCTTAGTTTCTCCTTGTAAGATTATTTCATTAACATCCTTTACAAAGACATGAAGTAACATTGGAAGGTTAATATCTTACTTTTGTTCTTTATTTTCTTTTGGAAGACTAGTAACTTATTATCCAACTATCACTACTTATTGTTCCTTCACAATTTCCAATGAGATTTCATCATCAACTAGATTAATATTGACTTTTTTCTATCTCTTTTCTTCTTTAAGAGTCTTTTCACTTTAAGCTTTCCTCTCTTCTTATGGTACTCTTAGTTTAGGATGTAGAAGAAATGTTTGAAAGTCTCTTGGATAAGGACCTCTCAAAGGGGTTATAGTATATCTCATTCTCATCCTATGTATCTTTTTTTTCTTCAATCTTAGGTCTATTTAAACAAAAGAAATGTCTATTGGTTGATCCTTTTAGATTTATTCTCTTTCTACTTCCTCATAAATAGAATCTTCAAAATTTGACAACATTGAGCTTCTTCATGCATCTACAAAAGTTAGGTCTAAAAGAGCTAGAAAAGTTAGGAGTTTCTTAGCTCTCTTTAATCCTTTTCATAGCTAAAGACCTGTTTGGATCTTCCTTTCCTTATGGCTTCCCTTCTCTACCTTTCTTCTTCAAAGAACTTTACTTTTGCTTCACTTTTACCTTTTTGTCTCATAATTAGCTTTTTATGTTTTTCAATCTTATCCTTAGCTAATCCAAAATCAACTTCCTTCCATTCAACTATTAGACTATCTCCTTTATTATGTATCATTCCCTTCTCTTAGACTCATTTTGAGAATTCTTATGAACTTACACTTTCTTTTATATCCCTTAGCTTCTAAAGAAGTCATCTATTATCCATTTCATATTTAGACAGGTTTCATTCCCTAATCCTTTTGGATAAACTTGAGTAGAGGAGGGCTATTGATAACTGCTTGATCAACAAATAAATCTAAAGTATAAATGTTGCATAAAGCTAACAAAATCTTTGCTTGTTCAACTATAACAATGGTAGCTTCTCTAAGTTTTGGTAACAATCACTTAAGTACTACTCTATGAAGAATCCATATTAATGATATAGGAAATATTGTATTGTAAGGTTCATTAATTGTGCTTCCAAGTGAAGTTCTATCATTCAACTCTATTAACAAATCATCCTTTTTTCCATTCTTTCAGAAAATCATATGTTCTAACCTTCTTCATTCTAACACGATTTTATATCCTCCTTAGTAATCAATATTTTATTATTGGCTACGCAAGAATCCAACACATCTTCTTTATCTAGTTTAACCTAAGATAAAGTTTTACAATCACTTCTTTATAGATTAGGTTTCTAAGAATATAGAGTTTGTACGAAACATAAATCTCTATTAGAGTACATGATTCTATTCCATGATTTTTTGAAAAAATCAAAATCGAAAAAACTTGCATCAACAAGTTGGGCTTATATGGTACTTTTTAAATTCTTTAGAGGAATTTTTAGGTCTTTTTTTAATGAAGTTTAAGAGTTTTCAATCCTTGCTTTTCTAGTGTAATGGAGGTTAACAATTTTCTTTTTGGAGCCATGACGAAAATTGATTTTATATAAAGTAGTTATTTTTAAGGTTTAGGGAAGAGTCTTTGCATTGAACAAACCAAGGTTTTGCAAGACGGAATTATTATGTAAGTGGTGGTTTTCTATTATATTTTAATTTTGAGTAAAATTTTAAAAAAGTTCTAATTATCTTACTATTTTTAGTCTATATAAATTTTTATTTTCTTTAATTATTGCTATTCTATTGTAAATTTTCCCATTTAAAATAACAATTTTTTTTATATATCCTAATTTATTGCAATGTAAACAATATGAGCAGGTTTTGTCATACCTTTTCTGTTCATGTGATATGTATGAGTAGTGTTTTGCATTCTAGTGTCAATTTTAATTGCTATAAGATGCATTCTTTCTTCTCAAGGATATGTTCTAACTTGTTTGATTATTCTATTTATGAATACTTGCTTGATTTGGTTTATTCTTCTTTTTTCCTCATACATCTTAATATTCTTTATATGTATTGTTTGACCATCATCCTCTTTCATGCTATCTATTAGGATAGTATCTTTGCATGTCTTATGTTTTTTGAGTAAAATGAGCTTCTTTTTATTTTCCAATGTCTTGTTTGAATTCTCTTTGAGATCTTCTAATAGTTCCCTTGCTCTTCTTTTTAGAATTTCTATTTCTCTCTGCTACACTCTATTTTCTCCTTTCAATTCATCATGCTTCTAGATTATTTCTTCACGTTTTCTCTTTAACAATAGATTCTCTTTCATTATTTCTAATGTGAAATCATTCTAACTTTCTTTCTCTTCTTTTGGAATTTTCTTTAATTTCTCAAGTCTAACTATTTTATTCCTTACTTTTGAAAGTGCTTTGAACAGCCTTTCAATTTCTACATAAACATCATTAGGATTGCTATCATCATCAGAATTTGACCTTTCTTTTAAACTGCTTTACGTGACTGTTTGTTTCATCTACTCTCATTTTTTCTAGGACTTTGAGATTCACAACACTATTCTCATCAAACATTGTTAGTCCATATTTTTGAGACAAAATTACTTTAACAAATATGTGCTAATCTTTTCTAGCTATGATAAACTGATTTTTTATCAACCTATTTTGACAATATGACAATTTCTTATATATTGAACTTTTCCTTATTTAACAACCTCTAAAACCAATTATTAGTCCCAATGAACAACCAAGCAAGAGTTTGACTTGATTGTTCTCCTATAAGTTAATTTATTCCAATTTTCACTTCTTGATATTTAAGATTGCTTATAAATGTCAAATTTGTCTTTTCTTTATGACGTACAGAAGTACTTATAGATTTATATAAGAGAGTAAATATACAAAAGTTATCATTGTAATTATTAATATAATCTTATATATTCTAATTAGCTATAGAGCTCTTCTAACCTTTCAAAGTTTCAATATGTAGATTAATACATCTTTCCTATCTTTAACTGTATATACTTAGATAACCATCCTAAGACTTTCTGATCACTCCACTAAACATAAAAGTTATCAAACAACCATTCATTCAAACGTTCAGTAAGTAAATTATTGAAAATAAAATGTATAGGGTTGAGAAAATTAAGCAATTGATATAAAGTGATTTTGCCTTATGCGTTAATCCACTCTTCAAGCACCTCATACTAGGGATCAAGTTGTCTACACCTAAGTTTCCACTATTTGAAAGAAACTTTGTATTTGTGATTCTTTCCTTTTTTGTTTTGTCGTTGATTGACTATCTTTATAATCCATCTCTCATTCAACCTCTTGAATATTTAGTAATTTTTGTTTCCTTTAATCTTTGATTCTTAATCTTTTGTCATTTCTTTCGATCATAATTTTCTTTTCTTCTTCATTTGTCTTAGAATACTTATGCAAAGTACTTTCTTTTTAACCTATTTTAAAAATTCATTTCATCTTCTAACTTGTAAGTTTTTTGTTTTTGACTTGTTTCTCTATTTCTAAATTCATCTCTTCCCTTCTAAGATGATTCTTCTGCTTCTATTCTTCTCTTAGCTATCTAAAATCTTCTCTTATCATTGTCTCTTCAAATTTTTCTTTTCTTTCTTTATCATATATTTGTACTTCAAGTCTCATCTATTTTTTATAATTTTTGCAGTATAATTCTAAGTGATAATTCCTTCTTCTTGGTACTTATCAGCTTTTTCTTTTCTTTCTTTCATTATAATCTTCTTTTTCTATTCTAAATATTTTAGAATATCTTTGAAGTTGTTGTGCACACTTAGTAACTTAATTAGTAATTTCATCACATTTATTTTGCTATGAAACAAACCTTTTCTTTTCCTTTAGGGTTCTAGCATACCTAAGCATATAAAAGAGTCAATGACTAAGTAGCTAAATTGGATTCAACCAAGGATCAAATTGGGATTAATAAAAAAAGAAGAATATAAGTCATATTTTAATTTAAAAGATAAATAATATAAAATAACACAACCAAATCCATAGTTAGGTTAAATACATCAATTTACCTTTCAAGCATCACAAAACATTTACATTAAATGATATATAAGTCTATATTATCTAAACTTAGATTACATCCAAACTAATTTAAAGATCAATGTCATAGTGGATCTAGACATTTTATGTTTAAAACTCAAAACCATAAACTAGAATTACAATTCAATATTTAATCAATATTGGTATGATCATTATCTGATTAAAAAATGTTACTTAACATTGATTTGTTCTCCAATTATTTCCAAGTCTACATCATCTTCAATCTCTTTGTTGTTTTAACGGAAGAATAGTTAATGTTGTGAAACTCTGCATTCTATACTCATTAAAAAATTATTATTTTAAAACTATATCACTAATGTTAAGTAAAACCATCAATTATTATGGGAGTGGAACCAATAATGTTATCAAAATCAAATTCAACAACTATGTCTTCTTTTTCTTCTATTAATGCAATCATAGTCAACCGAATCATTGAATTTTTTTTCTTATGTTTATGCTTAAAACCCAAGGGTTTTCTACGAATCATCTATAATCCAATAAAATAAGTTAAATACTTAAAAAAGTCTAAATACAAGGAAACTAATTATAATTCTAGTAATCATTCACCAAGTAGCATTATTTTGATAAACTTAACAATCATTTCTTGACTAAAACCTTCTCTCCTTTCACCATGTAATTTGATGTCAATAATTACTTTTTCATTGTCACTACATATACTCCTCTTTTCTAGCACATCAAAGAGGCCTTTCATAATTTCTATTTTCTTCAAAAATTTCATCACACATAGAGGTTGGATTCAGAAAATAGGTTATAACATGAAAATTACAATGAAAATGCTTTTCCTACCTTTCATCAATGATTTTAACATAGGGCTATACAATTTTTGCCTATTTTTAAAAATGGATATCATCCCCTTATAGATCTTAAAAAACCCTTTATAAATAGTGATGGAATGCCAACCTCTAAACCCTTCACTTGTGCCGACCTCTAAGGCCTCCAATCTCACTAATAGGATCCTCTCTTGTTAGCTTACCGAGGACATGCTCCAATACATGGAAGAGATGTAGAAGAACTCCCTAAGGTCCCATCTTAGACACACTCTTCTCTACTTAGGCTCTTGCTTAATCGTCGACTCGCTGAGTGCCAAGGCTTACTTGCAACATGTCAAGATCAACCTAATAAGTGCCAAATCTGAGGTCCTCATACGCCGAGCTCTACTCTTCAATCTTACCAAATTGCAACCACATTCAATCACCTCAGCATCTCCTAGTGTAGATCATCAACAGTAGCCCCAACATCAGCTTGGTTTAGGTACAATGCCCCAAGATCCTAGAATACGAACCCATTGACTAACCATCACATGTCCCTTGCTTTTCTAATACTTATACTATATTTTTTTTTTTGTCCTCTATCATATTTACCTCTTTTCAAGCATACTAAGAATCCCTTTCTTACATTGTCTTTTATGTAATTTTCCATTATTGTATTGTTGCTCTAAAGGACTTACTATAAATAATCCTTTTTACTGCAACTGTATCCATCTTACACCTTATAAGTTAATGAATATTGTTGTTCTTACAAGATACCCTTCTCTAAGTACATCCCCTTTCTCACACTCTTATATAATTTTACCAAGTAACTCAAGATTATTAGCGAGTGGACCTTAGTATTAGCTTGTGTATCATATCATGCAAAGTACTAAGTTGTATTGTATTCATTGATGCGTCATATCTTACGAGCAACTTTATGGAAGCTATTGTGTTTGCTGACCTATCTATTCCATCTTTCTTCGATACTTCGAAGGAGCCACCTAGTTACTACTCCTTACAGTAAGCCCTAGTGATTAATCCAACTCCTAAGCACATCATATAATCATGGTATTTGATCACCTCTACATAGAGCTTTCGGGTTTTACAATTTATAAACTTATATTCTATCCCTAACTCGATTCAACAGAAAAGTGTACCTATTGTTTTATAGCATGGATGAATATAAGGTCAACTCCACTGGGAAAATAACTCAAACACTAGTACTTAATAATTTTTCCTATTATCTAGCAGTCAATTTCATCAAGTGATCATTTATTAAGATTATAAATGTTAACTAAACTACACTAATCTATAATCTAGAGTGATTAATACAATGATTACGAGAACAATTAGGAAAATACACTTAACATGTAGACTTACTTCATCATTTAGTATAATCTTACCAAAATTCTTTTCATCCTAATACATGTTAACTATGGGAAATTACAATATATAAGTATTCTTCTCAAAACTACATACTTCTAATCCTAATTGTGTCTATTAGAATCTCTTCATAATTAAAAGCCAACTAAGATTACATTAATATTGCGTTAATGTATCGATTCCCCTACAAATGCAGGAACTTTCATAATAATATCTTTATTATCAGGAGTAAGTTATTCTAATAAACTAGATCTATTCAATAGAATTGTCTCTCGACATATTCTATTGAAATATGTCCTAAGTCAATGTCATGCACTACATTGTACTTAGATTCATTAAATGTCATCCTTCATCAGAATTAACAAATGTTAGAAAATTACTTTTTTTTTAAGTACCCTATCATACTAATTGATGTAGAAAGCCCTAACGAATTACTCACATATGATAAAACAATGACACAAATTAACAGGAAACATAATTCAACATAAATAAAACATCGAATAGTTAAAGTAAAAACCTATTTTTATTCCATTGAAGAAGTTTGGTGAATACATGAAAAACAAATTCTCGTCGTCTCTCTCGAGTGATTCTGAGAAAAATATAGTATACACTTGGGAAATGATACAAGATACAAACTAATATAAGGATGGGTAAAAATGGATGTGTGTAGGCAGGTGATGTGTTATTTTAGTGATGTCTAGTCTCCTAAAATTTCATGTTTGAAAAAAAATATCTCACCTCCATAAGTTGCAGTAACTTTTTATATTGTCCTCATCATAAGACTTGAATTTACCTCTTCACGACACCACCTGATGTTTCCCATGTACTGGTTCACATGAAAAGGTTAAAAAGAACAGTTGTGTCCCTTCCTATCATACCCGTGACTTGGGGTGTAATAGTCTCAAAAAGAATTATTCTTCACAATCCACGGCCGTTATTGAGGTCGTAAACTCCTCATCTCATTATTAGATCTCATCACGCCCATGACCATGGTCGTGATCATCCTTCTGCTATTCAATCACAAACGTGATTAATAGAGGGATTGACAAAACTTCCCTTAATCACGACCATGATTGAAGGCATAACCAAGGTAAATTCTTCATTGCTTCATTATCACGCCCGTGATTGATGTTTCTATACTTATTTCTTCTCCTTCACGGCCGTGACTAACTTAAAAGTTGTTATTCTTGTATATACTTCCTCCCTTTGCTCGTGATTTACTTGAAATCATTATTTTATTCAATTACGTACCTAATCTAAAGAATTAAATCACATTTATGATCAATTCTATACCTAAACGTGCTTTAAAAGTATAAAGTAATTTACACTTATCAATATTAAAGCTTGAGGTTGCAACCAAAAGCTAAGTATGCAACCTCAAGCTAAGTATTGTAGTAGTTGCTTCTTGTTATAGTGCATGCTTTGTTATACTCTATTTCTCTGGTAGAAAAACAAAGCGAGTTCTTAAGTCACTTTGTGATATCATATTATCAACGTTGAGTAAAGTCTTCTATTGAATAGTAGACTTCGTGAAGTTTTATATTAAGAATGTCGAATCCCAATGTTCATAGAGAGATTAATGATACTAAAAGTGATTTTCATGGTCATGGCCATGTTGCCCAATAGACCACACAAACAACTAACGAGCAATTGCAAGACTTTGCTACTATAGTAGCCAACCTAGCTATATCAGTACGGAAGGTAATAGAGTCTAAGCCTCAAGAGAGAGTTGATGAATGAAGCCGAGATGTGAGATATAAGCTAAAAGGATAAGTAGCTAAGCATAGAGTACTAGAAGTTGTTAATGAGAATCCAATTCCACCCTGACATTTTGAGAGCCTTACGAGGAGGAGACTTAAGTTAAATGAAGTTAAGGAGTATGGAGAGGAGGAAAAATAGTATGATGGACTTAAAGAGCATGAGCTCCATGCTCCCGAAGTAGCCAAACACCTTAAGGTACAAATTCCAAACTTTAATAAGTCTGGTACTATTGATGACTACCTAGATTGAGAAAATATTCAACTTCTATGATTATCAAGATTTGGTGCATATTAGAGTAGCTGCTTGAGAATTTACTAAATATACATCAATGTAGTGGAAGAAATTGCAAATTGTACATCATTAAGCCCAACAAGAAATCTAAACTTGAAATGAGATGAAAAGAATACTAAGAAGTACATTTGTTCCTGAACACTATGAGCACACTTTCTGACGTCTTCAAGAACTCAAGCAAGATAGCCATTATGTAGATGAGTATGTCCAAGAATTCCAATTGCTAATGATTTGATATGATGTTGATGAGCTCGAGGTGCAGACAATTGTACAGTTCATTTCTGCTCTAAGACATGAGATTAGTAACATAGTAGAAGTATAAAGGCTTGGAAATCTAGATGAGACCATCCAAGTAGCATAAAGATTCCTAGAGGCAAAATTAGCTCAATCGAGCATGGTCTAAGATATGAGATTAGTAACATAGTAGAAGTATAAAGGCTTGGAAATCTGGTTGAGACCATCCAAGTAGCATAAAGAGTCCTAATGGCAAAATCATCTCAGTTGAGCATAGAGCAGTTGACCTGGCTTACTAAGCATAACTATTATGCCATGTTGACCTCAACATGATCGAGCTCAGTACAGCTCTGAGGATGATCGCCAAGGTCAAATGTCAAACCTGGAGATGGTTGAAGGAAGCCTAAGGTTGAAAAGCCTAAGGTTAGAAGGGATCAAGGTCAAAGCTCTAGCAAGAAGATTAAAGAGATAAAGTGTTTCAAGTGCCTAGGTTATAAACACATGGCTAATCAATGTTTAAACCAATACCTCATAATGACAAACCCTAATTTGAAGTAGAAAGTGCCAATGAAATAAGGAGGAAGGGGAAGCCAAACAGTATGTCGATGGATTCTTAGAAGACTCCAAAGCCCTTACCCGATCTAAGCAAAGGAAAAAATACCTCAATTTAGTTGTCTAAAGAATTCTTAATACCAATGTTACTAGAGAGGATAAGCAGAGAGAGAACCTCTTCACACAAAATGATGAGTGAATGGAAACGTATGCACTATGATCATCAATGGAAGGAGCTATACGAACATGATAGCTTAGCACATGGTGAAGGCTCTGAAGTTGCTAACTTGTCCTCATCCAAGACTACGCAAGATTCATTGGCTTAATGAGAAGGGTAGATTAACTATTACTAAACAAGTCAGAATGTTGATTACTATTAGTAGTAGATATAGATGAAGTGTTGTGTAACATCCTACCTGTGTGTACTTTACACATTCTACATGGCTGACCTTGACTGCTTGATTTGAAAATGCTCTACGATGGATGTAGGAGCACTTATTTGTTCTAGAAGGATAGGAAGAAGGTTGTATTGAATCCTATGAGCCTGAAAGAAGTTTGGGAATCTCAAGTTAGGGTTTTTAATTTCTTGTAGAGGAAGTCCTTAGTGATTTATCTAGCCCAATTTTCCAAAGATGTTAAGAAGTAAGAGTGTGTACTCTTATTGGTCAGAAGATTACTAAGGTTAAAAGAAGTTGAAGCATTACCTACCAAGGTGTAGATAGTGCTCTAAGAATATGATGACTTGTTTCTTGCTAAGTTTCTAAGAGGTTTACCCCCTATTAGAGTTATAGAGCATTGCATCAACCTCCAGCTTAGAGGTACCCTTCTTAATTGACTTACCAATAGGCTCAATACCGGGCAATTAGTCAAGTTAAAGAAACAAGTTGACGAGTTGATCAAGTGTAGATATGTCCAAGAAAGAATAAATCCTTATGTTGTGCTGGCTATCATAGTGCTAAAGAAGGATGCCTCATGGAGAATGTATATTGATAGCTGAGCTATCAAAAAGATCACTATCAAGTACCAATATCTAATCCTACAACTAGATGATATGCTTGGTGAGTTGCATGATGCAAGAATATTTTCAAAGGCTGATCTAAAGAGTAGCTACCACTAGATTAGAATGAGACTAGGAGATGAGTAAAAGACTACTTTCAAAACAAAGGACAGTCTGTTCGAGTGGTTAATGATGTCGTTTGGGCACCGAGCATCTTTATGCAACTCATGAACCATATTTTGAGACCTTTGATTAGTAAATGTGTTGTTGTCTACTTTGATGATACTTTGGTATACAACGCCAACCTCATTTCTCATGCTGTACACTTAAGATCTGTATTTGATACCCTCTGTACTAAGCAATCATTCAACAATTTGATGAAATGCATGTTTTTTTAGTGCAAGGTAGTATTCCTCAAATATAGTCTCTGGCAAAGGAATCAGAGTTGACGATGAGGAAGTCTAAGCTATTCTTGAATGGCCGACATCAATCAATGCTGCCGAAGTAAGGAGTTTTCATGATTTAGCCTCATTTTATCGATGATTCATTTGGAATTTTAGTTCCATAGCTACCTTTCTAACCAAGCTAACCAGGAAGAACTCTGAATTCAAATGATCCAAGAAAGCTTATAAGAGTTTTTATGAGATCAAGTCCAAGTTGACCTCTGCCCCAATATTTGTAATACAAGATTTTAGGAAGGTCTTTAAATTGAAGTACGATGCTTCATGAGTGGATATTGAAGCTATTCTTATGTAGGAGCGCCAACCAATTGCATATTTAAAAAAAGCTTAGAGATGCCATACTAATTACTTGACATATGACAATGAATTCTATACCCTTGTACAAGCACCTTAGAACTAACAACATTACCCATTACTAAGAGAGTTCATTATCTACACAGGTTATGAATCTCTCAAACATCTCAAAGGACAATAAAAACTCTCTCAGTGCCATGCTAAGTGGGTTGAGTATCTAGAAACCTTTTGTTACATCATCAAATATAAGAAGGGAAGTCTAACACTATAGCCGACATCCTTTCTCATCAGCATGTTCTTATCACAACATTATAAGCTAAAATACTTAAGTTCAGTACTTTACCTAATTAATATAAACAAGAATTATACTTTAGACCATTAATGGCTAAGTACAACATTAGAGGAGTAGTAGATGGGTTCTATCTGAGTGAAGGGTTTCTAATGAAGGGAAAACAAGTTTGTATGCTGAACAACTTTACCAAAGAATTACTTGTTTGGGAAGCCTTTGCTGGGGGATTAGCCCAGCATTTTGGCTATAAGAAAACTACTGAGTTGTTGATAGAACACTTCTATTGGCTTGGAATGATGAAAGATAGGTGTAAAATTCTTAAATAGTGTGAGGTATGCAAGTGAGCCAAGGGAATAAAGGAGCCATATGAAGAATATACACCTCTACCCATACCTGAGTAGTTGTAGACCGATCTAAGTATGGATTGCATGCTTAGCCTACCTAAAACAGCTCAAAAACATGAGTCTATTATGGTAATGGTCAAAGTTCACGAACTTCTTATGGCGAACACTATGGAAGAAGCTCGACACTAAATTTATGTTCAGTATTTCTTATCACCCACAAATAAATGGCCAAACTAAGGTTATGAATAAGACCATGGAGAATCTCCTTCGAGCTACTGTTGGGAAGAATCTATATGATTGGAATCTATGCTTACCCATCATTGAGTTCACTTACAACTGCCCTAATATGAATCAGGCTACCGAGCTTTTAACCCATAATTGAGTCAACTGATTAGAAGGACTAATGTAGTGAATCCTCTTACTCCAACTAACCTTTGCTAAGGTCAAGTTGCTCCTTACTACCAAAAAACTCCATACACCAAGCTAACTGACTGCACATCTTTCTAAAAGCATCTACTGACCGAATGAAAACTTTGCTGACAACCCCACTTTTCCATTCACTCCTGATCAACATGTCCGAAACGCTGCCCTACCCCCTCCCCTCCCCCCCTAATCTCGACAACATTTGTATGGAGATGACAAGAGACTTCATACATGTCCGTACCTACTCTTCTTCAACTGAGCCTACATTTGTCCACAGCTTATGCTTGGCACCCCTACTTAGTAGAAATCAAGTTGATCATATAAAATTATCTTTTTTGCTAGAGAGTCATCCACCCATGACAAGCCATGTGTTTGAGCAACCATGTACTAGAATTCCCTATGAAAAATATTCATTTTAGTTATATTTTCTCGTTATACTCTTTATTATTCCTTATACATTACTTATTTAGGATACTATCCTTTTGTCTTTTCCTTTTTTGGGCTAATTGCCCTAGTTTCTTGGGTATAAATACCCACTGTACATGCAGCCACATTTATCTCATTATCATCAATATACTGAATACTTCCTTTTGTGACCAACTACTCCCATTAGCTTGTTTGCTTATTTCACTTTTATCCTAACCCTTAAGCAAAGCTAGGTGGCGAGTAACCTCATCAAACTAACTCATACGTCATATTAAGCTATACCGTAAGTCTTTAGGAGTTCCACTGATGCATCATATCCCTTAAAGCTGTATGTGGGTTTGCATGTTCCTTTTCTTTTCCGTTCTCTTATACGTTTCCATTACTCATTTCAAGCTTTTGGTAAGCTTGGACCTAGCCCTACGACTAGCCTTGTTTGTTTTTGGCTTCAGTCTGTATGATCTTGGTATCAGAGAAGAGGTTTTAATAAGGATTAAGGACCAATCACTTACTCCCAAGCCCAAGGGCTTTCTCAAATGGTTTGCCAAGTTATCTATGGTAAGTTAAACACTAAGGAGTAGTATTTATTGCAGTCCAAAATGCCAAGCTACTTTACTCTTCATACCCTCTAAGAAGTTGCCAAGGTGATTAGCTTATATGTAGAGCCGACCCCTCCATAGCACCCCAATCCAAACACCAAATCAAAACAACCATCTCTACAGTACTAAGGCCGAGTTGACAATTGTAAGAGCTGACCATCCAAGGCTAACCTGAATGTAAGTTGCCCTTGAGCTAACCCTTATCTAGCCCTAACCATTAGGGTGCCAAACTACCGACGCTAAACAAACCTAATTAAAGGACCACCTAATAGGAATCAGCCCCCTAAGCCAATCATAAGAAGTCAAGCTCAAGGACTTTAAGGGCTAGTACGAAAAATACTAACTCTAAGCCATAGCCGAGACGAGGACTCCTATCTCAATTCGACCCCTAGCCAACCTGTTTACCAAATCTTCACGTGTGTTCGACATACTCCTACCCAATAGCGAAGTCTTAATCCAGAAGACATCCTAGGACTAACCGAGCTGAGCTTCCAACCTGATCCACTAGCATTTAACTTTAAGACAACTAACCTTTTGCTAGGTTGAATGGCTCTCGACTTGATCCAGATAGAGTCAACCCTTAACTGTAACGCATTCCTATTTCCACCTATGTTGTATCATATTCTTGATCTCTAGCCTCTAAGCGACATGTGTCTTTTGACATAATACTCTAGAATGATTCTTTCTTTTCCGTACAAAATATTCTTTATCTCTTTTACCTCTTTTAATATGTCTTATGTAACCTAGTGTAGAATACCTTATTCGTCTTTTCATACATATAAAGCAACTGTAAACCCCGCAAATTTAGCTTCCTAAGTATAGAAATAAACGTCCAAACTGTAGATAATTTCCTAAACTCAAAAGAGCCAATGAGATTTAAAACCGATTAAAATCTTAATCCAAAACCTAGAGTGGATACGAAAAACCTTAAATCATCAATTGAACCCCTAATCGTATACGAAGACCCTAAAACCTCGAACCACATCAAAACCTAAGATAACAATCGAAAATTTAATCGCATAAGAATATATGAAACCCTAAATGTGAAAATACATTAGAGATTGTGCCCTAAAGTAATAAAAACCCTAAAATTTTAACTTTAAGGATACAAAAGCACTAATTCACCATAATTTACCTTAAAACCCTAATTAATAATATAATGCTCATATTTTGCCAAATCATTAGTAAAAGGTTAGAGATGACCCTCATTCATGCTTATATGATTCGAATCCTCAAAAAATCCATTAGAAACTAAGATAATGAGTCATAGATTATATTTATCCCTTAAGTATGTGATTAAGGTAATCTCACTTAGAGTTAGGGTTATAGTTGAAGATTAGGTTACATGTAGTGAACTTTAATGCTCAAATTAGTACTTTTTACACTTGTTATCCAAAGTAGTTTATCAAATGAGATATATGGACTCTAAAGACCTAAAGTAAGATCGCATCAACCACATTTACACATCAATGCATCATATACCTCAATTCTTCTCAATTCCTTCATTTTTCCCCTAATTTCCCTTAATTACTACATTATGTGCACAAAATTACACATACTTAAGGAATGTTGACTAAGATAACACATGTTGACCAAATTTCAAATGTTGACCAAGTCAACACATGTTGACTAAAGTCAACATTTTGAAAAGTCAACAAAGGTTAAGAGATAAAGAAAATATCTCTTATGTAATGATGTCTTCCTTTTCTTTTCTTTTTTGATTTTTCTTTCTTCCTTTGTTTCAATTGTTACCGTCCACTTATTCCTCATTTTGGTCCCACCATTTGTTGTCTTCCATAATCAAAAACAAAGACAAAGAAACAAAACAAAAACACTCCTCATTGCGTAAGCTTCTTCTTCCCATTTCACTCTCATCACTCCTCCTTTTATCTTCTTAATTCCAACACAATTAAAGGTATGTCTTTAAGTTGTTTTATGTTTCTTTATATTATTCGTTAGTTAGTTAATTAAGTCTCCTCTTTAAGTGTAGAAATCTAGGAATCATGAAGAAGAAGAAGGATATGCATGTTCATATGTCCTTAAGTATATGTATAAAAGGATATGCTAAAAGAATACAAGTATAAATACCTTTGTATATAAGTATACAATATGTACATAACCTAAAATAAGGTATATACTAACTATACATACATATATCATGTCAAATATACTCTTAAAATACCAAAAGAATGAAATTGTGAAGCTTTCTTATGGGGCTATATAAGGCATACGAAAATACGTATAAAAATACGTATGTCACTGTATGCGTATATGGGTATATGTATTATTATATATATATTAGTACATAAGTATACATATTAGTATATTATGAGTATAGGTAGGTATATAACATATGTATATGTATAAGTACTTAATAACATATATATTTACATGTAATAAATGGATTACATAAGCCATGACATCATCTAAATATTACATAAGCCATGACATCATCAATTGCTTACATAAGTGATGATGTAAGTGTAGGATTATAATAGAAGAAATAATAAGATTACATAAGCACATAACATAGGTATATACATGTATTTAGAAGTCGAAAATCCCTTAAACCCTAATATACTTCCTAGATTGAATTAAATTTAATCAAGTATGTGGATTAGTAGCACTAATGTGAAATTTCCTAAGTGTATGAATCAAATAACTAATTCAATTATTAAACCCTAAACTAGGGCATAAACATAAGCAATGAGAATAATTAAACTTCAATAAGATAAAATTTCAATAAATTTAGTTCATATCATAAAACACGGGTCTTAACGTCCAAAACGGACATCACTGTGTGAACGTACGTCCGAAAAGGATGAAAAAACGAATATAATTTTGCAAATATCGAAATCAGAACAAAAAGTTGCAAAATACATAAAGGAAGCCTCATACCTTACTAATAGAAGAAAATAGTTACTATTAATTTCATGGGATATGGTAACCCTATATACACTATACTCGGGTTAACCCTATATATACTATACTCGGGTTATATTGGATGAAACTCGATAAACTACAATAGACTTTTAGTTAACTAAGGAGTCTGAATTCTCAAAACACTTATAAGTTTTACCATTTTGATTTAGGTGTTCAATATCGAGTCCTGGAAACCCTAAAGGCTTGGAAAATGAGCAATAACCCAGGTGAGGGAGTTTTGATGACCTGCTACTTGCTTGTACGTGTTACTTGTATGATGTTTTGCTGTTTGCTATTGCTTGTATGTTTGAATGACTGTTCTGCTTGTATGTTATCATCCGTGTGATCACCTTTTTAAATTGATAAATATAAATATCTGCCTAAATAACCGGTTCTACTCGTCGCATGTCTATGACTTGGTAAAGGTATGAATGGAGAGTGTTAGCCTTGCAAAAATCTTAAGAAAAGTATTTTTGGAAAAAGCTTTTCTATCCGTGAACAAATTTTTTTCATGATCGCTGTAAGGGCTTGAGGAGCCATAAAGAGTATTTTCAACGTTAAGGCAAAGCTAGCATGGGTTCTCCACTTGATAGCGAGAGGACTCGCTTTATTGTGCCTATAAGGCCCTGGTTAAGTTTTGGTTGCGAGAGGACTCACATGTTTGTGCCCGAAGGGCCTTGGAGGGTGGATAGTCCTAGTTTGGACTCCCCCTATTTGGATTGAAACTCTTTTCTCGGCTAGGGTAATAGTCGAGTTTTGCCTAGTGGGGTGGTGCCCCTAGGTAGCCTCATGCGGGTAAGCTGAGGTACCCTGTGCGGGTAAGTACAGGGGATAATCGAAGTGTAGGCAACGTAATTCTACACCTTCCATAGTTCTAGACTCCTATGGATGTGTTGCTTGTATTCATCATGCCTGCATTCATTATGTATGTGGATAGCTTGCTTGCATATGTGATGATAATGTGTGAAAACTTACTTGACCGGTAGTGGTGAGGAATAAACTCACTGAGCTGTTTTATGCTCATTCTCCCTTAGTTTTCTTTGCAGGTTTACATACGATGGGATTGGGATATGTCTCGAGTGTTGAGTACGAGATGAAGATATGTACATTAGTATTAGGAGTAGTTGAGTACTTTTTAGATGATACATAGACATCCTTTGTAGAAAATATTTATTTATTAAACCTTACAATAATGTTAGTATATCATGTCTTATTATTTGGTAAGGGATACCGATTCTCTGCGATTCTGAGGAACTGTGGGATATCGGATACCCATAGTTATTTATATTGTATTCTACAGTAAATTGATTACTCAAAAATCAGTAACCTTAGCGATTAATCATTTAGAGTCTTACAATCGCTGACTTGCAAGGCGGTTTTCATAGCATGGGTGTACACATGTTGTGGAAATTTTAGGTAATCCTACTAGGCCCCCTTTAGGGTCCTGACAGCAACCCTAGTAGACAAAATCATCTAACTTTCAATGATGAATTATTCACTTTGAGCAACCTTAGTGTTCTCACTGTTATTCAACTCTTATCTATTCCCTTTAGCAAGGAGTAGTGGTGAGTGACCCTTCAATTCGAACCGATGTGTCATATCCAGCGGATTGTTAGCTGAATAGAATCAAGCGTTATGTCATATCCAATTGGTAGCTACTGGACTTTGCTAGCTTTTTCTTGTTTCTTTCAGGATTGCTTCATTGTAATGCCTCTCCATGTATCTAACCCTGGAGACACATCAGCTTCGTTAGTATCAAAGCACAGTTCCAGAAGGGAGTGTGTGAAGTTGCAATGAAGTTTTGGCTTGCCTTACTATTAATGGCTGCTATGTTCCTTCCATAGCTACTGTTGTGTGCTTGTGTGGTCGTAATTGTGGTTTCATTGATACTTTGTTCTTACTCTGTTTTTCATTGCAAAAGCAAAGCAAGTTTGTTTCTATCTTATTTGAGTAACTATCAGGTGTTGAAGTTGTTGGCAAGTTGTTAATTTGATTAAGAAGTACTAAACTATGTGAAATTTAAGTTTTTATGGGAGTTATTGGTGACCAAGGTAATGGTGCTAAACCTGGTCATGGACTTAATGGTAGTAACACCCCAAGGTCAATCGATGACAAGCTAGACAAACTCATGAACCTTGTTGAAGGTCTAATCACCGTAATGCAAATTAACAAAAAACAACTCCAAGGTATACAGCAACAATACCTGAAAGAAAATTCCCTTGAGAGACACTATGATCAAGGCAATTGAACCAATCACCCAATTTGACTGCCACAAGATAGAAAAGTAGCAAACCGAGCTACTAGACGAAGGCTGGAGTTGGAAGAGATTAGGGAAGATGACGAGGAGCTAAATGTTGAAGGGTTTAGTGAAGAAGAAGAAGTTGATTATCACCGAACGTAAGGACAAGGACACCAAGTCCCTCAAGGGCTAGATAATGTCAAGGTACAAATCCTACCCTTTAATGGAAATGGGATATAGATGAATACTTAGAGTAGGAAGAGAAGGTCAAGAAAGTATTTGAATATTATGGTTATGAGGATGTAATCAAGGTCCAACTAATTACATTGGAGTTTACTGGATATGCCACCATGTAGTAGAAGAATCTAAATGTAACCAGGGTAAGAGATGGAAAACGATGTATTAGAACTTAGGATGAGATGAAAAGGTTGTTAAGAGACAGATTTGTGCCCAAGACTTATTTACAAGATACGTTTGCAAAGTTATAAGACCTTCTCCAAAGAAGTCAAACTATTAATGACTACGTAAGAGAATTCCAGATGTTAATGATCCGAGCCAACGTGGAAGAGCTAGAAGCCCGTACAATATCAAGGTTCATTACTGGGCTTGATTATGAGATTTGCAATATCATATAAGTACAAAGGTATTATAATTTAGAAGAGGCCATCAAGATAGCGTAGATAGTCGAAATGTAGAGGAGAAATGTTCTGAGCCAACCTAGGCCAACATTCTCCCGAGCCCCGGTATAACGTTAACATGTTCAAGCTGAGCTTAGGAGATCGCACCAAGCCAAAGAAAGGGATGACCAACCTGATGATAGCTAAGTAAGATAGATAGGCCGAGCTAAGGCTAGGCCACCCTTGATAATGAGTGAGAAAGGACAGGCTTCTGGACGAAATTCTAGTAAGGTGAAATGCTTTAAATGCTTAAGCTTTGAACACATGGCTACTAAGTGTCCAAATCAACATGTCATGGTGCTTTAAGGAGATGTAGTGGATAGCACCAACGAGAGTGAACCTGAGGAGGAGAAGGATGTTTGAGAGGTAAAAGCTAATAAGGAAGAGGAGACCCGTGTCTATGCTGACTAGGGAGAAGTGATGACCTTAGTCTTAAGACGAGTCATGAGTTCCTTACCGAACCCTAAGGAGAACTAGAGAGAAAATTTTTTTCATACCAAGTATACCGTTGAAGACCAATTATGTATGATCATAGTGGATGGAGGAAGTTGCAATAATGTAGTTTCGCAATCATTTGTGCAAAGGTTAGGTTTTCCAACCTCAAGGCATCCTTGACCTTACAAGTTACATTGGCTTCATGATAAGGGTGCTTTACACATAACTAAACAAGTGACCGTACCATTCAGTATTAGAAATGTATATAAGGATGAAGTGATGTGAAACGTTATTCCCATGGGAGCTTCACACTTGCTACTTAGACGACCTTGGTTATTCAATCGACTTGTTATGCACGACGAGTATAAGAACACCTATACCTTTGTTAAGGATGGAAGGAGGATAGTCTTGCAACCCCTAACCCCGTCTTAGGTAAATAAAACCCATAACCAGTTCACTTAATTAGTAAGAAGAAAGGCTTAATGATGAGCCGTAAAGAGCTTTGAACTGCTGAGAAATCCAATGAACCAATGTTCCTATTAGTTAAGAGATTGGTGGAGATGAAAGAGTTACAAAATGTTCTAGAAGAGATCCAACGCTTGGTAACTGAGTTTCCCAACCTGTTTATGGAAGACTACCTAAAGGACTACTATAAGTCCGAGGCATAGAGCATTGTATTAATCTGTAGCTAGGTACTGCCCTGCCAAACCAACCTACGTATAGGATGAACCCTGACCAAGTTGCCAAGCTAAAAAGATAAGTAGACAAACTCATTGAGTGAAGGTATGTGAAGGAGAGCATGAGCCCATGTGCTATACTAGCTCTACTGGTTTTGAAGAAGGATAGTTGTAAACCCTACTTTTAGTGGGCCTAAGACTTGATTAAGAGTACCTTCCGAACGTTCCCAAAGATCAACTAAACCAAAAACTTAAGTTTATATTTATAAACGAATTAAATTTTTACAATTCAAAGGCCAATTGTCGATAAAACCCGAGCTTGAAGAATTGCAAGCTCTAAAGTTACTTAAAACCCTAAACCTTAAAACCAGTAATGAATTTTAACCCTAAATAATTAATCTATAATTTAATTTGAATAATTTCATCCAACTTTATAAAATTTCACAATTCTACAAAAATCAAATCATAAATTACAAAACAATGTAAGATAAAAATCCTAAAACAATTTTCTATAAGGCTATGCCCTTATCTTCATGTATAAGCCTTACACATAAATAAGTAGACCAACCAATCACCTTAGATAACTTATCAATTGAGAGTTGGAATCATTTATCAATTGATAACTTATCAAAATCTAGTGATAAGACAATTTCCTTATCACCTCTTCACTTATACTACATATGGACAATTTTTCACAAGAATTCATAAACTTAACTTTAATAAATGTGACAAGACCACTCCATGGCTTAAAAAGACTTCCAATGGAAGATCTAAAAATGGGAGAAAGGGGGGTCATGCACTTGTCATTCACCCATCAATCACTTCTTCTTACACATCACTATTCACCTCTTAATGCTTACATCATCAAGAGTTGCAATTGTTGACTTTGTGTAAGCTACAAGACAACACTTTCAAGACATTTAAACACTCATTCTCTCCCCATTTCCAACCAACCACTCTCTCCACCATTTCTCTACCTTTCAATTTCATTTTCACTTCATCTTTCTCTCCTTTGAAACAAACATAAAAAGAAGAAACAACCTTACCCCACAAAATCAACTTTTCTTCCATTCTTGAAGCTTCACTCACGGCATTTTTTTCTTTTGTTCTTGTGTCATTTTCTTCCACCATCTAAGACCTTCTAAGACCCTTAGAACCTTCCACAAACCCCCTTCCAAAAGAACAAAATATTCAGGTTCCAAAAGGTGGCAAAAAGGAGGAAGCAATGTTAAAGGCTTAAGTGGAACCTTAATGCACGACCACCAAACTTTGCGTTAAGGACGAGTAAGTATTTTTTATGATGTGTAGATTGGTATTTATGTTAGGAGACTTGGATTTCTTGAAGATATGAGTAAGGTTTAAGTTGTTATAACACCAAAAATCGTTTTAAGAAACAAGCCGTGAAACCCTTACATGAAGTTGAAACATGAGCATGTAAAGTTAATGTTTTGTAAAGACATTTGTGTAATGCTTTGAATGGAAGATTTTAAGTTAAGAAAATCTTGAAATGAGAACTTTAATGGAGGATAAGCATGCTGGACGTGAGGGTTCCATAGTCATTTGGATGTTGATTTTGTTTCCATTAAGTTAAACATGCTCAAATCTAGACTTAAGTTAAAGAAAAATCCATCATATGAGATTTTATGAAGAAACTAACTTTGTATGACATGAGCTATGATATGGAGGTTTTATTAAGTATAAGATCTTTTATTTCTTTATGTGGAGCATAAGTTAGAGGATCGTTTGATGGAAGAAAACTTAAGTTAAGATTTGGACATAAGTAGTCTAAGTGCATAATCTACCACCTAAACTTAAGGAAATGGTGAAACAAGGTTAAAAACCAAGTAAGGACCCATTGGAACCATCATGAACAGGTCTGGAACATGGGAGAAAGAAGCCTAAAAATATGATAAAAGTGAATGAACAAGGTGAAAAGATTAACCAAAGCAAGTATGATAAGCATGCAAAACCTAAAACTTAAAATCGAGCTTAAAACTCTCAAAACAAGCCTAGAACTCTAAGTTGGGCCTTCAATAAGAATCTAACCAGCACCTTAAGTACCAAGAGAGGTTGTTTTGAAGCCCATAAGAAATTCACCTAAGGCCCCATAAGCCCACCAAAGTCATTAACTTTAGTTTGAACCAAAAACAAGCCCATTTGACAACTTAAGCCCACTAAAGGGCTCAAGAAGTTGTTGTTAGCCTTAGGAATATAAATCAAATTTGTAAATCTGATCTCAAGGAGTATTTTGAGTTTAGGATAAAATCTTAACACCAAGCCTAAAGGATTCCTCAAGTTATTAAAAGCCCATTTACCAAACAAGGCCCAAAAACACTCCAACACATGAGGAACGCTACTGTTCTGACCCATGGACAGAATTGTATACCTCATTTCGAAAATATAACCTTACCATGTTAAATTACACTCAAAAACGATGAAGATTGACTATAAGATCATAAAAATTGGATTTAAAACGAAAAAGTTATAAGCGATTGAACTTTGAGTAAAAACCGGGAAAAATTACGAAAACTAGTCAAGGATATAACTTAAGGAAATTTTATTTAGTTTCTTAAGTTTGCTTCAATTCCTTATAAAAATTATTTCAATGACCAGGGGATACCGTTTACGGAGACGACTTGCCTCCGGATTACTTTGACTGACCCATATGGCAGAGTGAGTAAATTTCCGATGACTTTTTACTTGATTGTGCTTGTAGAATAGATGCACCTAAACTTATATATATAAATTTGGATGCTTGTAGGATATGGGAGATGTACGTGTATGAATTTGTGGATGAATGTGATGACTTGTTAAGTATATTTAATAAGGGGAATTGCTTGCATTTTATATACATATGAATTGTATGGAATGAAATTGTCTGATCACCCTGAAAATCAAGTTAATCACTTATACGATTAAGAAATCAAAATGAATCATGCATACCCCATATTGCATACGGATAACACCGACTGCCACTTCACGCAGAAGATGGGAAGGGACTCACAGGAATACGAGTTTCCTACAGGATTGGGCACTAGCTACGCCATCATATATATTAAGTCTTTGTCTTAAGCTGATGGGCTTACTAGGCGTCGGGAGACGCCAACTGTCGGCGAGGGGCCAAATCTTGTGGCTTCTGCTTAGGGCGTGTGTTTGTGGACAGCGGGGGCCACCACACCACTAGACTTGGGATTTTAAAAGATATGATTTGATTTTGGTAAAGAAAGTATATATATATATATATATATATATGTATGTAGCGTTTTGTTTTGGTATGAGCACAATAGTGCAAATGAAATAAAACCCAAGGTCTAGAACCCAGATTTTGGTTTGGGTCGATTAATTATCTTCAAACCCTGACTTCAGGAGACGTAATTCTAAGTCGTATGCAGTTCCTAAGTCACTGCATGCGTTGTTTGGCATACTGATTGTTCATGCATTCATATGATTGTGCATATAGTAAACTTCTGCTATGTGGTACTGATGAAGGCATTTATCTCACTAAGCGTAAGCTTACATCCCTATAGATTTTTGTTGGTGCAAGAGAACCTCATCATCAATCCGGGCTGAGGCATGCCCGTGGTAAGTCTCGTGTAGAGACAAGTTGGAGCAATCAGAGAGCGAAGAGGACATTTTGTAATAGATGAGATATTTAGATACTTTTATGTTTTTGTACATAACTTATATTTTATGCAGTTCCGTTATGAAGTGCATTTTTTTGTAATATTGTTTTGGTGTGGGTCTCACGAGCCCCCACAATTAGTTAATTTATAAAATAGAAGTAATTTTAGTTAAATTGCTCCATATTACTTGTCTATGGGCCTAGTGGTAACGTAGAGTGGAAGGAGCCTTGTGTGTTGTATAAAAGGCCTATAATCAGTAATGGGGTTGATAATAGACCTTTATACAGTACACGGCGACCTATCACAACAACGATACTGTTGGGTCGTTATAATAGTTCATGGTGTATGTACATCGACAGCTAAGCAATCGACCGAATTACTATCAAGTACAGATACTCAATAGGCTCAATGACATGTTAGATAAACTTCATGGTACAAAGATATTTTCAAAGAGAGATCTACGAAGTGGTTACCACCAAATTCGCATGAGGCTGGGCGATGAATGGAAGACCACCTTCAAAATTAGGCACAGGCTCTACGAATGGTTGGTTATGCCATTCAGACTTACCAATGCACCAAGTACATTCATAAGGTTCATTTATGAGGTTAATGAACAATATGTTGTGCTCTCTTCATGGAAAATGTGCAGTCCTATACTTAGATAATATATTGGTATACAATGCCGACCTAAACGATTATGTTCAACATCTTCGCAAAGTATTTGACATTTTACGAGCTGAGAAATTGTATGGGAATCTGAAGAAGTGTATGTTTTGCCAGAAAGAGGTGATTTTCCTAAGGTTTGTCCTAGGGGTGCCCCGGAAATCTAGAGGGAAAAGATTCTATCTTTGTTGTAATAGACCGTTTCAACAAGATGACGCACTTCATTCTATACCATCATACTAATGATGCTTTATATATTGTTGATTTGTTTTTGCAAGAGGTTGTTTGACTATATGGAGTACCGAAGATTATTGTCTTAGATCGGGATATGGAATTTTTGAGCTATTTCTAGAAGACTCTTTGGAGGAGACTTAAGACTAAACTAGTGTTCAACTCCAATAACCACCCTCAAACTGATGGCTAGACTGAAGTGGAGAATAAGATACTAGGTAATCTGCTCAAAGCTACTATAGGGAAGAACTTGAGGGATTAGGATCTGTGACTACTAGTCATGGAGTTCGCATACAACCAAACTGTCTACAATACTGTAGGGATGACCCCATTCAAGGTCATTTATGGCCTTAACCCAACCATTCCACTGGATTTGGTCAACACCCCAACAGCTACTGAAGAGAGTTAATCCAAAGTTGATCGAGCTTGAGAATTACATGAATTACACTAGTCCGTAACAAAGAAGATCACCAAATTCAATTAAAGACAGCAAGAGATTGGTAGCCGAGGCCGTCGAACTATTTCTCTCTAGCCAGGAGACTTAGTATGGATTCACCTCAGCCGAGAGCGCTTCTAACACATAAGATAAAGCAAACTATCACCTCAAGCTAACAACCCATTCAAGGTCTTAAAGAAGATCAACCACAACGCCTACCAAATCGAGTTGCCTGATGACTGTGATGTCTCATCTACCTTTAATGCATCCGATCTAATTCCCCATCAACCAATAGAGAAGACTTTGATAGCACCCCAAAAGAATGAGCAAAAACTGCTTCAGATTTAAGGACAAATCTTTTTGACCCCCAAGTAGATTATAGGAATCAACCCCTTAGGGCCGATCACAAGAAGCTAAGCTTAAAGTCTTCAAGAACTCAAACGGAAAATATTAACTCTAAGCCATAGTCGAAACAGGGGCTCTTATCTTGATCCGACCCTTAGCTGACATGTCTACCAAATCCTTAAGTGTATTCAACATGTTCCTACCCAACGACGAATTCCTAATCTAAAAGGTAGCCCAAAACCAACTGAGACAAGCTCCTGACCTAATCTACTAGCGTCTGACTTTAAGACGGCTAACCTTTTGCTAGGTTAAATGGCTCTTGACCTGATCCAGATCAGGTTGGCCCCTAACTATAATGCATTCCTATTTCTACCTACATTATATCATATTCTTAATGTCCAGCCTCTAAGTGATACATGTCTTCTGATGTAATATTCTAGAATGATTCTTTCTTTTCTGTACTAAATATTCTTTGTCTCTTTTACCCCTTTTAGTATGTCTTATGTAACCTAGTGTAAAATACCCTTTTTGTCTTTTCATACATGTAAAGCAACCCTAGTGGAACCCTACCCCCCACTTTCTTGTAGACAAAATCATCCAACCTTCAATATAGAATTATTCACTTTAAGCAACCTTAGCATTCTCACTATTTTTCAACTCTTATCAATTCCCTTTAGCAAGGAGTAATGGCAAATGACCCTTCAATTTAGACTAATGTATCATATTCGGCGGATTGTCAGCTGAGTGGGATTGAATGGTGTGTCATATCCATTCAATAGCTACCAGACTTTGTTAGCTTTTTTCTTGTTTCTTTCAGGTTTGCTTCATTGTAGTGCCTCTCTGTATGTCCGACCTCAGAGACACATCACTACCCCTACTCAGCTCATGATATTATCAAAATCTCAAATTGAGTAAAATGCATATGCACAATCCTTTCTAACATCTATACTATCCTTTCTTATAGAAGACATTATCCACATACGACTTCATGATTTCCTTGTAAATTACTCTCCTTTTTTTTGTTTAGCAAATAAGGATCCATTACTTTTATAATTTCTATAACTTAGGACTTACCCTAACAGGGTACTATAAATACTCATTTAATGTAATAGCCACATCATCAATATACAAAAGAATGCACTGAATTTTTTTTTACTCTCTCTCAAGCTAAATGTCCTTTTGCTTACTCTTGAGCTACTCCTATTTAGCCCATTCGAGCATAAACTAGTAATAGTGACCTTCAACCATACTTGTGTGTCATATTAAGTGTGACATGAGCTCATATAAGGCATTGGTGCATGGGAATCCCAGCTTATCCTTTTACTATCATTTACTTTTCAAGCCATCTCACGACTTGGACCTACCCCCTTTGGTTACGCATGATATTGGTCCATATGTCCATCCATGAATCCCAATCATCTTAGTATTAGCACTTGGCCACATTCAAAGCTAGATTTTGCTACTGTGTTCTTTATAAAGTCTATTATTGCTCCCATGAGATAACGGTTCTATTGTTAGCTTTGAAGTTTAGTAGTTGGGAAGTGTTCTATACTCTATTTTTTCCCCTATTTTTTATATGCAAAACAGAGTATGGTTGACTGTTCGTTTGTTATGTAATTGTCGTTGCAAAGTAACCATCCATGTTAGATTCAAATGTTTAAGGAACTTTGGAAAACCATGAATGCGGTACTCGACATGGCCAAGGACAGGAAGGAAGCTTCACACCTCAGTCAATGGATAATTGCTTAAATAGGCTTATTAACTTAGTAGCTAGTCTGGTGACTATAATCTAAGAAGACTGATAACGAGCTACAAACAACCCAACTAGGGAACGCAAACAACAAAGATAAGGTAATGGTCAATTTGGCTAAATTAATACCCCCGCTTAACCACCTCGAGCTAAAGGATTTGGTAAGGATACTAGACAAAGGCTAACACTTGAAGAGATTGAGGAGGAAGTAGAAAGAGATGACGAAGCAGAGGAGTTCTATGAACCTGAAGAAAGAAATGTACAAGCCCCTAGACTTGAAGGTTTGAGAATGCATATACCAAGTTTTTTTTGAAGTAGAGATGTTGAGGACTACCTAAATTAGGTAGATAAGAGAAATAAAGAGTTGGAATGAAATAAAGAGAGTCATGTAGGGAAGGTTTGTGCTAAACTATTATTTATAGGAAGCCTTCAAAAGACTGCAAGAACTAAGACAAGGCAAATCAAGTGTAGACGCTTACGTTAAGGAATTCCAAATGTTAATGATCTAATGCAAAGTCATAGAGCTAGAAGATCAAACTGTATCTCAGTTCATTGGTGGGTTGAAGTATGAGATTAGGGATGTCCTGAAAACCCTGGACATTAGTATGCTTGATGATGCAATCCGAGCTACCTAGAGGATAGAAAGGCACTAAAAAGGAAGATTCCGATCACCCATTAACCATCGTAGAAGTAGTTGACCTGTTCTAAGCAAACCTATGTGAATGGAACCAAGTAAAGCTCTAAGATCTGACCTACTCAGACTACTCAAGAAAAGGAGAAGGAACCCCCAAGGAAGTTTGAGAAAAGCTAGAGTTCAAGGAGGAAGATGAATGAGATCGAGTGTTTCAAATGCTAAGGCTTTAGACATATGGCCGCTCAGTATCCAAACAGGCGAACAATGGTGATCCAAGGCTAAGCGTAAACCGTTGAGGTCAACAATACTGATGAGGAAGTAGGGGAGTTAGGGAGGATAGACAAACTAAACTTTTCGAGGAGGAAGTTATCTACATTAAAGAAGGCAACTTTATGCTGACCACTCTAATCTTGAGGAGGATAATGGGTGTTAATCCTGTACTTGAAGATGAACAGACAGAAAATCTCTTCCATATTAGATGCCAGGTAAATGAATCACTGTACACTCTGATCGTTGGTAGTGGAAGCTGTACCAATTCAGCCTTTGCATTCATGGTTCAGTAGTTGAAATTGACAACCATGCCCTACTCAAAACATTACAAGCTTATTAGCTTAGTGATAAAAGAGCCTTGCAGGTGAACAAGCAGATGTCTATACTAATTTACATTAGCAAATATCGAGATGAAGTGCTCTGTAATGTGCTACCCATGAATACGTCCCACATTCTACTTAGACAACCATGGATGTTTGATCGAGTAGTTATATATGACGGAAGGAAGAATACATGCTCTGTAGAGCATGAAGGAAAGAGGATGAAATTAAGCCCTATGATTATCAAGCAAGTAAAGGTCATGCAATCCCAACTAAGTCAAGCCCTGAAGAAAAAGGCTTCGGTATTGAGCCGAGCTGAATAGACGAGAGAGTTAGAGCTTGAAAGACCAACCTATCTGCTAGTATAAAGAATTCTAGAGTTAAGATCTGAGGAGGAGTTGCCTATTGAGGTAAAAACCTTATGAATTTGCCAACTTGTTTCCAAAGGAGTTACCAAAAGGTCTACCCCCAATTCAAAGCATCAAGTATGCAATTGACCTATAATCAGGAGCCGTACTACCAAACAAACTTACCCATAGGCTGAACCCTAAATAGGTTACTAAGCTACAGAAGCAAGTAGACAACCTTGTGTGTAGATACCTAAGTGATCTATCGAATTACCATCAAGTACAAGTATCCTATACCCAAGCTTGAGACATGCTAAATGAGTTAAGTAGAGCAAGAGTGTTCTCTAAGATCAACCTCAAATCTGGATGCCATCAAATCCGAATGTGTGAAGATGATAAGTGGATGACCACATTCAAGATACAACATGGTTTATATGAATGGCTTATAATGCCATTTGGACTATCCAACACGCCAAGCACATTCATGTGCCTAATGAATCATATGTTTCGAGAATTCACAAGGAGATTTGTTGTATTTTGTTTTGACGACATTTTAGTGTACATCCCAACCTGGAGATTCATAAGGAGCATCTCCTAAGAGTCTTTGCAAAACTCTCAGCTAAACAACTCTACCCCAATTTGAAGAAGTACATCCCTACCTAGAGATTCACAAGGAGCATCTTCTTAGGGTTTGTTATGAGTAGAGGTAGCATACGAGTCGATGATGAGAAAATAAGAGTGATCGTAGAATGGCCTAAGCTGACCTGCTCTATAGTTGTGAGAAGTTTCCACAATCTAACATCATTCTATCATAGTTTCATAAATAATTCTAATACGATTGTGGGCCCACTTACTAAGCTCTTAAAGAAGAATGTTGAATTCAGATAGGGAGAGAAGGAACAGAAGAGTCTTGAGGAAGTGAAAGAGAGGCTAACTACAACCCCTATCTTAGCTCTACCAAGCTTTGACAAGGTGTTTGAAGTAAAGTGTCATGCATTTGGACTAAGCATAGGTGCTATGCTAATGTAAGAAAGCCAACCTATTGCTTACTTTAGTGAAAAACTTCGAAGAGCTACACTCAACTACTCTATCTATGATAAGGAGTTCTACTCCATAATCCGAGCCCTAACAATATGGCAACACTATCTGCTATCTAAGGAATTTGTGATATACACTAATCATGAATCCTTAAGATACTAAAGAGCCAACCAAAGTTATCCCGAAGATAAGCCTAATGGGTCAAGTTGATGGAGGGTTTTTCTTATGTCATAAAATACAAGAGTGGAAGGAATAATGGAGGGGCTGATGCCCTATCAAGATGACATTCCCTCCTAACCAAGCTATAAATAAGGCTACTTGGGTTTTCAACCATAAAGAATTTATATGTTGAAGACCTACACTTTAGTCTTATCTATGCCCGATGTGAGGAAGGACGAACATTAGACGACTATCACAGGGAAGATGGATACTTATTGAGAAAGAGGAGGCTATACATGCTGACCTGCTCCATAAGAGAATTGTTAGTGTGCGAGGCGCATTGAGGAGGATTAATAAGACACTTTGCCAACGCCAAACCCTTAAAGTACTATCTACGAGATTATTTTAGCCAAGAATGATGAGTGACATACAATACGTACTAGAAAGCTATGCAACTTACAGGAAAGCAAAGAGCCAAGCTGAGTAAGGACATTATCTACCCTTGTCTATCCCAACCAAACCATGGTCCGAGCTATGCCTATCCCAACCAAACCATAATCCAAGCTAAGTATGGACTTCATGTTAGGATTATCAAGGACATCTCGTAGGAAGGACTCTATCATGGTGGTTATGGATTGATTTAGCAAGATAGCACATTTCGTGCCCTGCTCCAAAACTAACGACACTTCAACTATCTTCTTTCTTTTCTCGTAGGAGGTAATCAAGCTTCATAGCACACTTAGAACCATTGTTTCGAACAGAAACCCCAAGTTCATTAGCCACTTTTGGAAGACACTATAAAGACAAATGGGCACCAAGCTATTATACAGTACAACCTTCCATCCATAAACTGATGGACAGATTGAAGTTATAAATTGAACCATGGGGATCTTACTATGAGCTACTATCAAACGAAACATAACCGATTGGGATCTGTGTCTACCAATCCTCGAATTCTCCTATAATCAGACCACCCACAGTGTAACAAACATGTCTCCATTTGAGGTCACCTATGGGTTCAACCCTAAGCTCCCAATAGACCAAGTACCCTAGCCAAGGCTTGATAATGACCAGCTAACCATAAAAAGAGTCAAGGCCATCAAAGCTATACACTAGAAGGTTGTAGAGCAATTGAACCAAGCTAATACTAAGCTCAAGAAGTAAAGCTAAGGATAGAGGAAGAGAGAATTATAGTTAGGTGATTTGGTTTGGATACATCTTAGTAAGAATTGATTCCCAAACTTAAGGAAGAGCAATTTGTCTCCTAGAGCTGATAGACCTTTTAAAGTGCTTGAAAAGATTAATCTTAATGCCTAGAGGATTGAATTACCTAAAGGATATAGAGTGTCGGACTCCTTTAACATTACCAATGTCTAACCTTACACTCCCAAGGATGAGCAACCTGAAGTCGAACCAGATTTGATCCCAAATCTCAAACAACCTGGAGGGGATGATAGGGATCAAGGACCGATCACTCGCTCCTAAGCCTGAAGGCTTTCTCAGATGGTTTGTCAAGCTATCTGAGGTGAGTTAAATACTGAGGAGCAATGTTTATCGTGGTTCGAACTACTAAGCCACTTTTCTCTCCACACCCTCTAAGAAGCTACCAAGGTAATTAGCCGACACGTGGAACTGACCCCTCCGTAGCACCCCAATCTAAGCACCAAATCAGAATAGCCATCTCTACAGTGCCAAGGCTGAGTTGACAATTGTGAAGAGTTGACCATCTGAAGCTAACCTGAATGTGAGTTTCCTTAGAGCCAACCCCTATCTAACCCTAGCCATTAATGTACCAAACTAGCAACACCAAACACACCTGATCAAAGGACTACCCCTACTAGGCTTGCAATATTATTAGAATCTGAGATTGAGTAAAACACGTATGCACGCTATCCTTCTAACATCCATACTGTCCTTTCTAATAGAGGACATTCTTTGCACACGACTTCATGATTTCCTTCTAAATTACTCTCCTTTTTTTTTTGTTTAGTAAATAAGGATCCCTTTTTTTTGTAATTTTTGTAACTAAAGACTTACCCTAACAAGGTACTATAAATATTCAAATAATGTAATAGCAGCATTATCAATACACTGAATATTTTTTTAGTCTCTCGAGCTAAGTGTCCTTTTGCTTACTCTTGAGCTACTCTTATCTAGCTCATTTAAGCGTAGACTAGTGGCAAGTGACCTCCGGCCATACTTATATGTCATATCAAGCGTGACCCGAGCTCGTGTAAGGTGTTGGTGCATCATATCCATCATCGATGCATGGGAATCCCTATTCATCCTTCAACTATCATTTACTTTTCAAGCCATCTCGTAACTTAAACCCACCCCCTTTGGTTACATGTGATATTGGCCAGTGTTTTCATCTACAAATTTGTATCAAGTTTCATTTAGGTAAGTTGTGTTTGAGGATTTGGAAAGTAGTTCTTATTATATTAGTGTGTAATAGTTATGGAAAGGATTGTTAAAGTATTGAGTAAGCAATAGGTTATAGTAGTTTGTTCTAGAAGTCCTTTATTTATACCCTGTTTTAAGCATGTGAAAACAAAGGAATAGTGTCGACTGTATCATCGAATCAAAGAGCTTCAAATTTGAATCTATTGAAGAAAATGACAAACTTAAGTGTTAATGCTGATGTTAAGGACCACAACAGTGATGTTGTCCACCATACACAAGAATCCTATGGCACCCCTATAAGTATAGACAAGAGGCTTGACGAGGTGGCCAACCTCCTAGTGGATTTGACCCAAGCAATTCATGCATTAGCCTATCAACCTGTTGAAGTTGCACATAATACTCCATAGGTTGCCCAACCTGCTAAAAGTCAAAGCCAATCTTAACAAGTCCAAGGTATAGGAGTAGGCGAATGAGTGAGAAGAAGGATTGACTTATGAGATACGGATGATGTTGAAGAAGAAGAATATAAAGAAGAAGAGAAAGCTTAAGCACCCCGAGCTACCGACCACGTAAAACTTTAGATTCTAAGTTTCAGTGGCTCTAAAAGTACAAATGATTATTTAGATTAGGAGGACAAGGTAAAGAGAGTTTTTGAGTATTACCAATATGACAACTATGAGAAAATAAGAACTATTGTTGTTAAGTTCTCAAGATGTGCTACCATGTGATGGAAAAACTTTTAGGTCATGAGAATATGAGAGGGACATCAAAAGATCAATACTTAGTATGAGATGAAGAGAATACTTTGAAACAAGATTATGTCAAATACCTACCCATAAGACACTTTTGCTCAACTTCAAGAGTTGAGGCAAGGAGGCCAAACTATTGATGAACATGTTCAAGAATTGCAGATGCTCATAATTCGCTGTAAAGTAAAAGAGCAATCAACCCACAAGGTATCCCGATTCCTAACTGGTTTAAAGAGTGATATACGAGACATTGTAAAATTATAGCAATTTACCATACTATATAAGGTTATACGAATAGTCCAATAAGTGGAAAGACAAAGAAAGAACCAAATGCTGATCAGACCCCCGACGAATAGACTCGAACAATAAAGTTGACCTAGATAGGGAAGTTGTCAAACCCAATTAGGCACCGAACCCTCTAGGAAGTTGGATGGCAGATCCAAATAGAAGGGTTAACCTAATAATGATGTGTGATAAAGGCATATTTTTCATGTTTTAATGTGCAAATTAGATAGAATTATTATTGATTTTATAAAAAATCATTAAGAAATGGTACCTAATTATTTTCATTTAGACATTTTAGGAATTTGAGGATTCAAAGAGGAAATACAGACAATTTAGAGGAGTTTTACACAAACAAAGAGGCTCGAAATGAGCTATGGCACAATTAGAATTCAACACAACCAACCTACACTTACACCGATGGCCTTTAGAGTCTACACCACCAGCCATGAAGCTTATAAGCCTTCATTAAAAAGAAGCCTTACACAAGCCAACCTTAGTTTTTCTTATAAATAGCCTTATGTTTTACCATTTGAGAGAGACATATACACTTTCCATAGACTTAGAGAGTCATAGAACAGTCATTACAAGTTCTTGAAGAATTCTTCTGTAGAATCGCAAAGATCATTGAGAAGATTTTGCTTTGGAGACCAATTTTTAGAGTTGCAATTGAAGTTTATCTTTTCCAATTATAGAATTTGTGACATCTATTTTAATTATATTTATGCAATTATGTTATTATTCATGCTTTCAATTATGAATTTCCTTGCAATTTCAATTAAAAGTTGCACTTTTGTTTCAAATTCCATGGTTGGCTAAATTTATTTGAGGGAATTAATGAAACCCTCGATAGCTAAGATGATGATTGTGTTCGTATTATAGGATTAATAGATATAGAGTCGTTTCATGATTGCAATTTCTATAATTTCAATTATAATTGTTTAATTGATTATAATTGTTAAAAACCCTAGTGATACGGGAGTTTATCTAGGGTTTATTAGAAATTCTTGTTTAATTTGATTAATTAATGTAGAAGCAGTGTTAATTGAAATAATTAGAAATTATCTAGAGATTAATGTGATGTTTGGCGATTGATTATTCACTAAGACATTAGGAATAATTCATTTAGCAAATTAAACAATCATAGTATCAAGAGATATATGATTGTAATTTAGAGTCCACTGTTAATTGGAGATGCAGGAGCTAACTGATTAATTAGGAGTTTAAATCCTTAAGAATTAAGCCTTAATAATTTCACTTGAATGTCCATATAGCTAATAATCTATATAACATGATAACAATTTGATTTACATAATCTAAGGTAGATTCTGTTTTTCCCACAATACTCAATTGATTGCTTAGTTTTAGAAATTTTATAGTTATTTTCTTTTTTATAGTTCTAGTATAATTATTAGATTAGTTAGTTTATTTTTTATTGCCTGAATATTGATAAGAACTATCATAGGTTTAGTAATATTATAGTCCTCAAGAGATCAAAAACCTTACTTACTTTGTATTACTTGATTCCGACCCTGTATACTTGCTGGAGTATTCGCAATTTAATTTTTTATATATAGTTTAAGTGAATCAATGTGCTAACCCAAACATATGAGAGGGGATAGGGATCTGGAAATAAGACAAGCCAGATCAAATGCTTTAAGTGCCAAAGGTTTGGACATATGGCTACTCAGTGTCCAAACCAACGGACTATGATTAACAAGAGAGATGCCCCAGAGGTTAAAGTAGATTGCATGGATGAGGAACCTAAGGAGAAAGAAGTGAAGAAGAGTAGATTAAGGAAGATGTGTCTACCGAGGACTTAGATCAATTGATCCTAGTTGTCCAACGTACAATGAGTTTGGAACCCTCATACGAGGAAGAGTAGAGAGAGAATTTGTCCCATATCAAATGCAAGGTGAACAATCAGCTCTATGCCCTCAATGTAGATGGTAGCAGCTGTACCAATGTGGCATCAACCAATCTGATTACGAAGTTTAAGTTGCCAACTATTGTGCATCCAAAGCCGTACAAGTTGTATTCGATAAATGAGAAAGGAGCACTACATGTCACTCAGCAATTACTACTATTGATCACAATTGGAAACTATTCCAATAAGATTCTTTGTAACGTACTACCTATGTACACCTGACATATACTGCTGGGTTAACCTTATCTTTATAATCGAAGAGTTATCCATGATGGATACAGGAACTCATACATGTTTGAGAAGGATGGAAGGAAAATTACGTTGAACCCCATGACACCAGGTCAAGTTAGCAATTTGCATGCTAAACTTACTCATAGATCAAAGAAAACTTTAGTATTGAGCAAAGCAGAACTCCAAGAGGCTATTAAAGCCGATGCACCAACCTTCTTGTTAGTCAAGTGATTATTATAGTTAAAGGAATGGAGTGAACTACCCTAAGAAGTAAAGGAACTGTTGAATGAATATACTAACCTATTTCTTAAACAGTTTCTAAAAGGTTTGCCACTGTTTAGAGGCATTGAGCACTACATTGACTTAATACTCGGCACTACTTTGCTAAATAAGCCAACTTATTGAATGAATCCCAAACAAGCTACTGAGCTTCAAAGACAAGTCAATGAATTACTGGAAAAGGGTTATGTAAGGGAGAGTCTCAACCCTTGTGTTGTACCGGCACTCCTAGTGCAAAAAAAGAATGGTACCTAGTGAATGTATGTTGATAGTTAAGTCGTAAACAAGATTACGATCAAATACCGGTACCCTGATCCCTAGGTTGGATGACATGTTAGATGAATTGAGTGAAGCTAAGGTCTCCAACAAGATTAATCCAAAGTCTGGTTACCATCAGATTCGAATGAGGCTAGGAGACTAATGGAAAACTGCTTTCAAAACTTGACATGGACTCTACTAATAGATGGTAATGCCATTTGGCTTGTCGAATGCTCTGAGCACTTTCATACGACTGATGAACCATGTGCTAAGAAACCTAACTAGGAATTTTGTTGTGGTGTACTTTAACAACATCCTAGCATACAGTGTCGACATGCCAAGTCATAATGAACATCTCCATGTCATATTAGATGCATTCCATGCAGAGAGGTTATTTGGCAATCTAAAGAAGTGTTGTTTTTGCTCAAAGGAAGTGGTGTTTCTAGGCTATGTAGTTAGCAGAAGAGCTTTACAAATGGATGATGAGAAGATCCAAGCAATTGTCAAATGGCCAACTCCAACCACTTGTATCGAGGTGAGAAGTTTCCATAGATTACATCCTTTTATAGAAGGTTTATTAGGAATTTCAGCACTGTAATTGTGCCCCTTACTGAGCTAACAAAGAAGAACATCGAATTCAGATAGGGAGAAAAAGAGGAAAGAAGTTTTTCCAAAGTGAAGGAAAGATGGAATTCCATACTAGTACTAGCTTTACCTAAATTTGAGAAAATATTTAAGCTGGAATGTGATGCATCATGCATTGGTGTAGGCACCGTCCTAATGTAAGAAGGTTAACCAATTGCCTACCACTATGAGAAGCTTAAAGGACCTCAACTGAACTACTCTATATATGATAAAGAACTCTTAACTCTTATCCGAGCACTCCAATTGTAGCAGGATTATCTACTGCTTAGAGAGTTTATCATTTACACTAATCATAAGTCTTTAAGGTACCTCCAAAGTCAAACCAAACTATCGAAGCAACAAGCAAGGTAGATTGAATTCCTTGAGGGATTCAATTTTATGATCAAGTATAAATAAGGGAAGAGCAACGTAGTTGTAAATGCTCTTTCAAGGAGACATGTGCTCTTAATCGAATTATAAACTAGGTTATTTGGGTTTGTAAGTATCAAAGAACAGTATTCCCAGGACCCACATTTCAAACCTATACTTGGGCATTATATTGATGGAAGAGCAATGGATAATTATCATATAGAGGATGGTTACTTATTCCGTAATGGAAAGTTGTGTATGCTGACCTATTCCATAAGGAAGTTGCTCATCAGGGAAGCCCATAGTAGAGGGCTCTCCAAACATTTTAAGGAAATAAGGATGTATGAGCTACTAAATGAACAATTCTTTTAGTCAAGAATGAGACAAGACGTGCAACGAATTGTTAAGGGCTATGTCATATGTAAAAGGGCCAAGTGCCAAGCCAAAAAAGGGAAAACAATACCTTTACTTATCGTGACCAAACCCTAGAATAAGTTAAGCATGGACTTTGTTCTCGGATTACCCGAAACTACTCGAGGCAAAGATTCCATAATGGTCATCGTAGATAAATTTAGTAAGATGGCACACTTTGTACCCTGCTCTAAGACTAATGATGCTTCGACTATTGCTTCTCTCTTCTTATAGGAAATCATTTGGTTACACGGCATGCCGACAAGTATAGTCTCAAACAGAGATCCAAAGTTCTTAAGTCATTTCTAGAGAACTATGGCATTAGATAGGGACTAAACTATTATACAACACTTCCTGTCACCCCTAAACTAATAGCCAAACAAAGGTAGTCAATTGCACTTTAGGATCATTACTCCAAGCTACAATGGGTAAGAATTTGACCGATTGGGACATCTATTTTCCCATAATAGAATTCATTTACAACCAAACAGTACATGACACCACCAAGCAAACTCCATTCAAAGTTATCTACAGTTTTAATCTCAAGCTACCCCTACACTGATATCCGACAAGAAGACCTTAATGCAAGAACCCAAGCATTGTCCCTACAATACATCTACGATAAGGTCACTCGACAGATCCACCAAGTTGCTAAGAAAATGTGAAAAAAGGCCAAATGACGGACGTCAAAGCAGTATCAACCTAGAGATTTAGTATAGTTACACTCGAGCAAGGACAGATTCCCAAACAAGAGATAGAACAAGCTATCTTCTAGAGTTAAAGGTCCTTTTAGAGTACTCCAAGAGATCAATGACAAAACCTATAGATTAGAGCTGCCCAAAGATTATGGGGTCTTGGACACTTTCAATATTGCTGACCTTAACCCCTATCACCTTGAAGGAGAACTAAATGAAGACCATCCAGATTTGATCCCAAATATAAATCAACTAGGAGAGAAAGATAAGAATCTAGCTATTAAGCCTTTAACCTGTAGCTGAGCCAAAGGACTAGAAGGACTAATGTGGCAAAACCTCTTACTTTAACTGACCCTTAGCAAAGCCAAGCTACTCCTTGCTACCAACTAACTCCATACGCCAAATCGAGTGATTGTACATCTTTCAAAAATCATTTGCCAACCAAATGAAAGCTTTGTTGATAACCCTACCTTTCCATTCACTCCTAATCAGCATGTCTGAATCGCGCCTCCCCCCCACCCCAAAGCTTAACAACATTTGTGCCAAGATGAGGAAAGACCTTGCACATATCCATACCTACTCTTCTTTAGTCGAGCCTACATTTGTGCACAGCTCATGTTCGAGACCCCTACTCTGTAGAAATCAAGCTGATAATACAGAATTGTCTTTTTTTCCAAAAAGTCATCCACCCACAACAAGCCACATGTCCGAGCAACCATGTGCCAGAATCTTCCATGCAGAATATTCATTTTAGTTGTATTTTCCCATTGTACCCTTTATTATTCCTTGTACATTACTTCTTTGGGATACTACTCTTTTATCTTTTCCATTTATAGGCAAGTTTCCCTAGTTTCTCGAGTATAAATATCCAATGTATATGTAACTGCATCTATCTCATCATCACCAATATACTAAATACTTCCTTTTGTGAACAACTGCTCTCATTAGCTTGTTTGCTTATTTCACTCTTATCCTAACTCTTATCCTAACCCTTAAGTAAGGCTAGGTAGTGAGTAACCTCATCTCACCAACTCTTGTATCATGTCAAACTATGTCATGAGTCCTCGAGAGTTTTATTGGTGTATCATATCCTTTAGAGCTATTCATAGGTTTACTTATCCCTTTTCTTTTTCCATTATATCGCATGTTTCCATTACTTATTGCAAGCTTTCAACAAGCTTGGACCTACCCTTGTGACTAGCCTTGTTTGTTCTTAGCTTTGGTCTACATCATACCCCTCTCATAGCTCAATAAGAAGGTCACCTTCAAGGTCGTCTATGGACTTAAGTCAGACTTACCATTGGACATGATTACCAACTTGACCTCTCAATGAGAAAAACCCATTAGGTCTACAGTATGTCAAAGAGTTTTAGAGATTGCATTTGAAAGTTGCTAAGCAATTAGCCAAGACAGTAGCCCAACAAAGAGAGCAAGGAAGTTAAGGTAAAAGATGAATTATTTACTACCTAGGAGACCTTTTTTAGATTCACCTTACTAAGGAGTGGTTCCCAAGAAAGAGAACAAAATCTCCCAAGTCGGATGATCTTTTCAAAATCCTTTGATGCATCAATGACAACACCTATATGCTAGAACTGGTTGAAGAGTATGGAGTGTCTCCAACTTTTAATATCACTAACCTAATACCCTTTGTGCTAAAAGAAGAAGAAAAAGAAGACTAAGATTTGAGAGCAAATCTTCAACAACCTCATGGAATCAATGAAATGCCAACCTCTGGACCGCTAACTCACGCTCACCTCTAAGGCCTCTAATCCTTCACCAGGAGGATCATCTCTTGTTAGCTTGCTAAGGATAAGCTCTAATATATGGAAGAGTTGTTGAAGAACACCTTAAGGTCCTAGCTCGGATGTACTCTTCTCTGCTTGGAGTCTTGCTCAATTACCGACTCACCAAGTGCTAAGACTTACTTACGACGTGCCTAAGCCAACCGAACAAATGCTAAGTCTAAGGTCCCCATATGCTGAGCTGCAGTTTTCCATTTTACCAAACTGCAATTATTGTTAGTGAATTTTGGAAGTTAGAGATATCCTATAAAGATAAGACAAATACTTGGTACCGGGGCCAGTCCGATGTGGCCACTCCAATACCTAAGTTAGTAGGTCGGAATGAAAATAATAGAGTTGATAAGTTTAGAGTTATTAGCCTCCTCTTACTAAGTTCCTTTTCCGTATTTATAGGAGATTGTCCTATCTGAAGGGGTAGTTATTGGAATAACTACCGAAACACGTGGAAACTTCTTGATCGGACACCTTCCCTAAAATATAGGGAGAGTAGACAGTTATGTAATCAAAATCGTGCTTGTAAAAACCATTCGCACCATGAGTTGAATTCAAATCTACGATACATCTAAGTTACTCGGCGTAATGCTGAGAATATTAATCATTCAACAAGGTGCCGAGAATATAGATTGCATGGCATATCAGCAGCCGAATAGATAAGCAAGTTGGAGATGAAGATTGACTATCAACAATTGGCCCCTAACTCCCGTATTCGAGTAATCAATGAAGGGACTAATATATAATACACTAGAGGCAAAGTGGGAGTAGTTCTTTGGATGTCGAGCAAAAGAGGGAGTAAGGTGGTTTGCATCCCAATTGAAATGTCACAATTTTTTAATCCTCACCTATTAAGGAGACCAAAAGGTAAGTGACATGACACCTGTCGCCTCAATAACCACTGTATCACAGACTTAATAACTATTAAAAAGTTATCGACAGTCAGATTCCAAAGACATGACACACATCATCAATCTGCACTACTTATCAAATCAGTTATCAACGCGTTTTCAATTACAAAGGCGAATTGTCCATATTTAAAGGACTTTTCAAGAACACAAGTCACTTCTGTTCAAACTCAATCATCATAACCATATTTTCTTGCTTTCTCATCTTCACTGTTCCAAGCTATTAGATTTTCGAGATAATATTCATAGACATTCAGGTATGGTTCACAATGTTACCCACTGACTTGTTCTTTCCAACTCCAAAGCAACAGAAACTAAGGCCACTTCTACCCCCCTCCCCCTCTCCTAAAGAAGGAGCAAAGTAACTTGCTCTTCTAGTAACTCTAATGAAAGTACTGAGGTAAGGTAGGACAGACTCAGTGGAATCAGCGACCTTACTATGGATAATTATCCGAAGGACAAAGAAGGTTGGCCCTCAATAAGGTATTTGTATAACACCATAGCCTACTTCTACGACTCTCTAGATGTAACCGCTAATTCCATCGACAGAGTTCTTGTTACAAAGTACAATCAATACTAGTAAGACCTTCCCAAAACGTGGAATCTGATGAGGCCAAGAGAAGAGGAGAGGTTTTGTTTCCCAAGGGAGTACAAGGTCCATATATACCTGAAATATTTGGATTTTAGGTTGCACTTCCCTTTCTTGGATTTTGTTAAGGACTTCTTCAACTATTTCAGAGTTGTATCGAGTATGTTCTCACCCAACACATACCGGCATCTAGTGGCTTTTGAGATAGTTTACAAAGAAGTCAAAGTTAGGGCTACGCCTCAACTGTTTCAGTTTTTCTTCACAATTAGAAATCAGCTTGACCGATGGTACTTTGCCACTATAAGGCATGGGAGGAAGTTCATAGATAGGTTAGAGTCTAAGATCTACAAGTGGCATGAAAATTCGTGTTGATAGTATTTGTTGAAGATCTGGAATTCTGGACCCAACAATGTAGAAGCGGCACAAAGAAAATTTAGGAAAGGAGGAAGAATAAAATGTTCTTCTGGGACGCTAAGAGAATTATACGGCATTACAAAAGCAGAAAACCAATTTTTTCTAAAAAAGAAGGTACGCTAAAGAGTTATCACCGTACCAAGTATAGCCACAAGAGGAAGTCGTTCTCACAATTTAGGGGGAAGAATTGTCTCCTTTTGAGCCATGCTCGGCAAGGAGAATATGAGTTTGTTCTTTTCTCGTGTTGATATTAACTTGTTTGCTCATCTTGCAGCTATGTCTACTGGTGAGGTAGATCTTGCCAAGTTGCTAGCCTAAGCAAAGGCTAAAAAATCAAAGGTTGACAAGCATACCACCACTACATCCACCATTCGACCAACAACCATGAAAAAGGTAGCTAAAGAAACAACTAAGCAGCCTGCAACACAATAGAAACCTTCTCAGCCGATCGAAAAGCGGAAGAAAGGGAAGAAAGATCTGCCAACCAAAACTAAAATTGCTCGTTCGAGGGAACCTATTGAGACTGTTGAAGATGTTCTATTCACTGTAGAGCCGAGAGGGGAGGTTCAAGAAATTCAACCCCACAATAAGGCTGATGTCACTACTGCTGAAAGGTCATCCCTGATAGTGGAGGTGGTGCCGAGCAACAATAAAAGACTAAGAAAAGAACTCATCAACCAATCAACTACTAAAAGGTCCAAAGATTCGAATGAAAGGATGAAGGAGGCAACATACAATAAAGCACTTAGCATCAGTAGTGTCGAATTCATCCCCAATAAGGAAGTTGGCGAATGCAAGATCCTATGTTAGAAACATACAATTTTAGACACCAACTCGGCCCTAAGTGATAAGATAAAGTCCTAGGCTTTAAAGAAAGGAGTTATTCTTCCCAAGGACAAAGATTTTGTGAAGTAGGATGTTGACAAAGTCGACGGTTACAACAAGGTCCATATTGCAACCAAATTGTATGATGTGAGTATCCATAACTAATATTTTTAATTGTCAAATTCGTTCGAGTTACTAACACATTTCCTTTTCCAGATGAGTAGCCACATTCGTTGGCTTTGGACGAAGCCACAAAGAGGCAAAGAAGGTAATATCCTTGGTTGTATCCATGTGTTATGCCGAATCATTCTTGATTATGTTAAATAAATTTGCTGCAGAGAGTTGAACATGTATACAATGCATCGAAAGCCCAAATTGCTGCTGTCGAGAATGCTAGGATAGGGGCTAAGATGGAAGCAAGAAAGATCCATGAAGATCTTACTTTTGAGAAGTTGGCACATGATCTTACCGCCGATGAAGTCTTGAGTCTGAAGCCCAAAATGGAAGAGCAATACAAAAAGTCTAAAGGCCTAAAAGAGGAGCTACAAAAGTAGAAAGAAGAGTATTTGGACTTCGGTCGAACTCTTTGCATGATAAGAAAGGAGGAAGATAAGCTCATAATGTAGAGTAAAGAGTTAGTAGAGCTGTAAAGCCAAATTGGAGGAGATTGTGAGGAAAAGACCATCAATTGAAGAGACTCTAGATATAGTCACTCCTAGTCAACAATACAAGAGATTTCTATGAAAGAAGTTGTTGGAAGGGGTTCAAGCAGCAAGAGAGGAGATCCTGAAGCTTCATCCTAATTATGATCTCTCATGCCTTGACTTCATTGATGTCAACAATAAAGTCAATAGTGCTGATGAAGATGAAGAGGAAGGTACCGAGATTCCTAATAAGGATGATAGCGAAGCTCACACTGAGGATTTAGAGGAAGATGACAATCCATGTGCCGAGAAAGTAGCTTACTCCAAGAAATCCCCAACCTCTAATCCAAGAATTACTTTTGCTGATTCCGACAGTAAGCCATAGGATTCTTTTGTATTCTTTGTACCTTGTGTCCGCTCATGTAATCATTTTAATGAATTGTTAGGCTGTACATTTGTAATTGCAATGGTTGAATGAAATATCCTCATATGACTCTTTTTAATACATTATAGTTCACGCATTGAGAGTTCCCCATAATCTACTTCACACGTCCTTATTCGTTAGCATGTTTTTACTCATACACAATTTATCTTTTGGTACGTCTTATTTCACATAACTATCTAATTATCGGCATGTTTTATTTCACATGCCTATTATCTCTCAACATGTTTTATTTCACACACTTAGTTAATTTTCAGCTTGTTTTACTTCACACACCCAACTATTTCTCGACATATTATATTTTGCACACCTAATCATTTCTTGGTATGTTTTATTTCACACCCCCAACTATTCTTGGCATGTTTTATTTCACATGCCCAATTTGGACATCTTTATGGACATTGTCCATTAGCTGTTTGAGGAGTAGACTAACCGCATTACTCAACTATAAGATTAATTTACGCAGTTCGTTAGCCACGATAGACTAGAACTTATTAACTTGTCATTAATAAGAAGAATAAGAAAAATGAGACTTTAAACATAATTCTGGTAAATATAAGGTACTGTGGTCTTATAAGCTTGTCAGCTATTGCCCTAAAAATAAGCTAAGCTATTAATTGAAGTATAATTTCAAATTCTCTGTGTTCTATGCTCAAGGGATAATGGATCCATCCAACCTCTCCAGTCAATAGGCCCCCTTATCAACAACTTCCCAGATCCTAACAAGACCCTCCCAATTCGCGTTAAGCTTCCCTTGATTTGCTTACACACTAGTAGCTTCCATCTTTCGGCAAACCAGATCCCCAGGTTGAAAAAATCTATGTTTCACTCTCTAATTGTAACACCTTGCCACTCTATGTTGGTATGCCGTGATCCTTGCTCTTGCAATATCTCGAATTTCATTTATAGTGTCTAAATTTGCTATTAATCCAACTTCATTAACCATAACATCAAAATTCTAAATGCGTAGATTTGGCAAATCTAATTCAATCAACAACACGGTTTCCATGCCATTTCCCTTTAACATGATCTACTTTCCATCATAGGTCGTATAGTATGATCTTATTTACAGCTTCAACTTATCCATTCATCTGAGGGTGCACTACAGTCATATAGTTGAGGCGAATGTCGTGCGTCTCACAAAATGCCCAAAACTTATTGTTGTCAAACTACGGGCCATTATCCATAATTATCATGTAAGGAACTCTAAACCTTAATATGATGGAGCTGAAGATGAAGGCTTCCATTTTCTACTTGGTGATCTTTGCCACCACTTCGGCCTCTATTGATTTAGTAAAGTAATCCACATCAACAATGACGAATTATCGTTAGGCGATAGACTTTGGAAATGGTCCGAGAATATCTAGCCCCCACTAAGGGAACGACTAAAGGCTAGTTAGGCTACATAACTCAGTAGCAGGTGCATGACTTGGAAACTCGTGCTTTTAGTACTAGGAACAGCACCAGACAACTTCCTTTGCATCTTCTCTCTTAGTCGGCCAGTAATAGCTGAGTTAGAGTGCTCAGACATATAAGGTCTACGCTTTTACGTAGTTAATATATATGCCACCATACAACTCAGATAACACCTTCTAGGCATCTCTCAAAGGAAGGCATCGAAGGTAAGGTTATGATATGCCTTGTTTATGCAACTGACCATCAATCAGTATGTAGTTAGCGGCTTAGTATGCCAATCTTCACACTCTTTTCTTGTCATTAAGGTGAATACCATCTCTTAGATAATCCATTACAAGATCCATCCATGATTCTTCTTTCAGGCAAGGAGTTAACTCATGACTCAACAAGAGAATAGATAAACTTTTCTACAAAAGAAAATCAATGAAAAGTTTATGACTCAATTTAGGGAATGACATACTAGCTAACTTCGATAGCTTATCGGCTGTAATATTCTTGCTTCTCAGAATTTTGTGAATGGAGAAAGATTGGAATTCTTCTACAAGCGCTCGTACCACTGGTAAGTACTTGCTCATTTCTTCTTCCCTTATCACGTAACTTCTTATCACTTGATTCACCACTAATTGGGAATCAGAGAACACTTTGAGTTTCTTGTCACCAATTTCGTTTACCAGTTTTAGTCCGACGATTAGAGCTTTATAATCTGCTTCATTGTTGCTGGTTGGGAATCTAAATTTTAGAGCATAATGAACTTTGACATTATGCGGTCCTTAAAGAACTTGGCCTGCACCACTTCCTTCTCGTGTCGAAGAACCATCCACATAAAGGAACCAAATACGTTTCTCAGCAAACTCCATATAATCTTCTTCACCAGTAAATTCGGCTACAAAATCTGTTAGTACTTAAGCCTTTAATGCTATTCTGGGTTTTTATTGTATACCATGGGTACTAAGCTTTAAGGCATATTTCATCATCCTCCCCAAGGAATCAAGCCGTTGCAATGCTTGTTGCATGGGTTAATCGATGAGAACAATGATCTGGTAAACTTCAAAATACGACTTTAACTTTCTTACCAAGAGACCCACTACTAATTCAAACTTTTCAATCTTTGTACACTAAAGCTCCAACCCCTATAGAACATGACTCAAGTAATAAATGAGTTGATGCTCTTTGCCGACAATTCAAACCAATACAGAAGAAAGAGCTCAGCAACTGACCGATAAGTACAAATATAAATTTTCTCTAGGAATGAGGTCGAGAGTATTGGGGGTGATGCAAAAAATTCCTTAAGCTCGTTGAAAGCTCTTTCGCAATTGTTAGTCTAATTGAATTCTTTTGGATTCTTTAAAATTTTAAAGAGTTCTGCACACATATCCTCACTTCTCGACATAAATTTGTTTAGGGTAGCAATTCACCCAGTGAGGTCCTGCACTTCTTTGACAGTTCGAGGTGATTTCATGTTCCTTATGGCTTCAATATTTCTCAAGTTGGCCTCAATACCGCGTCGAGTAACCATGTAACCTAAGAATTTTTCTAATGTTGCGCCAAAGACGCATTTCTATGGGTTAAGTTTCATGTTATATCTCCATAACGTAGTAAACGTCTCCTCCAGGTTGGTAAGATGCCAATCTTCCTTCACACTCTTCACAATCCTATCGTCAACATACACTTTGACGTTTCTATGAATTTGAGGATTAAACATCTTGGTAATAAGTCTCTGTTATGTCGCGACGGTGTTTTTGAGCCTAAACGATATCACCATATAACAATATGTTCCAAAATTGGTAACAAAAGACATGTAAACTTCATCTTCCTTATCCATCTTGATCTAGTTGTAACCAGAGAAAGCTTCCATAAAGGAAAGTAACACATGTCTAGCAGTTGCATCTACTATCTGATCAATTTTTTGTAGTGGAAAATGGTCCTTAGGACAGGCCTTATTAAGATCCATGAAGTCTATACACATTCTCCATTTACCATTAGACTTCTTAACTAGCACATAATTGGCCAGCCAAGTCAGATAAAGCTCCTCTCGGATGAATCTTACCTTCAATAACTTCTAAACTTCTTCCTCTATTGATGCTTGTCTCTCTAGCGCAAAATGCCTCTTCTTTTGTTAGACCACCTTTACATTCGGATCAATTTGGAGCTTGTGTGCCATAACTTCTCTCAAGATACCTAGCATGTCTAAAGGAGACCATGCAAACACATCAGCGTTAGCTTGCAAGAAGTTGTTCAAACTCTACTAAGTATCTACTAGAAGGGTTTCTCGATTTTCGTTGTTTTCTCCAGGTTGTCCCCAAAGGAATTTCCTTAGTATCACTCTCTACGTTCTCATGTTAACTAACTTACCTTCTGAACAGGTTTCAACGTGAAATACTTCTTCTCGTCTCAAAGCCCTTATGTATAAGGACCATACCGATTGCTGGTCCCCCTTATACACGCCAACCCCCGTAGGAGTAGGAAACTTGGCTTTAAGATGTGAAGTTGAAGGGACAATGCCGAATAGATATTGGCACAATCGTCCCATTATCATGTTGTATGAGGACCAACATTTGACAACAACAAAGTCCACTTTATCCTCTACAACATATTCGTCATCACCAATCTATAACAGCAAAGAAATGACTCCGGCTACTTGGACAGGTTGATTGTTGAAGGCATAGAGATCATACTTGTAAGATCGTAGCTATACTTTGATCTTAGGCCTCATTTGGTCAAAGGCACGCTAAAAAATGATGTCAACCAAACTTCCTATATCAACAAGAATCTTCTTGACTTCGAAGTTGGTGACTCTCGCATTGATGACTAATGCATCGTTACATAGCCTTTAGACGCCCTCAAAATCTTCCTCTCTAAAAGATATTGTATTTCGATCTTAACCTTTTTACCTTGAATATTGCAAACGTAATTCTTAGCATAAATGGTGTTTGAAGAACTCAACTAGCCTATAGTAGCTCCACCGATAATGGTATTGATCACTCTATTGGGTGCTTTACTAGAATTCACATCCCTTGCATCTCTCACGGCTAATTTCAGTCATATTTCATTCTCTTATGTCTCACGTCTCCTTTGAGATAGTCTCTCAATACTCTCGGTATCGTGCACTAAGAACTTGCACAAGTGCTCACGTTAGATCACATCTTCAATTACATTCTTGAGTTGAAAGCACTCGTCTGTATTATGACCTTTTTCATAGTAGAAATCACAATATTTGTTGGAGTTTCTCCTCAAGGGATTCCCTCTCATTCTTTTTGGCCACTAGAGGATGCCTCTTTTCCTGCGTACCTCCATCAAAATGTCCAAAATTGGACAATTGACAAGCGTGTGGGATGAGTATTTCAAGATCCTTGGTCTCTTCCTCTCAGAATCTAAACTATAATCATTATCTGTGCCAAGTCTATCCTTCGTACCATCTCCTATTGTTTAATGGGCCTCTCACCATGCCTTTCTGTTATCTTCTTAATGGATGTATGAGGTGGCTTTAGCATTAAACTCAGCAATAGTTTTTGTCTTATTCTTTGCAAGAGACTTGAAAAATTCTCCATAAGGCTTGACTTCATCAATTATGGCGTTAAGGACCACACTCATATCCATTTATAGGATTTGAACCATCTCAGCCATAAATCTAGCTAATTGTCTCTGATTAACTCATCTAACTTTTGTTTGATGGTGTTAAGGATTAAAGAGTCCTTAAAAGGAAGTTTGCTTACAAGGAAGTGTTGAAGGAATACTTCTGCTAGTTCATCGAAATAGGAAATGGTATTTGTTTTTAAATGTTTAAACCATGTACTGGCTTAATGTTGAAGGAAAAACTTGATAAGCCACTGTATTACTCAAACCATGTAACTTGGCTAACGTACAGTAGTACTCCAAGTAGTCTTCAGGGTCCTTTGTTCCATCGTAAGTCTCAAACTATGGCAGCTCGATATGCTAAGTTATCACTTCCTCCAAAATCTCTAGAACAAAGAGACTCTTTTTAATTCGGAACTGCTTTCTTGGAGCAACAGGGGTAGTGACATGCGAAGGACCCGTATGGTGCACCTACTACGATTACTTGCCTTTGTCATTCCTTTTAAAAGTAAGAGCCAAAGGCCCTATCATCTTCTTGGCTTTCTTTTTTTGCAACTCGAGTGAATAAATGGAATCATTAGTTTTTTCAACATCGTGATCACCTTAGCTCTTTTGGGTCAGGTTCAGGTGAATATTACTATAAAGGAGGTTAAAGACTTGCTCGTGTTTTTCATTTAATTGTTGGTTTTCTCTAGCTAAGTCATGGCAAAGTTGCTCGAGTCTAGCCAATCGCTGCTCATCAGTATGCCAACTCCCCCCTTCAAGGTGTTGGGAAGGAGTGCCAACACCTGCACTCTTAGACACTCTTGTTTTAGCTATGTTGGTGTGTTTAAGGAAAAACAGGCAACACCAAATGTTGTTAGTGAATTTTGGGAGTTAAAGATATCCTGTAAAGATAAGACAAATACTTAGTACCGGGGTCAATCCGGTATAGCCACTCTAATGCCTAAGTTAGTAGGTTAGAATGAAAATAATAAAGTTGAGAAGTTAAGAGTTATTAGCCTCCTCTTACTAGGTTCCTTTTCCGTATTTATACGAGATTATCCTATTTAAAGGAACAGTTATCAAAATAACTCCGAGAGACATGAAAACTTCTTGATTAGACACCTTCCCTAAAATATAGGGAGTGTAGACAGTTATGTAATCATAACCGTGCTTGTAATAACCGATCGTGCCATGAACTTAAATTCAAATCTACGATAAATCTGAGTTACTCAATGTAACGCCCAGGATATAGATTACGCAGCATGTCAGCAATTAAATAGACGAGTAAGACGGAGATGAAAACTGACTATCAATTGCAACCACATTTACTCACCTCGGCAGCTCCTAGCGCAATTCATCTATAGTAGCCCTAACTTCAGCTTAGTTCAACCACAATACCCTAAGATCCCAGAACACAAGCCAAATGGCAGGTCACCACCAATCCCCTACTTTTCTAACACTTTTACTATATTCCTTTTTGTCCTTTGTCATATTTATCCCTTTTCGAACATAGTAGGAATCTTTTTCTTAGATTGTCTCTTATGTGATTTTCCATTTTTGCACTGTTGCCCTAAAAGACTTACTATATATAGTCCTTTTTATTGTAGCTGCATCCATCTTACACATTATAAGCTAATGAATATTCTTCTTCTTTTGAGATACCATTCTCTAAGTATATCTCTTTTCTCACACTCTTATCTAATCTTACTGAATAACTTGAGATTATTGGCAAGTGGACTTTAGTATTAACTTGTGCACCACATCAGGGAAAGTAATAAGTCGTGTTATGTTCATTAGTGCACATATCTTATGAGCAACTTCATGGAAGCTACTGTATTTACTGACTTATCCGTATCCTCTTTTTTCGATACTTTAAAAGACCCACCTCGTTACTACTTCCTATAGTAAGCCCTAATGATTAGCTCAATAGCATAAAAAGAAAGCTTTTCATCAACATCCACAATGCACAAGAGTCTCATAATAGGAGTTGTGACTTTCACTATAAGCAATAAAGCTTCTAAAAGCTTGCATAGAACTAAAAATTTTCCCAGCAACACATTTAGAAAAATCTCTGACTAATGAAGTGCCTACTTGTCACTAAAGCTTGCAAGTCATGCATATGTTTGTAAATATTTTTTAAAGTGATGAAAATAGTGTCTGATCAAGTCCCTCTTAGATATATAATGTCTTTCTAACCATTTCTTTTTCCCAACCAAGACAAGGTAAATATGGTTTTAGATAAAGATGGTTACATTAAAAGTGCAACTTAGAGGCCCACACAACATGATCCATACCAATATTTTTCAGCATTAAATTTGAGCAGCATGCTACAAAAGGAGACCAATATATGTGATCATACTTCTCTTGCAACAACCTCCTAGTTACAACATAGTTACTTGTATTGTCGGTGATTATATAAGCATCACATTAGCAAGCATAACACATTTTAGTAGCTATGAAAACATATTGCACCGATTATTAACACCCTTGACAAGTTTGATGTATTAGTAGACCCTTTGAATGTCATTCTAGCAAGATAGTAAGCTAAAAATTAATCAAAGTCCTCTATTTGTTTAACCATCACCCATTACTATACATCTAAATTTAGCCCAATTGCTTTTGTAATAATCAATAAGTAATTGAAATACCTTCTCACAAACTCATAGAAACTAAGTACCAATGGCATAATAAGATAGACCTTTAAAGCCATTACTAATAGCAATAAATAGCATCCAATATGGCTTGAAAATAAGGCAACTTTAATGTATTAAAAGGTATGCATGCATCAAAAAACTATCTAGTAAATGCAATGTTTACTCTTTAAACAACTTATTTACTAGCTAATGTACTTTTACTACCTAATTGAGATAATGGTGTAATATTCTTAACCAAATATCTATCAATACTAGTCTTCCTTTTCTTTTTGGGTAGCTTTTATAGAGTATTGAACTCTTTTAGTTCATCCTCTTCAATTTCATTAGAAGAAGCTTCACTAGAGTCTTGATTCTTTTAATTTGAGGATTTAAGATATTCTATTATTTTCTCTTAAACTTCACTTAGAATCTTTTTGGAAGATGATATGTTGCTACAAATCTCTACTAAATAATATTTCATCTTATTGATCCCTCTCCAATGATAATTAGATCCGGAATAAGGATGTAAACACTTTTTTTTTCCTTTATCATTTGTAGACAAATTAAAATATTGCCAAGCATGGTCATTCTTTGAAAATAACAGCAAAAGATGATTGGCAACTCTCTATTCCCTAAAAGAAAATTACAAAAATTTTATATTATTAGTATTTAATAGAAATAGAAAATGTAGAAATGATAAAAATTTTAACTATACTTATGTTGTACATATTACCAATAAAATAGTTGACATAACAAAAAAAAAAAAAAAAACAAAATTAACTGAGTTGCCACATGCATTATTTCAAATTTCTATTTGACTTTGAATTGTTGAATGTCAATCACCTTGAAAGGACTAATACAACTGAAATATTATAAATAACTAGTCAATGATTAACATTGGCTAAAAATAAAAATAAAACTAGTTAATGGTGCAATTGACCAGTAAAGATGTTGTACATAATTAAAAATATAAAATATGATAAACTACTATCTGACTTTTAATCACATCATGCAAATTAAACTAGATGAAGTGTGTATATTATACACAAATTGTATATACAATGCATGCCTCGCCCTAGTAGGTTTCTCTCTCTTTAATAATTAATTCCATTCAATATATAGCATAATCTTGTGCTATTGGCAATTTACAGCACATTTACTTCATGAAATTGGAATTCAATTACCTTCTTATTCCTTATTACGACTTTCTTTTAATTTTTTTTTTTACGGAATCGCAATTCTATAAGAATCCCTATTATTTGAAATCAAATAATAAGGATTCCTCAATTTAACTAAAAAATCATGATTCTTCATCATTACCACCACTACTACTATCGCCACCACAACCATCATCACCATTATCATCGCTACCGCCACCACCACTACCGTTGTCGTCACCACTACTACCACTACCATTGCCGCTACTGCCATCGCCGTTGCTGCTACCGCCGCCGCCGTCGCCACCACCACTACCACCATCACTATTGCCGCCACCATCACCATTATCAACTACCATAGCCACCTCCAGCACTATTACCACCACTACCACCGCGGCCACCACCATTGCCAACCACTATCACTACTATCACCTATTACTTTAGAATTAGTTGAAAAAAAAATGGATTAAGGATAATTTAGTCATTAAAGTTATATTACATATTTATTCTTAAATTATTTATAAATCCAATTAATTAAAATAATATATATTACACTCTTATTTCATTCTTTATGGAATTGACCTCTTATCTTATTCCATAAAGTGAACATGCTGTTAAAATACAATTACTAATTTATAAATACAACCTTTGGCATCCCATCCCAACCATCTTTTGCTCTTTTTTTTAGCTTTTTTTTTTTTCCTTTATCCGCCTGATATTATCCAAAAAAAAAAAAAAATCAAACTTTAGCTCATTACTTTTATTTCCACCTCCATGTACATCTCAACTGCAAGCTGTTAGCTCTTCAATAGAAGTTGCTGCCGCCATTAGATTTTCAATACAGTGTGCCACCACCGTCAGCTCTTCAGTAGAGGTTTTATTAACACTACTTCAGAGTTATCTCCAGCTTATTTTCAAGCTCGTAATATGCGCTGTTTTTTCTTCTTCATTCTTTTTTTACTTTTAATTTTAGTATTTTACCCCACTATGTAGATATTTTCTCTCTTGTCGGAGTACCAGTTATTCATTCTCTTAAAACTTTTAATGCTCGAGAGTGGTTGATACCTTTTTATTGTTTAAGAGATGTGACCATAAGGTTTGGGTTTATGACCCTCGTGTTATTGCGTTTGTTTATGCATTGTTAGATAATCCTCATGTTCTATTAATGAGACGGATGCCTATTATGTGGCAATATAAATATATATATATATAATATGAAATACTAAAACAGACAAAGGGCTTCATTAAAGTTAGCACACACCACAAAAATATATAATATATTGGCTTAGCGGTGTACATTCTATAATATAAGATATGAAAATAAAAAATATATTATATAATAAATATAGTGAGCAAAGTTACACAAGTAATCCATCAATTGTCTAACGTGATATGGGCATAAAGTGCTATATATCTAACTGTAAATTTACTACTATATAAGGTAATTAGCTATTTATTGTATAATAAATACAACAAAAGATAATGTGACATAGACATGAAAAGAAAATTATATAATAGAATACAAAGTCTATATAAATCCGTAATGGCCTGAAACCTAAAAAACTACAACCCACCACGTGTCCTTAGACACGTCAAGAATAAAACTTTAACTAAAATCTCTAAACAATTTCATTTTAACATCCAAATGATTTCACAAAATTGAATTCTCTAAATAATTTATTCAATGAAATCAAATACTTGAAATAAATCCAACATAACTATAAAATAAAGCTTTACAATTCTTCTAAACAATTATTTACATATCGTGTAATGAAGCTTAACTACCATAATAAAACTAATAAGCGCACAATAGAATTTCTATTCGCCACTTCCCATCCAGGAATTCTCGATTGTTGTATTCAATCAACAACTCTATAGATTCTAATCAAGTACCTACACTTGAAAAATTATATGAGGTGAGTTGAAACCTAGTACGAAATATACAATTACATATGCATAAGCAAGTATTCATAAATGCACATACATCTCAAGGAACTAAAAATACAACATGCATCATTTTATTATCTTTGTTTTAAATCAAACAACAACATAAGGGTACTCACGAGCTCAATACATATGTGTATATATATATATGTATATATATAATACCATATAGTATCGATGTTAGATCCTCAGTAACACCCTAAGAACTAAGGATCAACCTAAATCCACATAGATCCTTTGCAAACAAAACTCCACTCAGGACAGCATTGCAAGAATCATTAGGATGCCACCCTAAAATCACTAGTCCTCTCGACCTCTTCGACCTAACCAAGTACACATAACACAAATAATTTATTAACTCTGGTTTAAATTCTCTACCTTAACAAATGCATATCACAAGCAAGTATTTCGTACCTAGTTCAACTATAACTTTGGAATCTAACTCTATTACACTCCTAAAACTTGATGTTCAAAATAGACACCAAACTCAATCCCCATCTTTCCTATGCTATATCTTCACCTACTCATAACACCCTTAAGCTCTCTCTCTCTTTCAACTTAAGCCCTTAAGGAAAACAAGGATCTATTCTTGTGGAAAGATGCTTAAAACTGTTTATGTTGGATCAAATTAATATAGAAATATGTAATGAGAAATCAAGAATTAGAAACGAGTTTTAGAAATCTACGGAAAAGCAAATTGGGAACTCACTATGGACCGTTGTAAACATGACAAGTAACTGAACTTATTCTCAAAACACTCAGTCTAACGTCGTCCTCTACTCTTAGCCTCCCAAATTCCTTCTTTTCAACTTAAGTCACTAAGAGATGCTAGGACAAGAGGATAAAAGATTGTTTTAAGATTTTTTTGATTGTTGAAATACGTTTAAAAAACATTTAGAAATGTTTAGGAATGAAAACACATACTCAGAAAACACCAACAAACAAAGGGAAACATCGCTACACATGTCAAGGTGCTTGGCATCCAAATGCTACTTCATATGGCATCCAAACACCAAAATTATAAGGAATTTTTTCCCCTAGCATACGAATGCTATAGGGGATGGCGTCCAAAAGCTAACTTATAGTTTGTAACTTTTTGCAAACTACAATAGCGTATACACCCTGCAAAACAACTGCATCCCCAGCACTTTCAAAAACCACCACTTCCAAAACTTTTTGCCCTCAACAACAGAACTCTTCAACCTTCAAAAAACCAATAAAAAGCCAAAATAAACTCAAAACTCATCCCAATTCTCTTGGATTCAAACTATAAAATCATAAAACAATGCATACGAGGAATAGCCATTAAATTCTTACCTTTGGGATTAGAATTTCACACTTCCACCACCACGATCTTGTTGGAACAGATCCAAAACACTACTTAAAATTCTTTTTCTCACCATCCTACATAGAAAAATAGATTTTTTAAACAAATTCATCCTAAAACTTTTACAAACAAGCAATTCCAACACTTACCTTAGATCTTTCTACCTAATCTTGAGAGATCGTGCTAGATTCCTTCTCTTGATTCATTTCTCGCGTAAGAACCCTAATCCACAAGAGTTGCATGTGAGGAGCAAATGAGGAAAAAGGGTTTCTAGAAACAATACTTGGCTTTTATACTTAGGTTTTTAGAAACTTTGCCATGCCTAAATTACTCCTACCACTTTTATATAATATCAACTCATACCCTCATCAAAAATCAATACTTATTGTCTTTTATTATTACTCTTTATTTTTCCTTTGTGTCAAGTTTTACAAAACCAAGGTTATTATATGTTCTTAAAAGATAAAACTTTGAATAAATTCTCACCCTGTATAAAAGCTTTGCTATCTAAGTCTTGAGATTAAGAGTTCATTATTTACTTAGGAATTGTTGTTTGACTTTGACAAGTGACAATGATCAAATATGATTGAGATTAAGAGATTTTATTAATTTATAAGTCATAATGGATATTTTAGCCTTTAGGCTTTAAGGTTTTTTCTTTTTTTCTTTTTGTAAAAGGAAATTGGAAAATTCATATTCAGCCCATAAAAGAAAATGTAGAGAGTCGAACTCATCCTCCTTTTTTATTAAATTTTGTGCTTTTACATTTTTTTCTTCAATAATATTGCATCCAAAACTATATGACTTAGCTAAGTTGACCAAGCTATGATTGGACCGACTGGAGCTATAGTTGGACTAGCTAAGTCAAGTAAGTCCATCCGATTCAATTGAGAAAGGAGTTTCTCTCTTACATTAGCCCGTTTTGATGGCTAGTTTTGATTTAACTTAGCTTAATTGGCCAAGCCACCTATGTCTTGTAGCAATAGTAATTGTAGTAATCGAGGTCATCACAATTAATATGTTGATTGATAAGATCAAGGATAAAGAGTCACTTAAACTAATGAATTGATAATTAGTATGAAAAGAGTTTATCTAATAATGTTTGTTGTGACCAAGATATATAAGCTTATTGATAAAATGCTTAAATGACAATACAAAAGGAAATATATTAAAAAAAAAATAGAAGAAGATGACAAAGGAAATGAATAAATGAAAAAAGCTAAGCATATCATTGTGGTTGATCACTGACTAGTTGGCTGCTCCTATCCTGGTTGACATTTTATGAATAGGCTTCCTTAATACAGTCAAACAGTCATCCTCCTAATCACCGAGGTGTCCCTAAATTTCTTCGATGGCTTGGCCTTAGACCCCAATTCCTATCAATTTGTTCTCTTTGTTTTTTGTTGACAACTTTTGAATAACGTAGTGAATGAGCTTGCTTGTAATTTGAGGATATCCTTTAGATTTGTTGTTGTTTAATTTAGTTGTTTCGATGGTAAATAATGTAATTTTTGCCTATGTGCTTCATTAAAGAATCTACTATTTTGCTCCTAGTGAAAAGAAAAAAAAAACGATTACTACATTTGACTAACAAGCATACTATCGTTAACAAAATCACCAATAATAGTATACAATAACTTCCTATTTGTTTGGCTATAATAGTAATTTACTTTCCTAGTATTCTTTCCACAAAAGTTATTGTAGTCTTAATTTGCATTTTAGGCTCATAATTCCAATCCTATATGTAATTCCAGTTATAAAAAATATTGAATAGTCAATCATTACTCTAACCTATGAAAAACTATTCAATGCTAAAATTGATTTCTTCCCTTGGAATACTCTATAAAATAAAATAAAAAATAACAACCTAATATTCATTTATAACCTATAACAACTTTCATCCCTTAATAATAGCTATTACATTGATAAAACTGTTATAGCCTAATGCATAAATAATGATCTTCTAATGAAATAAACCATGTTCAAATCCCCCCTTCCAAGTTGAAATGTTGTGGTGTTGTTTGGTTAACAAAAATTCTAGCTATTATATTGAAGCCTTATATTCCATTCAATTAAGTAAATGACTATTAAATTATAATAGTGATAATATATATTAACAATGTAATGATAAGTGCAAAGTAAAAGAGTAAGGTTGAGAATGCACATACTTAACACCCATGGAACTAAAAAATCCATTAACTAAGATTGTAGCTTCTTTTAAGTCTTTAAGCTTCTCTATGCCTTAAACAAATTTTCTGAACCATCAGTTTTCAATTTCTAATACTAAATATTCTCTAGATTTATAAAAAACCTATTTAGAAAATAAAATGCAAATAAATTTCCTAATTTGGGCTCACAAGCCCAAGTATAGTAATTTTACATATCCATAAGTGAAATCCCATAAATTAATGATTAAGGTTTTACTAACTAAATCTAGGACATTTATTAAAGGTATCTAATCAAACTCAAAATTTGCAATGTGGCTATAAAAATCAGTCAAACTGATTTCATGAAGTTGGATTTTGGGAAATATGATAATAAAATAATAGTGTAATTAAGAGCAAACCAAAGCAATATTAATCATTATATTTTAGAAATACGAGATTCAAGTTTTGACCATTCATAAACTCTTAGACATAAATTATTTAGGATTATATAGCTAATGAAATGACGCAAAATAACATTTAAGAAATATGTATATTTTATATACACTAAACAAAATTACAATGTAGAAATATATATGCCCATAAATTTAATAAAATCCAAAAGTATAAATATAATGTGATTATATTAGTTGGACAACTATAAAATTATTAACAAATAAAGATTAAACATGGTTTAATCCTTAGAGAACCATGTGTGGTAGCTAAAGAGGGATTTGGATTTAGGTTAGTTTGTGCATAAGCCACCTCACATGTATGCTTAATTAGTAAAAATAGAAAAGGGACACATGTCTGTTGCATGTACCAATATTTCCACCCCCTATACTTGCCAATAAATTGCCATACACCATACTCATTCAATACTTTAGCAAATTAGAATGTTAGGATGATTAGGGAAACCTAGTTGGGGGGTTTAGGGAATTAGAGAGAAAATAAGGAAAATAGGGTAATAAGCTAGTTATGAGGAGTTCAATGAAGAAGCCATAAGGAAAATAGGGTAATAAGTTAGTTAGCTGCAAATGGTGGTTGGATATGGTTATGCTGGTGAGTGTCCAAAATTGTTCCAATTTTCAATTAATTATTAAAAATACTAAAATTATGTTATAAAATTTTAAGAATTTACTCCTAGGTTACTTGTTAGTAGATTCATATAAAAAATTTAGTTTAATGGAATTTAATGATTTTATATATTTCTCTTGAGAAATCACTATATGGAATCAGTTCTACGATTGATTTTCAAAATCCTAAATGATGTAGTTTCGGCTTCAAAACCTTTCTATGGACTTTCTATAATATCTGGTTTATTACTATGTAAAAAGAGTTTTTACGTATCAACTCATTAAATTTTTTCTATAGACTTCCTATAAGATCTTTTTTTTTTTTTTTTTGCTACTTCCTCTCTTGGCAAATACTAACACCTTCTAAAGAGATAGCATGGATGATCTCTTCTCCATCCTTAATCAAAATAAGTGACAAAAGATAAGGTCTTAGTAAGGTTAAGGGCATTTCAAAAGTAAGGGAGAAAAGCAATTTAGTCCATAATAGAAACATGGATTCTCCATAAATGGTTATGTAAAATTTTTTATACAAATTTATGTCTTATTATATAAATCATTTTGAGCTATAGATGCTTTAAAGTAGTTAGTCTTCTTTACCTCGTGTATACTAAATTTATAATAGCAACTAAGTAGTTAGCTTCTATGTAGAGTGTATTAACGGTAGGACTATTACAATACTATAGCTTGAGGTGTAATAGTTCTAGAATGATATTAAAGCATTGCTCTAAAGGGTCTTAATTAAAATTAAGTAGATATCATAAGTACTAAAGTAAGAGCGGGAAATAAATGGATAGTAAGGGACATATATATGTATATACTATGTAAGCAAAAGAATCATTTGATAATATAATTCCAATGTAAGGATCTAATATTTCACTAACCTTGTCTTGACTAATATATAAAAGTAAGAGTTACAATTGTATGGATAAATTATGAAGAGCCGAAAGAGGATTCTTCTACAACCAGGCTAGACATAGTGATTTCCATTAGATTTGGTGCTTGAATAAACTGATCAATTGATTATATTATTAATACCTATAGGAATGGATTAGAATACCATAAAAGTGATTACTGAAGACGACATAAGGAGGATGTTAATGGATTGGGATTTCACTATGGAAGATATATGGTGATAGCATGTTTCTCTAAAGTGCAAATGGAATAATTGTAACAGCCTTCATATTAAATCTTTTGTAGGATAAAGACTTGTTGGAGTACATCCTACTTGTCAATCATATACCTATGAAAGTTTTTTTATGTATCTCAAATAATATTACCTTAAGTGTAAAGTCGGATTGTTTGATATTCATAAAATCACACTCTATATACCAAAGAATATGTTGACAATACTTGAGAGTATGATACTAGTAAGGGAACATACAAATACATAATAGAGTTGTAGGGAATGCTAGGCAAATGATGAACATAAAAGAGGCTCTTGAGGATGATATAAAAAAAAAAAGGCTAAATCATAGTGACGTAAAAAATATAAAGAATAGTTTTGGAATTAAAAATAAGGTGAGGGTTGTAATGACACATAAGATAGATGATGATGAGGTTTATAGGGCAATTGGTAATATAGAAAGCCCAACAATTAACAAGTTAGGTTTAGGTACAAATGCAAGGAATTATGCTAATTTAACATATGATTGAATGATTTGGTATTGTAGAGCAAGTATGAGCCACTATTGACTCAGATAGTTAAGAGGCTTAGTAGTTATAATAGTACACATTTACCTTAAATAATGAGATATCATTTGAAGTTTTGTATGGGGTTAAAACTACTTAGCATTTCTACTTATGTTTAGGGTCCTTTCATAATTTGATATATTTGTCTAACATGTCTAAAACTTCAAACACATTTAGAATGGCATTATGTTTCTTAACTTAGGTAGTACCTACGTATCTATGCATGTATAAACCTAAATATCACTATAATATACCCATAAGTTAATGCAAGTTGATTATTACCAAACTAGATTCATATATTTATAACTTATTGGTAGTATACTTATCTTGCTACATAAATGTGCTTTTGGTAGAATTTTGGTAGTTAGAATAGGTTATGCCAAATTTGATGAGGATAGGAATTAAAAGTATCTACCATGTGGCATTGAAATCTTAAGTCTAAACTCAATATAAATAATAGATAATGTATAGATAATAGTGCCTTTATGCCTTATGTTATGAGAAATTGTGCATTTAACTCACTTGCCATTACCATTCAACTGTTTGGAAGGCATCATCTATAGAACTAGAATTATTATAGTCACCGCTTATACATACTAATTAAATATACTTATTGGACTAACTAGAGTCATATCACTAATTATGGCATATAAGTGAAGTTGATAGAAAAAGTGATAAGGAAACAACTCGAAACCCAATTGCAAATAACCATCCCTAACACACACATACACATACACATACACAAATCCAGACACCCCTCCCCTCACCCTCCCCCCACCCGGCAACTCTCCTCGACCTTCCTCTTTCTCTAGCATACCTATTGTTCATAACTTACTTTCAACCAAACAAACCCTTAGGATACACATTAAAATTAACTTACTTTAATGTAGCAACGCTAACTAGAAAGGATATAATAAGTAGTTGACCCCAAGAAGTAATTGTAAGAGGAACATATCTTAGGAAGTTAGTTCGTTATTTATTTATAAGAGACTATAAGGAAAAAAAAAACAAATGATGATCTTAGACTATGGAATAGGACTTAATCCAAAATGCTAAACAGGTTCATCTTAGCTACCAATATTAAAGACGGTGGTTCTAATATGAGACAATAGAATACATAAATAACACCAATTATAATAATGATTGAATATTTCCAAAATAATGACTAGCTCACTCAATTTCTTATAATGAGTAGTTAACTTAGAAGTAAGAAAACATTACAGTAAGATATAAACTCCAACTAACAATGAATATAAGAAAAGAAAACTGATAGTTGTACCAGAGTGCAACTGAGAAGTTATGAAATAATATTCTTCATATAAATATTGGCACATATGGTTAAGCAAGAAGGGATTAGCAAATCTATGACTCCCTCCTATATTTTTCATTGTTAAGTCTCCCATCATAGTTGATGATCATGTCATGTCTTGTTAAGTAATAAGTTTAGGCAAGTTATCAGTTCTTGTAGGTTTTATCGATCAAATGTCTATCAATTCCTATTGATTTAGGTCATATCAAGTTGATCCAAATTATCAAGCATCTCACTTGAGTTCAAGACAATAGAAAGTGAATATTTGACAAACTCCCCTATTACTATTTATGCTATGTTACATGAAGAGCTAAATGCTTAACTAGCAATAGCATAATAATTGTAAAATATAACGGATAAATGGATGAAAGTGAAATAATTACATATTATACTTTGTTATTGTGACTTAAACTTTGTAAAGGGTAAGTAGAGGGTACAATAGAAACTAAACCAAAAGGTACATTCGATCCATTATGAAATTACCGCAAGGTAGGAAGTAGAATAAAAGATGGGTTAGTTTGGTAAGTACTAATATAGAAACATGGAAACTAAAATGGAAGATCTTGTAACCTTATAAATTTATAATCTTAAGACATATGAGCAAGTGTAGAAAGTTTCCTTGGTTTAATGGTAGAAAGCATCCCAACACAACAAAAAGTAGAGGGTTTCAAGCTCTTCAACCTAAATATTATTAAGTTTAGCCTAGATTAATGAAATATAACAAGTATAATAGAGTAACATGTATATTACTCAAGGAAGCCCAAGGGATATGAAGATAGGAGCATAAGGATACTCATAAAAAGAATAAAGATAACTATGAGTTAAATATCAATTGTTGATACTTAAGGATATGCTATATAAAGGTGTATAAAATAATAGCTTATGTAATGGATGAAGTATATTGATACAATAGGAAAATACACTAGTGAGATGCTATAAGGAAGACTACAAGTATGGTCACCTGGTAGTTCATTAGAGTTGCCACTTTAGCAAGAGTTTATGATTGTGAAGTGATGTAAAGTTCAAAGTGGAGAATGAATTAGCTTGAATTTGATAAGGATCTTGAATACCTAGGATTAAGAAACTTAGGAACAACTTAACTAATAGGGTATCAATTTAGCTAAGATATAACATAAATAAATTATTGAAATTTGGGAGTTGAGATATAAATATAGAGCCAAGATTTGGTTAGTATGCAACTGTAGACAATTTGACAAAATAGAAAATTTAAGATAGTTAGGGGCATCCAGAAAACATTGAGAATAGAATTAGTTTGCTATTTTAATCTAGGAAATAATGGGTAAGTTTGTAAATAGCATATGTTTCTTACAATTCTAATGAGGTTAATAACCTAATTACTATTATGTAAAGGAATGAGAGAATAAAGTAGAGATAGTATTGGTACCGATTCTAGACTCTTACACCTCATTATGCTAATCTCTATAAGAAAGCCTATATCTAAGATTAAAGACCAACAATTGTAGTAACAATAATGCTCTTAATTGAATCACCAATTTAACTAGAAAAATTAGCTTCAAAGATGATGCAAGACTATGGAAAGCTGATAAAGGCATATTTTACTTATATTATATTGTGTGAGTTATGTTGAATTATTATTGATTTTATAGAAATCATTAAGAAATGGTACTTAAGTATATTCATTTGGATATATCAAGTCTCGAAGGATTTAGAGTGGAAATATGAGCAATTTGGATGAGTTTTACACAATTGAAGGAAGTTCAAATCAATCTATGTCAACCAAGGATGATATAAAGCAATTAGGAATGAAGGCAGCCTGCCTTGAGCCAGCCTACGTTCAAAGCTACCGACCTTCAGTCAAAACAGCCGGCCTTAAGCTAACTTTCATTTCTAGCCTAAATCATTCAAGAGCCATTCTTTGTTTGCTATATAAATATTCTTTGTGTTGACATTTTAGGGAGGACTTTTGCAATTCCTTTTAACCTAGAGAGTTTTAGAAGAATTCCAAGAGCTATTCTTATAATAGTTTCGTAGATCATTGAGAAAACCTTGCCATTGCTATTGAGATCTTCCTTAGAGTTCTTGCAATTAGAGTTTTCTTTATCATTGTTATAGAATTGGTGGCTTTTATCCTATTATTGTTTATGCAATTCTATAATTTATTCTTACTTTCAATCATGAATTTCCTTGCAAGTTTGATTGTGATATGTGCTTTTATTTTAAACTCCATGGTTAGCTAGGTTTTAATTGTGGGAAATTGATGAGACCTTAGGTAGCTAAGATGATAATTGTAGCCATGTTATAGGGTTACTAAATGTGTAGGTGATTAACAATTGCAATTTCTATAATTTTAATTGTAATTTTCCATTAGTTATAATTGTTAGAAATACTATTGATGTAGAAGTTGACATAAGGATTGTTAGAAGTTCTAATTGAACTAATTAGCTAACGTGGAAGTAACGTTAATTAGATTAGTTAGAGATTATCCAGAGAGTAATGCAAAGTTCCTAGTTAATTATTCGCTAAGACATTAAGGATAATTAATATAAAGCATTAGTCAATCATAATATTGGGAGATGTATGATTGTAATTTAGAGTCTACTATTAATTAGAGATGTAGGAGTTAACCGATTAATTAGAGGTTTAAGTCCTTAATTTTTAAGGCATTATAATTTCACTTAAATGATCACATAGCTATTAATCCATATAACATGATGGCAATTTGATTAACACAACTAGGGTGGATTCTATTTTTCCTACATTCTCAACTGATTGTTTCGTTTTTTATACACTCTCGTGATTTTCTTTTGACAGCTCAAAGTTAAACATTAGATTAGTTAATCTATAGTCCGAATCTAATTACCTAAATTTTGATAAGAGCTATCATAGGTTTAGTATTTTCTTAATCCTTAAGGGATTGATAACCTTACTCATTCTTTATTACTTGATATGAATCCAATATACTTGCTAGAGTATTCACTATATTTGTATATATATATTTTGAGTGAATTAGAAGCTAAGGAGATATAAGAGGTTATGTTTTCCCTTTGAGAATGAGTTTCATCTTTACTTGAAGTATTTTGAGTTTGGTTTGCGATTGCCATTCTCTAACTTCTAGAAGGTTTTTTCAATTATTTTCATGTCAAGCTCCAAGCATGTTCACACAAATACTTATAGGATTTTGATAGCTTTTAAAATAATCTATAAAGAGTTAGAAGTTTAGTATACAATAGAGCTATTTAGATATCTTTTCCATAATGAACTAGCAAAATGGTAGATGGTTTTATACTATCACCCCATATAAGCGAAAGGTTTTGGTTAAGTTAGATTCCAAGATCCATAGTTGGCATGATAAGTTTGTTTCAATAAGGTCGGAAAGAGGCTTAAACTTTTGGAATGGATGGTCGAAACTCATCCAGGTTGATGATATCAAGCTTTTCCCTAATGATGAGTGAGTTGCCATGAAAATACAAGCTCGATGGCGAAAATTCTTCTTTGGGAATGCCAAGATAATAATCAATCAGTATGAGGGGAAGGGGAGTGGGAGGCGTGGTGTTGTGGGGTGTAGGGGAGCTAATATTTTCCAATGATAAAAAGGGTATTACTTAGTCTTTCTACTATACTAAGCTAAGTTGGTTGAACTAATGCCAATTTAGAACTTCATTGGGGGTGGGGGGGTTATTTTGTTCTTCAATTGTAGCTTAACACAGTTTGTAAGTATACTAGGTCCCTTGTTTAACTTACAATTTCTTTATGATCGCCAATATAAGTGCTAGTAACATTAACCTTAAGAAGCTTCTAGCATAAGCAAAGGCCAAGAAGCAAAAGATAGATCAATGCATCGTTAAGGTAGCTACCAGGCAAGGGTTCCTGCTATGGTAGTTAAGAAGAAAAAGGTTATGCCGAGCAAGGCTAAGCTAGTACCTACAAGGAAGCCTCCTTAAGTAGCTCCAAGGGAGAGCAACCAAGGCCGCAACCTATGGCCCTAAGGTAGAGTCCTCTAGCTTAGCCTTCTGACTCACTAGCGACCACTTCTTTAAGGTTAGAGGAGATAAGAAGAGATGGCAAGGATGTTGAGTAAGCTTCTACAGCTAAGAAGTCCAAGAACTTTGACTTTTCCAGTAACGACCCTAACGTTAATGACAACCATGCCCCTTCTCTTACATTTTCCAAAATCTAGCAAGGGTAAGCTTTTGGAATCCCGTTTGTCAACTTTGTATCAAAGTAGCATTATATCTATGACTTTGTCCCCATGTAGACAAGAGGATCCTTACCTTTCACTCTACTCTTAGGGATAGGCATAAGTCCTATGCTACAATGAAGGGAGTTATCCTCCCTTAAGGTTAGAAGATCTTATAAAGGTATTGAAGGAGCTAAGGACAGTGTTGCAGAAATGACTACTACTAAGCTATACGATATAAGTCTTGACCTTTGCTAAATTGTTTATGTTCATATAGCTACACATGAAGTTAGACTAACTTCTATCTTTACAAATAAATGGACCCATTTTAATGCCCATTAAGGAGGCCGAGGCCAAGATGCAAAGGGTAAGTGTTGATCTCTTGCTTTCATAAGTTTAATTTATCTTATATCTCAATTGTATCTGTGTTTGCTGAAGGTCAAGGAAGCTTACAATGCATCCAAGATGCAAATTGTTGCCATCAAGAAGGCTAGGATCTTTACTAAGATGTAGGTGGAGAAAGTGAAGGATCTCTTGGCAGCTGAGTAGAATTTAATAAAGAGGCCTTTAAGGAGCTTCTCACTATGAAAGGTCATATGATGAGCTCAACAAGGAAGTGAAAGACCTTAAGTATTAGCTACAGTTGTTAAAATTGTGAGTCAAAAATACAATTATATGAGTTTATGATGTTATCATGTTTTTTTAGTTAAAATAGATGTAAACTTGTTTGTGTATAGATTTTTAGTAAAATTATAAACTTTTATATACGATTTTATAAGTTTACGATTTTACTGATTCTACGGATTCAAATGAATAGTTAAATTGCTATTTTAACAAACATGTTATCAACTTCAAGAGCAAAAAGATAAGTGTCAATCTATAAGCGAGTCCTACTCGTCCTTAAGCAAGAAGGAGTTTGCATTCACTTAAGAGTTCAAACAGCTAAAGGAAACTCTACATGCTAATAGGCCTAAATCGCCTAACTGAAGTAGGTTACTAAGCCTATGATTTCTATCAAGGAAGTAATCACCATCGTAACATCAAGTAAGTGCTATGAGAAGCTTCCTCGAAAGAAAGTCCTCTAAGGTATTCAACTAATAAGGAGGGAAGTGATGAAGGTGTATCTAGACTATGACCTCTCCTGCCTTAGCTTCACCAGCATAGATGATAAAGATAACAAGGAAGAGGAGGAGGGTGAAGGTTAGGGATAAGTTCAAGAAACCTCTACCATTATTGATACAGCAAAGGCTCCAGCTTAGATGGAAGCCCCCCCTCTAGCCAAGAAAGACTAAGCCAAGCAAGATGTCACCTAACTCAACCCAGCCATCTAAAATTCCATCGACCAATCGTCAACTTGATCTTATTATTTTCTTCTAGCTTTTTAGATTATGATGCCAATCTTATTCTTGTATTTGATCTTTGTTAATATACTAAATTTTTTTATCAATTTTATGCATTCTTTTTTTTTTACACATGTTTAATCGGTTAGCGAGTTCAGTTGTACATATTTAATAGGTCAACTTTAGCACAACTTTGTTTGAAGGGACTAAATTTTAGCATCTATTCCCTTTATCAAAGGTTAAGACACCAAGCGTTTGCCTATTAACCCTTCAAGTGTAAGCTTACTAATGTATTCATTAATTGTAATAAACTGAAACAATTAAGTCATTAAATTCATTGATCTAGGCATGTTCGCCAACCATCTAAAGTCAAAACTATTAAGTTAGTTCATTTGTTGATATGGCTTGAACTTAAAATTCTCCATTCTATTAACTGTAATTATTCAAGATGAAGTAAAGTAAGATTACAAAAAATATACAAAAGTTTAGGCAAATAGCACTTCATTTCATCATATGTTAGATTAGCAACACTTCATTGTGAACTAAATACGCCGAATTGGGCATAACAGAATATTAACTTACAACTAATCATTGTAAGGGATGATTTTTAATATCAATAAAGATAGTAAAGAATTTTCATGATTGAATTATCTTAAAAATCACTCGAAGAATAGTTTTAAATTATTGGCATTCCATGCCCTAGGTATAACTAGTCTATCTGACCTTTCAAACCTATAAGTACCATTCCCAAAAACCTCTTGGATCAGAATCGGATCTTCCTAATTAGTTGCGAGCTTTCTATAACCATCCCAAACTCCTGTTGTTTCTACCTTATGGCACACCAAATCACCATGTTAAAAAACTTTATGCTTCACTTTCTGATTAGAATAGTATGTTGCTCTATGTTAATACATCATAATTTTAGCCCTTGCAATATCCCTTATGTCCTTTATTATGTTTACATAGGTCATTTGGAAAACATGATTTGCCATCACATCAAAATTCTACGTACATATATTTGGAAGTTTGAGTTTAATAAGAAGGACTGCCTCCAATCTAAATGCCAACTAAAAAGGTTTTCCACCTATTGATGTTATGTAGGTAGTCCTATACCCTTATAAAATGCTTAACAACTCGTTAGCCCACTTTGCTTTTACTTGGTCTACTATTCGTTTTAAACTATATAATATGATCTTGTTGATCACTTCCACCTACCCATTAGTCTAAGGATGTGCAACCGAAGTATAATTCAATCTGATGTCATACTTTTTGCAAAAAGCTTAGAACTTATCATTATCAAATTGCAAACTGTATCCCGTGATGATTATGTAAGGAACCCTAAACCTTGATAAAATAAAATTGAACACAAAGGACTTTACCTTCTACTCTATGATTTTTGCCATCATTTCAACCTCTACTCATTTAGTAAAATAATCAACCACAACCAATATAAGCTAACGTTGTCCTATGGCCTTTAGAAATGATCCTAAGATATCGAAACTCCATTGGGCAAATGGCTAAGGATTTGTCAAGTACTACAATTCATTTGAAGGAGCACGACCTATTACATCATGTTTTTGACACTACAAGTAATGCTATACTAAGTCCTTTCCATCTTCCTTCATAGTTAACCAATAGTAGCCAAGCCTCAATACTTGAATGTATAAAGCTTAGGATTTCACATGATTACTATAAACCCCAATGTGAAGTTCAAAAAGAACTCAATGTACCTCCTTTGGTGTAAGGTAATGAAGATAAGGTTAGTTAAATCTACACTTGTATAACTAATTGTCAATCATGGTGTAGTTGGCGGCTTAATACATGAGCCTCTAAGCTTCTTTCTTGTGAGAAAGCAATGCTCTATCCCTCAAATAATCAATTATAGGATCTATCCAAGACTTCTCCCTTATTATGGATTTACTTCCAAACAACATTCAATTGTCTATAGGCTCTAGCTAAACAAATAATCAAGAAAGAGCCAATCATTCAAATCTAGAAGTGAGGTAAAGGCCAACCTAAGCAACTTGTTGGTGGTCATGTTTTGTACCCTTGTTTCCTTAGTAATTGTGAAAGGCAAGAACTCATCAATAAGCATTTGTACTATGATTAAGTACTTACACATTGATTTGTCTTTTGCTACATAATCTCCCTTAACCTATTGAACTATTAATTGAGAATCAGAAAAAACTTCCAACTTTTTGCTCAAACCTCTTTTGTTAACCTTAACTCACTAATCAATGTTTCATACTCGAGTTCATTATTACTTGTCAAGAATCCAAATTTAAGCGCATGTCAAACCTTCAAGTTATGTAGTCCTTATAGCATAGGTCTTGCTTTATGCCCTTCTTTGGTCGAGGAGTTGTCCACCTATAAAATTCCACTAAGGCTTTTCAATCAACCCAGCACTAGCTTCATTGCCCTTAAATTCCACAATAAAATCTGCCAACACATGTATCTTCAAAGCTATCTTATGTAGGTATTAAACACAATACGTGCTTAACTCAAGCACATATTTCACCATCTTGCCAGAAGAATCAAGCTTTTGTAATGCTTGCCATTGTAGTTGGTCTATGAGAACAGTCACTTGATGAGCCTTAAAATAGAGCTTCAACTTCCTCGCTGCTACCACCATAACAAGAACAAACTTCTCTATGCAGGTATTCCTTAACTTTGGTCCCTGTAAAATGTGAATCACATAGTAGACCAACCAATACTCCTTCCCCTCAACACAAACTAACACTGAGGAAAGAGCCCAACCACTTATCAATAGATAGAGAAACAACTCTTCTCTAAGAATAGGCCTTACAGGTGTTAGTAAAGATGACAGAAACTTCTTCAATTCTTAAAATGCGACTTTGCCCTTATTTGTCCACCTAAATTCTTAAGGGTTCTTCATAACTTTGAAGAACTTGGCACAGTATCAATGCTCTTGTAGACACACCTATTTAATGATGCAATTTGACCTGTCAACTCCTATACTTCCTTTAAGGTGCTCAAGAATTCCATCTCCACTATGGCATCCATTTTCTTTGAATTAGCTTCAAATCCCATTGAGTCACCATAAAAGCCAAAAACTCTCCTGAAGTAGCACTAAAGATATACTTTTGTGGATTCAACTTAATGCTATAACTTCTTAATGTATCAAATGTTTCTTGGAGGTTAGCAAGATGTTGACCTTTCTCAATACTTCTCATAATTATGTATGTTAGATATCTCTCATGAATTTTGATGATAACAACGAAAGGAATGCTAATGAATTGACAAATGTGTAGATACTTAGACAAATCTTCAAAAAGTTTAGCATTGTAATTTGAGTTGCATTCAAAAACTCATTCAAAAGGTCTAAATCAATTGAAAAAAAGACAATTTTGAAAATCTTCAAAAAAATGTTTCAAAAGCCTTCGAAAGAAGAGTCAATATAAGTACTTCAAAAAATTATTTAGAGACTTTGAAGACAAATAAACCGAGACTCTTCAAAAAGTTATTCAAATAGTTAGTTTGGAAAAGTAACATAGAAAAAATTATACAAACATCATATTCGAAGTAAACAAGGCTTAGCTCCACTAAATTGAGTATATTAAGAAAATACACTTAAACCCGTTTTATTTAAGTTGGAATTAAGATCCATTGGGATTATTTCCAAGTCGATTAAATTTTGGAAGTAATAAAACGACAAGAAAATATCTAAGTTTAGATAAGGATAAGAAGAAGGATGATCTCAAATTTTCAAGGATTTCAATTTCAAATCTCAAGCTTATCTAGAAATTATTGATCAAAGTATATTTGATCAAAACAAGAATTTAAGATCTGGTTTAAAAATTCAAACTCCAAAATTTTCTTAAAATACCTATGGATTATCTTTTAAACATTGGAATTAGATAAAATTAAAATGAAATAGAGATAATCTACAACAAATTTATCCATTAGAAGACACTAGTCTAAAAAGAGAAAGGATTCAAAGTGTTAAACATGACTTTGACAAGAAATGTACATATACTTTATACTCTGATCATTATCATTTTCTATCATCTGAAAAAGCACAAAACACTTCTCAAATATTTCTTCAAAGAGATGAACAGAAGTTGATTATTCATCAATCCTCATTTTTGTTTTTGTGCTAAATTATTTGAGATTTGCATTATTATTCTCACTTGTATTTTATAAACATTATTTGTTATTAAACTATACTCTGTAAATCTATAATTAACCTAGATTGTAAAGAAACTATATAAGCAAAGTAGTGAAGCTTATGTGTTGAAAATGATTGTAAACTTCTCATAATTTATTTTGATATAGTGGATTAAGTAGAACAATTCTACTGAAACAGACCAAGTCCCTAATAATGGAGCTGGAAGAAAGTAGTAGATAAAAGGATGAAACTCTATAAATTCTAAGTCTAATATTCTCTATCCAATCTCTCTTAATTTTTGTTACTTAATTGTGTTATTTGTGTTAAATTATTAAAGTACCACTATTCACCAATCTAAGTTATTAAAAGGGATAATTTCAATTTACATTGAAAAGGTTTCAAAAATTTTTAAACATGTCAATTCAAACCCTCCATCTCCCTACTCCTTTCTCTCTCTTGATATCTTATACGAGATTAACAATGTCATCAACATAGACCTTAACATTATGATGGATTTTAGGCTTAAGCATCTTCATTACTAACCTTTAATAAGTTAAACCAGTGTCATTCATACTAAAAAGCATAGTAGTATAGTAATACATGCCAAAATTCGTGATAAATGAAGTGTGTACTTCATCCTCTTCCTCTATCTTAATCCGATTGTAACCAGAGAAAGCATCCAAAAAACTGAGGAGCACATGTTCGTCAATTGAATCCATCATCTGGTCAATCTTTCGTAAAGGAAAATAATCCTTTGGGGAAGCCTTATTCAAATCTATAGAGTCAATGCATATTCTCAATTTGCTATTTGACTTTTTGATTAACATATAGTTAGCCAACCAGGTTAAATAAGGTTTCTCCCTTACGAATCCTACCTTAAAAAGTTTTTGTACTTCTTCCTTAGTTACCACTTGTCATCTAAGGGACAAATGTCTCTTCTTTTGTTACACCACCTTAATGCTTGAATCTGACTTCAACTTATGCATCATAAATTCCCCAAGTATGCCAGACATGTGCAAAGGCAATCAAGCAAACAAATCAGCACTATCTCTAAGAAAATGTACCAAACTCTCACATAGCTTTGAAGGTAAGGATTTTCCAATCCTTGTCATTTTCTCTCAATCATCGTTAAGCTATTATCTCTTTAGTTCCTTCTACTAGCTTTTCTAAGTCACAAAGTTTTCGATCTAGATTTGCCTCAATACGATAGACTTCCTCACGTTTAAGAGCTTCTAGATACAAAGATCTTGTAACTTGTTGATCTCCTTGACGTACTCTGACTCCAACAAGAGTAGGAAACTTGGCTTTCAAGTGTGCTATTGAAGGAACCACTCTGAAGAAGTTCTAATTAGGTTAGCCATAATAATATTGTAAGGTGATTAACATTTAACCATAAGAAAGTCAACTTTGTCTTCTGCTACAATATTATCATCCCTAATCTAAATAGGGAGAGTAATCACTCTAAAGGCATGTACAGGCTCATTATTGAAGGCATAAAGGTCATAACTGTAGGACTTGAGTTATGCCTTAATCTTTAGCTTCATTTGATCATCATGTTTTAGAAAATTATATCAACCAAGCTTCCTATATCTACTAAAATATTTTTTACTTTGAAATTGACAATCCTTTCACTGATGATTAGCACATCATTATGGGGCTTCTAAATGCCTTCAAAGTCTCTTTCTAAAGAGAAATTGAGTTATCAACTCTCAATTTTTTACCCTATATGCATTAGTCAAGTTTGAAGAGCAAGATCAGCTAAATTAGATGGATCGCCTACTATATTGTTAATAACACCATTAGTTACCGTTCTATCGACCATCCCCATCATCCTAAATAAATCGTTCATCTCGATCTTGGTCTGTCCTCCTTTATTGTGTTGGTCTCTCAATATTTTCTACATCATGGGCTAAGAATTTCCTTAAATATCCTCTCTAGATGGTATCTTTAATTATGTTCTTCACTTGCACACATTCATCGGTATTGTGGCCTCTATCACAATGAAAGTCATAATACTTATTTAAATTCTTCCTAAAGGGATTTCTTCTCATCCTCTCCGGACACTAGATGATTCTATGGCTCTAAACATCCATTAAAAAGTCAGATACTAGATGACTAAAGGGAGTATAGGTAGAGAAGGTTGAAATTCATAGTCTCTTCCTATCTCCACTAACTCCCTATTGAGAAATGATCATCATAGCCTCCAAGCCAATCCTTCGCTTTTGGATAAGTCATATCGTTCTTCATATTAGATCTACTCTAATGCCTCATGCCGAGCTTTGATATTATCTTCATGCCTAATATAAGACATTGCCTTAGCCTTAAACTCTACGAAAGTCTTGGCTTGTTCTTAGCCAAGGACTTAAAAAAATCTCCATGTGGCTTTACTTCATCTATTACTACAATAACTACTACACTAATATCAAGCTCTAGGATTCGCACCATTTCAACCATAAACCAAACCAAGTATTCTAGAATACTTTCATTAGGTTTCTACTTGATTGTATTAATGACAAAAGAGTCCTTCACTAAGAGTTTTCTAGCAAGGAAGTACTATAAAAAGACCTCTACTAAATCATCAAAATAATTAATAGTGTTTGGCTTTAAATGATTGAACCATGTGACTATGGCATTCTTTCACTTTGATGGGGAGGCTTAACAAGCAATGGCATCATTAAGGTTGATAGTAATCAGGTTACTAGGCCTATGACCCGTAATCCAGCCCGAAGACTAGAAGGCTTGGCAAGGCGGATTCTTTTACCCCAGTCGACTCATGCCAAAGCTAAATACTTTTTTGCTGAGTCACTCTTTATGCTGAGTCGAATGACTGCCTATTTCTTGAAGATTATGTGCCGAGAAACAGTATGCCAAGAGAGACTCTAAACTAATTCTTAGCTACCCCTACTCAGATAAGCAACCTATCCATTCATTTTTGTCCGCATCCTCTAATGGCTTCACCAATGTATCATTACCACATATACAAGACCACGTGTAGAATCTACTCTACTGGCCATTACTTTTCTAGAATATTCATTTTTACCCTTTTGTACTCTTATACATTACTTATTTAGGATAATAACCTTTTTGTCTTTTCCTTTTTAGTCATGTTGCCTTAAATTCTTAGGTATAAATACCCTTATACTTATAGCTGTAACAATCAGATTGATTATCATTAATACACTTAAGCATTTTCCTTCCTTACTAAACACTGCCTATTTACTCTCAACATCACTCTTATACTAACCCTTAAGCAAAGCTAGTTAGCAAGTAAACTCACCAAACCATCTCGTATGTCATATCAAGTTATGCCATGAGTCCTTAGAAGTTCCATTGATGCATCATATCCATTTGAGCTATTCGTAGGTTTCGCTTACTCTTCATTTACATTTGTCCTCTCACACATTCACCATCACTTCTGTAACGACCCTAGGAGGGGCCTAGTAGTATTGCCTAAAATTTCCATATCACGTGTGCCCCCATGATAAGAAAATTACCTTGCAAGTTAGAGATTGCAAGACTCTAATAGTTATTTGCTCCAATCTTCAATTTTAGTTCATTGACTCATTATATAATATAAATAATTATGGATATCCTTTTTTTTCACAATTCCTCAAAACCGTAGAGAATCGATAACCCCTACCAAAATAGTGAAACAAGATACACAATTCTAGAAAATCCTAAACTTATTAAAGATACTAAACTTAATTGAGACATTAGCCGTTTTTCAGAGCATTCCGAATTAACTACACAAGCTTTTCATCATACTAATTCAATGGCAACACTCTATACTCAATTCCTATCCCATTCCCAACTATCAATCAACCTACAAGGAAAAGAACTGTTGGGGTATAAGCTTACGCTTAGTGAGATAATTATCCTCATCAATACCACATGGTAGAAATTTATTAGATGCATAATCATATGAATGCATGAACAATCAGTATGCCAAACAACGCATGTAGTGACCTAAGAACTGCATACGACTCAAATTATGCCTCCTGTAGTTGGGGTTTGGAGATAATTAACCGACTCAAACCAAAATCTGGGTTCTAGACCTTAGGTTTTAATTCATTAGCACTATTGTGCTTAAGCCAAAACAAATATATATATATATATGTATATACCTTCTTTACCGAATAACAAATCATATTTTTTTAAAATCCCAAGTCTAGTGATGTGTTGGCCTCCGCAATCCATAAACACACGGCCTAAGCAAAAGCCACAAGACTCGACTCCTCGCCGACGATTGGCGTCTCCCCGCACCTAATAAGCCCATTAGCTTAAGACAGAGATTCAATATATATAATGACATAGCTAGTGCCCAATCCTGCAAGAGATACGTCCTCCTGTGAGTCCCTTCCCATCTTCTGCGTGAAGTGATAGTCGGTGTTATCCATATGCAATATGGGGAATACAAGATTCATTTTAATTTCTTAATCGTATAAGTGATTAACTCGATTTTCATGATAATCAGACAATTTCATTCCATACAATTGCATGTATAAATTATCACAAACAATTCCGATTATTATATAATTAGCAAGTCATCGCATTCATTTGCAAATTCATACACATGCATTTCCCATATCCCACAAGCATCCAAATTTATATATATAAGTTTAAGTACATCTATTCTATAAGCAAAATCAAGTAAAGAGTCATCAGAAATTTACTTACTCAACCATGCGGATCAATCAAAATAATTCAGTATAGGTCGTCTCCCAAAAGCCGAGTCCCTAGACATCGTAAATACAATACTACAAGGATTTGAAATAAAACCTAAAAAACTAAGCTAAAACCTTTTAAGTTATACTTTTGACTTAGTTTCATAATTTTTTTTTCTGGTTTTACTTAAAAGTTCAATCGTATATAACTTTTTCGTTTTAAATTCGATTTTTATGATCTTATAGTCAATCTTCATCATTTTTTAGTGTACTTTAACGTGATGAGGTTATATTTTCGTGATGAGGTATACAAAACTACCCATAGGTCAAAACAGTAGCAATCCTCATTATTTAGAGTATTTTTAGGCTTTGTTTGGTTAATGGGCTTTTTGGTAACTTGGGAAACTCTTTGGGCTTAGGCTTAGGACTTTATTCTAAACTTAAAATACTCCATAAAGTCAAATTTCCAACTTTGGTTTACACTCTTAGTGCCAACAACAACTCCTTAGGCTTTTATATGGGCTTAAGTTGTTAAATGAGCTTGTTTTTAGTTCAAACTAAAGTTAGTGACTTTGTTGGGCTTATGGAGTCTTAGGTGGACTTCTTGTAGGCTTCAAAACAATCTTTCTTAATATTTTAAAGTGCTGGTCAGAATTTAAATGAATGCCCAACTTAAAGTTTTAGGCTCGTTTTAAGAGTTTTATGCTCGGTTTTGAGTTTTAGACTTTGTATACTTGCTACACTTACTTTAATTGATCTTTTTACTTTGTTCACTTGGTTTTATCATATTTTTAAGTAGCTTTGAGTTATGTTCCAGATCTCGTCGTGATGAATCCAAAGGGTTCTCACTTAGTTTTTCAACTTATTTCATCATTTTCTTGAGTTTAAGTGTTAGATCATAAACCTAAGCTACTTATATTCAAATCTTGACTTAACTTCTCTTCCATGAGATAATTACTTAGCTTATACTTTACATGAAAATAGTAAATCTCATACTTATCATAACTTCCATATCATAGTTCATATATGTAAACCCTTGAAAGTTTCGATCTAGTTTTTGAAATAGACTCAACTATAGTAGACAATTTAGGAGTCGACAAGGCTAATTAAAGTGAAAACCCTAAAAGACTTAATCAATCGCATAAAGAAGTTTTCTACCCTAAATGTTTCTAAAAGCTAAAAATTCCTTTCGAAAGCGATAAAAACCTTAAAAATGATTTCATTAAGGACATATGTACACCAATCCATCATGATATACGCTAAAACCCTAATTGAAAATATAATGCTTATATTTTGCAAAATCATTAGTAAATGGTTAGAGATAACCCACATTCTTGCTTATATGATTCAAATTCTTAAATAATCCATTAGGAACTAAGATAATGGGTCATAGATTATATTTATCCCTTAAATATATGATTAAGATGGTCTTACTTAGGATTAGGGTTATAGTTGCAGATTAAGTTACATATAGTGAACTTTAAGACTCAAATTAGCACTTTTTACACTTGTTATCCAAAGTTATTTATCAAATGAGATATATGGACTCTAAAGACCTAAAGTAAGATCTCATCAACCACATTTACACATCAATGCATCATATACCTCAATTCTTCTCATTTCCTTCATTTCTCCCCTAATTTCCCTTAATTACTACATTATGTGCACAAAATTACACATACTTAAGGAATGTTGACTAAGATAATACATGTTGACCAAATTTCAAATCTTGACCAAGTCAACACATGTTGACTAAAGTCAACATTTTGAAAAGTCAACAAAAGTTAAGAGATAAAGAAAATATCTCTTATGTAATGATGCCTTCCTTTTCTTTTCTTTTTGATTTTTCTTTTTCTCTCTTTTCCTCTTGTTGCCGTCCACATATTTTCTTCTTAACCCCACCACATGTTGCTTTACATTAAGAGAAACAAACAAAAGAAACAAAACAAAAAGTCCCCTTCCATGTCGTGAGTTCCCCTCCCTTCTTTCCCTTTCATTTCTTCCCTTTTGTCTCCTCCATTTCAACATCATAAAAGGTATGTTTTTAAGTGCTTTAACTTACTTTCTATTAGTCATTAGTTAGTTAATTAGGTAGATTAGATAAGTAGTTATATGGTTAGTTTTGTCTTGAAGAAGAGGAAACAAAGTTTCCTTCTTTAAGTGTAAAAACTTGAAGTTTGAAAGAGAAGAAAGAAAGACATGAGGATATGCTTCTATGTATGCATATATAAGGAAATACCAAAAGAGTATAAGTAGAAGAACCTTTGTACATGAGTATTTAACATGTACATAACCTAATTTAAGATCAAATCTTACTAAATATACCTATAAACCTAATTTAAGATCAAATCTTACTAAATATACCTATACTACACTAAATATGTACATAAGAACACAAAAACATGGAATTAGGGAGCTTTTCTTAAGGAGAAATTTAGGCATACGAAATTTTAGTATGAAATACGTATTCTACCGTATAGGTATACGGGTATGTATACATGTATAAATACGGTATAAACCTTAGTATAAGTATGAGTATAAGTATGTATAAAGTATATGTACATAAGTATAAGAAAAAGAGATAATATGTACATAATACATATGTATATAACATAAGCATGATGGAAGGCTTATGTAAGCATATGATGAGGTAAAGGATGACATAAGCACATGATGACATAAGCCATGACATAAGCAAGTGATGACATAAGCAATGACATAAGCAAGTGATGACATAAGCAATGACATAAACAAGTGATGATGTAAGCGATGACATAAGCATAAGATTAAAAAAATAGAAAACTAAGGAAAGTGTAAGTAATTAGGTAACTAAATTAGGAAAAACCTAATACACTTTCTAAATTAGATTATACCTAATTCACTATATGAATTAGTAATAGCAAAGTAAAATTCTTTCATTAGAAGAATTTAAGGAATAAAAGATATAAACATAAGTAAGAAAAGTACTTAGATGTTCATAACTAAAACTTTCTATAAATTTAGCTCATAACATAAAATAGAGGTCTTAATATCCAAAACAGATACTACCGTGTGAAAATATGTTCAGAAACGATGAAAAACGATTATAAATTCATAAATACCAAAAATAAAACGAAAAAGCTACATACGATTGAAATTAAAGTCTTACCGAGTAAAAGTTGATAGTGATTGAAGTAGAACTAGGTACTTAGTTGTTTAGAATTAATAGTTAATTCAAACACTTATTAGTATTGTTATTACATAATGATCAGGTGACTCTGAGGTGAGCGAGGACCTCCCGATCGATTACTATGATTAGGGCGAACCGCTATGACCGAGTGAGTATTTACCCTGTGATTCCATGCTTGATTGTGATTGTAGATAGTGGACTTAAATATTATTGTTAATTAACTGCTGTGTGGGGTTCGGGATATGCTTGTGTATGTAATTGATTGTTGAGTTGTGAATTTACCTTAAATTCAGAGAATGCCTTGTTTGTTGCATGGTAGTATAGAAAATGATTGTGTGTATTAATGGATGGTCACAGCATAATTTGAACTAACTTATACTCGGCTATAAAAAGAAACTGGAACATGCATTAACATACATAACATGAATACTATTCCGGCCGTCACATCACACGGAGGTAAAGAGAGGTCATTCGGGGGTTGATATTATTGAGTTATTTGGTTATGTACGGTGCACTCGTACAAAATGACCATACCCTGGCTTGCGGGAACACTAGGCGTTGGAGGCGCCAACCGCCTGGCTAAGGGTCAAGTCTAGAGACCTCCGTTTAGGGGTGAGTGTGGACTGCGGGGGCCTACTCACAATTATACTAGAACTTGTGTTTTTCTGAAAATAAAGAGTTATTTGATATAAGTACGGAACAAAGAGTTCCGTAGTAAAGTAAGTTCTAGTGTAATACCCGAATCTGATTGGTGCCGTGTAAACTCCAACCCTGACTTCGAAGGGCGTTAAATACGAGTTGCGTATATGAACTAGTTAAGTATGCGTATTATTTGGCATTCTGTTTGATCATTCATTCATATGCGTGACTATAATGTATTTATAACTTGCTTGTCGTATGGCTGAGGGTTTTGCTCACTAAGCTTAGGCTTACACCGCTTTAGACTTTTGTTGCAAGATAGCTTATTCGTAGAGATAGGACGAGGGATGCCACGAGTTAGCCTGGGGACTTGGGCAAGAGCGAGGTGTCCTATGTGATGAGAGGAAAACAGTTTATGTAAACTATTCCTCGTGTACTTATGTTTACCTTATCCTTATGAACTTAGACATACTTAAATACTATGTAATGTAAACTTTTGAGCTTAACTTTTATATAAATATGTTGTGTGATGATATCATGTGAATCTGGATGTACTTTGGAACTAGTAGTCGTAGAGCCTTGTATATTGTGTGAAGAGTTTTTCATTGGAAGGGTAACCAATCAAGGGTTCTTCATACAGTATACGGCGTCTGCCACGACTAGGCCGTCCTCAGTTCGTGACAATATCTCACAAGGTTGGTTTCTTCATACAAACTTCATGTAATGGATTTTCCTTTACCTAAAGCTAGGTTTGAGCATCTTTAACTTAATAAAAATGGAAATAACATCTAAATGGCTCACATGTACTCTACGTCCAATATGATGTCTCCTCATTCATGTATACATTTCATGATTTTGTTAACTTAAAATCTTCTATTGTAAGTTTTAAACATATATCTTTACATAACACCAACTTAGCATGCTCATAATTCAACTTTTATGTAAAGGGGTTCACAAGCTTACTTCTTAAGGTAGTCTAGCTATTTTATCATTTCATGATCATGCTAATATCTTCATGAAAACATGGTCCCTTAACACGTAACACTAAACCACTAACACGTAACACTAAACCTGTAAACCCCGCGAATTTAGCTTCCTAAGAATAGAAACAAACGTCCAAACTGTAGATGATTTCCTAAACTCGAAAGAGCCAATGAGATTTAAAACCAATTAAAATCTCAATCCAAAACCTAAAGTGGATACGAAAAACCTTAAATCATCAATTGAACCCCTAACCGCATACGAAGACCCTAAAACCTCGAACCACATCAAAACCCTAAGATAACGATCGAAGATTTAATCACGTAAGAATATATGAAACCCTAAATGTGGAAAAACATTAGAGATTGTGCCCTAAAGTAATAAAAACCCTAAAATTATAACTTTAAGGATACAAAAGCACTAATTCACCATAATTTACCTTAAAACCCTAATTGATAATATAATGCTCATATTTTGCCAAATCATTAGTAAAAGGTTAGAGATGACCCTTATTCATGCTTATATAATTCAAATCCTCAAGTAATCCATTAGAAACTAAGATAATAAATCATAGATTATATTTATCCCTTAAGTATGTGATTAAGGTAGTCTCACTTAGAGTTAGGGTTATAGTTGAAGATTAGGTTACATGTAGTGAACTTTAATGCTCAAATTAGTACTTTTTGCATTTGTTATCCAAAGTAGTTTACCAAATGAGATATATAAGCTATAAAGACCTAAATTAAGACCTCATCAACCATACTTACTAATCAATTCATCATATACCTCATTTTTTCTCATTTCCTTCATTTTTCCCCTAATTTCCCTTAATTACTACATTATATGCACAAAATTACACATACTTAAGGAATGTTGACCAAGATAACACATGTTGACCAAGATAACACATGTTGACCAAAGTCCAAAAGTTGACCAACTCAACACATGTTGACTAAAGTCAACATTTTGAAAAGTCAACAAAAGACTAAAGAGATAAAGAAAATATCTCTTCCTTAATGATGGCTTTTCTTTTCTTTCTTTTTGATTTTTTTTCTTCTCCTTTTCTTCTCAATTGCCGTCCACATCTTCTCCCCTTCTAGACCCCACCATTCTCCATCTTCCATAAGCAAAACAAATAAAAAAGAAACAAAACAAATCAAAAGAAACAAAACAAAAACAACTTCCTCTTGCCGTGAGCTTCTTCTTCCTCTCTCACTTTCACAACTTCTCCTTTTGCTTCCATACTTTCAACACAACTAAAGGTATGTACTTAAGTTACTTTATGTTGCTTTCTATTCTTCATTAGTTAGTTAATTAGGTAGATTAGACAATTAGGCATGTGGAAAGTATGATCTTGAAGAAAAGAGCACAAAGTTCTCCTCTTTAAGTGTAGAAATCTAGGAATCATGAAGTAGAAGAAGGATATGCATGTGCATATGTCCTTAAGTATATCTATAAAAGGGTATGCTAAAAGAATACAAGTATAAATACCTTTGTACATAAGTATACAATATGTACATAACCTAAAATAAGGTATATACTAACTATACATACATATATCATGTCAAATATACTCTTAAAATACAAAAAGAATAAAATTGTGACGCTTACTTAAGGGGCTACATAAGGCATACGAAAATACGTATAAAAATACATATATCACCGTATGCGTATATGGGTATATGTATTAGTATATATATATTAGTACATAAGTACACATATTAGTATATTATATTAGTATATTATGAGTGTAGGTAGGTATATAACAAATGTATATGTATAAGTACTTAATGACATATATATTTACATGTAATAAATGGATTACATAAGCCATGATATCATCTAAACATTACATAAGCCATGACATCATCAATTGATTACATAAGTGATGATGTAAGCGTAGGTTTATAATAGAAGAAATAATAAGATTACATAAGCACATAACATAGGTAAATACATGTATTTAGAAGTCGAAAATCCCTTAAACCCTAATACACTTCCTAGATTGAATTAAATTTAATCAAGTATGTGGATTAGTAGCACTAATGTAAAATTTTCTAAGTGTAAGAATCAAATAGCTAATTCAATCATTAAATCCTAACTAGGGCATAAACATAAGCAATGAGAATAATTAAACTTCAATAAGATAAAATTTCAATAAATTTAGTTCATATCATAAAACACGGGTCTTAACGTCCAAAACGGACATTACCGTGTGAATGTGCGTTCGAAAAGGATGAAAAACGAATATAAGTTCGCAAATATCAGAATCAGAACGAAAAGGTTACAAAATACATAAAGGAAGCCTCATACTTTACTAATATAAGAAAATAGTTACTGTTAATCTCATGGGGTATGGTAGGCCTATACACACTATACTCGGGTTAACCTTATATACACTATACTCGGGTTATATTGGAGGAAAACTAGATAAACTACAATAGACTATTAGTTAACTAAGGAGTCTGAATTCTCAAAACACTTATAAGTTTTACCATTTTGATTTAGGCATTCGATATCAAGTCTTGGAAACCCTAAAGGCTTGGAGAATGAGCAATAATCCAGGTGAAGGAGTTCTGATGACCTGCTATTTGCTTGTGCGTATTACTTGTATGATGTTTTGTTGTTTGCTATGGCTTGTATGTTTGAATGACTGTTCTGCTTGTATGCTATCATCCGTGTGATCACCTTTTTAAATTGATAAATATAAGTATCTGCCTAAATAACCTGTTCTACCCGTCGCATGTCTATGACTTGGTAAAGATATGAATGGAGAGTGCTAGCCTTACAAAAATCTTAAGAAAAGTATTTTTGGAAAAAGCTTTTCTATCCGTAAACAAATTTTTACATGATCGCTGTAAGGGCTTGTGGAGCCATAAATAGTATTTTTAACGTTAAGGCAAAGCTAGCATAGGTTCTCCACTTGATAGCGATAAGACTCGCTTTATTATGCCTATAAGGCCTTGGTTAAATTTTGGTTGCGAGAGGACTCGCATGTTTGTGCCCGAGGGGCCTTGGAGGGTGGATAGTCCCAATTTGGACTCCCCCTATTTGGATTGAAACTCTTTTCTCGGCTAAGGTAATAGTCAAGTTTTGCCTAGTGGGGTGGTGCCCCTAGGTAGCCTCATGCGGGTAAGCTGAGGTGCCCTGTGCATGTAAGTACAGGGGATAATCGAAGTGTAGACGACGTAATTCTACACCTTCCATAGGTCTGGACTCCTATGGATGTGTTGCTTGCATTCATTACGGCTGCATTCATTATGTATGTGGATAGCTTGCTTGCATGTCTGATAATAATTTGTGAAAACTTGCTTGATCGGTAGTAGTGAGGAACGAACTCACTGAGTTGTTTTATGCTCATTCCCCCTTAGTTTCATTTGCAGGTTTACATACGATGGGATTGGGATATGTCTCGAGTGCTAAGTGCGAGATGAAGATATGTACATTAGTATTAGAAGTAGCTGAATATTTTTTAGATGACACATAGACATTATTTGTAGAAAATATTTATTTATTAAACCTTACTCTAATGTTAGTATATCCTATCTTATTATTTGGTAGGGGGATACCGATTCTCTACAGTTCTGAGGAACTGTAAGATATCGGATACCCATAGTTATTTATATTTGTATTCTAAAGTAAATTGATTACTTAAAAATCAGTAACCTTAGTGATTAATCATTTAAAGTCTTGCAATCTCTGACTTGCAAGGCGGTTTTCATAGCATGGGTGCATACATGTTGTGGAAATTTTAGGTAATCCTACTAGGCCCCCTTTACGGTCTTGAGAAAACCACTAACACAAAGAAATAACTTACTCGTCCTAAAAGTGTAGAAATGGTGGTTGTACAACTAAGCACCATCTTATCTTCCTTATTTTTCCTCCGTCTTCTTGCAAACTTCTTTGGAACTAGAGTCTTGATCTTTGAAGTGGGGCTTTGAAGATATTTTAAAGTTCCTAAAAGTGGTTTTTGAAGTTAACAAATAGAAGGCACACAATAAATCTTGGTGTCGTGAGTATGGAAGCAAAATAGTGGCGGCAACATTGGGATTTTTGTGGAGTTGAATTTCTTCTTTTGATTTATGTTTAAAGTGAGAGAAAAGGAAGTGAAAATGAGAGCGAAAGAGAGAGAGAGTGGCAGATTTTTTAATGAGAGAAGAAGTATGTGCAAGAAGCTTTAATTGATTATCTTGTACCTTACACAAAAGTCAACAATTGCAACTATTGATGATGTAAGCATTAAGGATGAAATTTGATTTGTTTCTAAATGTAAACTTAAGTTCCAATATCCTTGGGAATGTTCAGACAGTACTTTTCATTGCATCATGGGCCCACTAAAAATAGGGTTTATATTTATCAATTGATAAGTTATTTAGGATGATTGGTTTGCTTACTTATTCATATGCACAAATCTTATGCATGAAGATAAGGAGATTGTCTTATATAAAATTCTTTTGGAGTTTGTCTCTTAAAGTAATTTGTAAGTTATGATTTAATTGTTATAAAATTATGAAAATTTCCAGAGTTGAATAAAGTTATTCAAATTAAATTTTTAATTAGCCACTTAGGGTTACAAGTCCTTAATTGTTTTAGGGTTTTAAGTTTAGAGTTTATGGTTCTCGTATTCGAGTTTTATTGATAATAGGGTTTTGAATTAGAAAATTAAATTCGTTTTTAAATGTAAACTTGAATTCTTTGCTTAGTTTATCCTTAGGATCATTTGGGAAGTATTCTTAATTGAGTCATAAGTCCGCTAAAAAGTAAGGTTTACAACTTATCCATATATAACATGGCTTATAAGTAAAAATAAGGGAATTGTCTTATATGAATTCTTTTAAGGTTTGGTTCTCAAATTAATTTATAGGTTGTGATTTACCTCTTAAGAAATTTTAAAGTTTTCTAGAGTTGAATAAAATTTATTGAAATTATATTTTTAATTATTTATTTAGGGCTATAAGTCCCTGATTATCCCAAGGTTTAGGGTTCGAGTGAGTTTAAGTATGTTTTAGGATTTTTTACCAACTTGAGATTAATTGACTTATACTTAGGAGCGTAAGGTTCAATTGGCTTAATTATTTAGGAACATCGCTTTATTAGGGAACATATATATATATATATATATGTGTGTATATGATAGATTAAAAAAAAGAAGGAAATTGCTTAATAATATATTTATATATATACATATTATGGGGGCTACTTATGTACACATTTAAATTAATTTTTGTATATTTATCAATTTATTCCTTTAACTAGCTTAGTGTTGTTGTTTATTATTACTTCAAATAATCCTTAATCATTCATTATCAATTTTATATGATTTTACAAAATTATTGATAATTTTATTGATTTATAGTTTTTCAAGCATTAAGATAATTTTATAGAGTTTTAAAAATTTTTATGATTTGATATTTACAGTTCCTGTTAAGTTTAGGTTTACATTTTTAAAAGTACGCGTATGTAGGGATTGGGGTTTTCTTGCATGATTAAGGTTTCTAAATGGTATAATAATGTCTTTCAAGTTCGTTTTAAGTTTCAAGTTTAAAACTTTTGTCGGTTTTCATTTTATATGGTCTTATCGACTTAGGTTAATATTTATGATACTCAAGTCCGACACCATGTTTAGAAGGTTAAATTTACAGAGTCTATATTCTTCCCCCCCCCCCCAAAAGTTTCATCCTCGAAACTTGACGATAATAAGTTCTTTATCTTAGTACCCCTATGGTAGCTTATAAGAGCTTCAGTTATGGTTTCAAATCGGGTTGTTCACATGAAATTAGCATACTTCTCAACAATACCTAATACATAGTTCTTGATAACTTCCTTTCGAGCTTTCTACAATATTGGAACTATTTAATGATCAATCTTGTTTATTCTTGGTCACGGTTAGCATCAAAGGTCATGCAACTTGGCTAAACATTCTCCAAGTAGTTTGTTAAGTCTTTCATCCCATCATAATCCCAAATTGCCAGAGCTTGATATGGTAAGGACTAACTTCTTCTAGAATTTCTAGGAGGAATGGTCTCTTCTTCAGGAGGAATTGTTTACTTATAAAAGTAAGAGCATTAACATGTGATGGGCCTACATGATATGCTTACTATGGAGTGTTTCCTTGTTTAGGCTATTTAGAGCAAGGGCTTGAGTTCCTTAAGCTCTAGCCTGCTTAGCTTGCTGTTTAAGGGACTAAAAAAAGTCATATAAATTTTACCTATTGTTATGGCCTTGTTCATTACTTTGATTTAGCAACATATTAGTGCTTAATAAGTTTAAAATCTCATCATTCTTTCATGTAAGTTGTTGATTTTCTCCAATTAGGTTACCATAAAGTCACTCTAACTTAGCCAGCCGATCATCATCTAAATGATGTATCCTACCCCACCACCACCCTAACAATAGTACCAACAGCATTCTTTGTTAATCAGGTTTTAGCCACCATGTTAGGACTCAAACACAAACGATGCCAAACCAAAATGTTTTTAGAATCTAAGTTGATTTTGTTCTCTACAAAAGAGCAAACATAAGGCTTTAGGGTGCCAAAACTAATCCAAAATAGCCACTTCAATGTTTATGTTAGAAAAGTGTTTGTATTTAGGAAGAATATAAGGTCAAGTAAACAAAGTGGATAGAGAGTTATTATAGAGAGCGTATTCTTATATTTATAGGCCTTTGTCTTATAACTATAGTGGTAGATAGTTGAACCAACAATGACATGAGGTATCTCCTAAATTTAGTCATGTGTAAATCATGGGGAGAAGTAGGCAATTCAACAATTGTTGTCCAGTTAACTACTAATCTTCTTGTACCCATACTTGACTATTTGAACTTTCTTATACTAGGCCTTAACAATTGGGTCTCTAGTGATTTTGGTAGGAGAGATATTGAGATATAGATGCTCCAACAAGGGGTCAATTGCTGAGTTATTGATCAAGTGGTAGCAACCAAGTGGTCAAACATAATAAGACCAAACTAAAGGCACAATCCTTAGCTATTCTTGACTCATTTGGAGCAGGTCAACGTAGTGCCGAGCAAATCTACTATCAACATCAAGTTTAGGGATTCTTTATACTGGTTCATATAGTAGATGGATCAATAACATCGAGTACGTTATATCATCTATTGGTAAGTTGTGTGAAGAGTACCCACTTAACTTTAGGTTCCCATTTATTTAACTTAGATTTCTATCTCTCATCTAATGAGATTGACTTTAGTCATACAATTTGCTAGTCTAAATATCTATTTTCCATCTTATTATTTATCAATAGACTATTTTAGATAGTAAGTTATCATGAAATTCTCACTGAGAATATATTTCTATTATTATCCTAGACATATTCTAATTGATTTATGAAACTTTACCATAAAACATAGATAAGTACAAAGTATGCATGAACAATAAATACTTGTCTTTACTGATAGTATTCACAATGACATTAAAACTATCTCGACAAATTGTGTACAAGTTACAATGACTTTCACTTATATGATATATAAATAGTAAATAACTAAACTGTAAATATTGATCTTTTAGGTTTTAAATTATTATCCATCTCGAGTGGGTAATGAGCAATCCATCTCTCAAACATGGCAAAACATTCTGCTGGCTTATATTCTGGTGCTGTATGTCCTGCCCCCTGTAGAGTTAATTCACATCATTGCATCTTTTTACATATATCTCATATGAAATGTTTACAGAACTAAGTATATATTAGGTATTCTTCTTTATATATTTTTGCATCTAGCTTTTATAATGGATATTATAATGTTTTTCAATATAACTAAATAAGATAATATTATGGCTTCTTCTTTCTAGATGTCATAAACTATCAATCAATTAAGATAAAATAGACTAACTTAATCATAATAGAAAGCATTTGAGGCTCACAAAAAAGACTAAATATTAAAGGTGTTATATGAAGAGGAAGAGGGAAAAAGAAAGGGGACGCAAAAGAGAAAGAACAACACTAAAAATATTGATTTTTTTTTTCCTTTTAAAAGGTAATGAAAGAGAGTGGAGAGATGAATAAGTGAATTCTGAGGGAAGGCTTGATTAAGGAGACAATTCATTTAAAATGCATTGATCTACAATAACTTCCAATCTAATTTCTTACAGACAATTCACTTTTTACATTTATGAAGAGAAGAATAAGTGAATTGGATTAAGGTATCCAAGAAAATGGTATTTGTATTCTAAAGTTATTAGCATGCATAAATAAAGAATAGTTTTATTATATGACAGTATTAAATCATAACGAATGATTAAGTAATGAATTCGTTCAATAACTAGAACTGAATCTTAAAGAGTTGTAATATGAAAACATCAAATTAGTGGTTAGCTGAAGTATGACTTTTAGTCATCAAATTAAAACTATAGAATCATGGAGGTAAGAAATTAATAAAGAAAAAGAAGTTTTTAGAATCTTAGAAAGTTAACTACAAAATATTATGTCCTATAATAAATGACTTTAACCAAATAAAGTAAGGAGTTCAATTAGTTAAAGTACTCCTAGATGTTTGACATTAATAGGCAACTACTAGTTGCAATAAGAATTAGTCAATCTAAAAATGTAAACTAGAGTCAAATCTTATCATGAATAACAACAAATAAAAGAATGACAAGAAAGAAAATTCAAGAGATTCATGCATTTCAAATATGCTAATTGTTAACATGATGTCACATGAATTTAGATTATTAAATTGTTATCAAATCAAATTAGTCAAGTTTGGATGTATATCGAAAGTGTTTCTATTGCTTTGTTTGATTGATTTTCAAAATGCTATATGATTGTCAAATAACTAAACTACTATTTGTGAAAAGTGCAAGACAAGAATATAATATAGTTATGACAAAACAAGTATAAATGTATAATAATGTTATAGTAAGCAAGACAAGTGTCAATGTAAACACTTTATTAGTTAACAGTGAAGTGGAAAGGAAATGAATGATAAGAAATACCTATTACTTGTCTATTAAATGACTTTATCATAGTCATAATGATTGAAAAAGATAATTCGTCTATTATTGGTTTGTTAACTCAAATGTTTACAAAGTTTCTCAAATTGGGAACCTTTGTTGTCTAGAGAATATTACTCCCTTACAAAGCATAAGAGACTCATTCAAAAGAAAAGTGTATGTCTTAAACTCTTTCATCACATGTAGAGATTCACTGTATGATGACTAAGGTATGTAGAGAGTCAAGAAGCTATTGTGGTTCATAATTGCTAGGGGCTTTATAAGTTTTACGGTTAGCCTATATTTGCTAAGGGAATTAATATTCCCACAAGGGATAAGGAGAAGATCATCTAAAGGAGAGAATGAGTAAAATTAACGAGAATTCGTAAAATGAATATTAGTTGGAGATGAAAATCAAATGAGGTGTAAATTGTTTGACTTGCACACTTTAAATGAGATCTAAGGTATAAGTGGATGTGTCGAAATTTTCCAAAATGAATAAAGTATACTCATGTATGTTGGGATGGCTACAAGTGCCCACTAAGGAAAAGCAATCCCTTTATTATTTACGTTTTTTCCCTCTAAATTATAACTCTTAGGTGAGTTATCATGCTTAAAGCAAAATAAGTGATAGAGTTAGAGATTATGAATTAAAATAATAAAGACTATGAACTTTGACTATCATTTTTGTAATAAGAATGATAGAGTTTGATGATTTGATTATGTAATAAGGATTTCGAAAAAATGTTTTAGATTTTATGGTAATGTTATAACTTGATATGCATAAGTCAAGTATAGCAGTATGGTTGATCTCACGGGGAGTGGTAAAAAAGGATGGACAATTTCAATTCTTAGAATTTATGTTTCATATGTTACCATTTGAGTTTGACACATCATAATTTAAGTGCCAAGTTTAATGAAAATCATAACAAATACCCTTTGTAAATGAATTAAAACATCAAAAGCACTTGAATGATATACATGCAATACAAATCATGACATAGAAGATACTAAATGCAAAGGGAAAAAGTTAATAAAACCATAAAGAAGACCACCTAAAAGTAGTATGACATTGAAAGCACTTGAATGACCATACATGTGATGCACATTATGATACGGAAGACCTTTAATATAAAGAAAAAAAGTTGGAGTAAAAACATAGAGACTTCTTATCAAAATAATTTAAAAGGATGCTTCTTACCTTCACAGTAGCATATGTAAGACGCGATTTTTTATAGTAATATTGAATTGTGTACCTTCAAAGATGAAAAAAGTTTCTCATTAAAAGAACTTAGACATTCAAAATGAGCTTCATATTGAATATTGTTTTTATTGTTTTAAAACCTTGGCTTCTCAATTTTACTTTTAAAATTATATCAAATTGTTACTATAAATCGACAAAAAAAAAATAAGAGTTTTCAATTAAAGATAAAAAGACAAAAAGAACTCACCCTGCAACTTGGCCTTCTACAAACCAAGGTTGCCATTCATAAGTAAGTGTCAAATTTAATGCTGTAATCCAATCAAAAGTACCAAGATATGGAATGACCATGTCATGATCCCCGCTGTAAAGAGAAAAAAATATATAACATTTATAACCATATTATAGTTACATGAGCTTAAGAGATTTACAATAAGACATTATAAATTAAACGGTAATTAATAACAAAAATGGTCAACTTAACAATAGAGTTCTTGAAAAAAGTGTAAATCTTACCATTAAATTAATAGAATTCAAGAAAAATAAAAAAATAAATGATTTTGAGTGTAAACAAACATATAAAGATCACATTTGATACAAGTAATTTACTAAGATTTTATGTTTCAAGATATCTTACTATTGTGAGAGTACAAAATACTTTTGCATTCAAGAAAAGTTGATTAAATAAATTTGATGTATATTATTGTAAAGATAAGATAAAACAATTAATTAAGCTTACCTGTATATAAGCATGCGATAACCCCTTCTTATAAGTTCAGTGTGGTAGCTAAGGCTACTATAAATATCTTCAGTGTAAGCTAAACTTTTATTGCATCTTAACCACTCTTTTATGGTCCCCTAAAAATCATCCACATGTTATGAAAGAATCAATAAGGAAAGCCTAAATATACAACTAATAAGAACAGTTTCATAACATATTCTTGTATGCATACCTGTCTAATGTTTAAGGCCTCTTGCACAAGTTTATCATTGGCCCAAATGTAAGAGAGCAAATAGTTATAGCTCTGCAAATTAAAAAAAAAAAATTTACAAAAATTTACGGTGAATGTGTTCACTAGCATTGTTGGCACATGATAACTATACAATATGGTGCTAATCTTTTGGTTAAATATTTAAATCTACTAGGAATTGAGATAAAGGATAATTCATTCACCTAAACTAGATATTTCTTTGTGTGGTTGTACATTAGGCATGGGATAACTATTTCTCAAAACTACCTAATTTATAGCTACTCCTTGATGCTACTTGATGTATAATCTTTCCTAGTTTAACCCACCTACTTGACCAAAATTTGCTCAAATCTATTACTATTTTTTGTATCTTCATAATAAGCCCCTCTACCATTAAGTTGCTTCATAGGTCTCATCCTAGTCGTTTAATTAGTTATTGATAACATCCTTGTTTGAAAAAAAATCTTTCCTATATTAATAGTTTGTGTGGACTTTTCATCTTAAGAAAAAAGTCTAACGTAAAAGTCCTAAGAGAAAGAGTAGGTAAACCTTACGATGAGTTTGTATCTAGTAAAGGATAAATTATAAGAACACCCTATTATACATATAAGCTTAGCCCTCTAACCTTTGAAATTAAGAACTTGGACTCCTAAGTTTTTAACAAACTGCTTTCAGACTCCTACACGATCAATTGTCCTTGATTTTACTTATGTTTCTAGTTTTAGTCTTTTCTAATTATTTTTTCTAATAACAAAATAATAATATCGAATTAGAAGATAAATACATATTAGTTAAACATAAGATGGTATATTTGCAATCTATCCTAATTAAAGCAACCGTTTACTTATAAAGTTATTCGATGTTCTCTCACAATATAACTCGTATATATAATACCGCACAAATAACAGGCATAAAACATCGAAGTCTTTTTGGAAAACCATTCTTTTGTAGTGGTTTCCAATCCTAAGGAAAAGAAAGAAGATGGAATATGATGACAACAACCTTGTAGATATATCCTGCTTAATCGGCGGTCATGGAGGATGTCATTATCATCGATATTTATTTTTTTCATGGAGGCGATGAAGATAGCATTTAACAGGTTGGTGATAGAGTTGATCATATCATGTTCCATTTAAACTAATATAACATAACATGAGAGCAAAACTTACAGGGAGGATAGAGAAGATCAAAGGAAGCTAGTTGCTTAAGCTATAGTAATTGGAGTAAAGGCTATAGTTAAGGTAGCAATTTGGCAAAAGCCTAGTAGCATAATAGATATCTCATTTTTGTCCTCATAAAATAAAATAACAATTTGCCCCAAATGAATAAAGGTAATTTCTTGGAGGAAAACATCAAATTTTTTTTCAAATTTGATCTTAGACCAGTTTAATTACTCTTGTTTGGAATATTTAAGTTTAGCCTTAATTAAATTAGGTCTAATGCAAACTAGATCGAGTTAAATTGAAACTCAAAAAATGCAAATTAATCTTTCTTTAAAAAATCATTTTTATACTTGTATTTAGGTTTCTCACGAAAATGTATATGTAAATAAATATGATATGATAAAAAGAAGCTTGGATTTATTTTCGGCCTGAATTAATTCATTATTATTAAGGCACCTTAGGCCGCTTTTGATGAGATAAATTTTGCTCGCACAACATAATAGGGTATGGATCATCGAGCCAACGGTAAGGAGCATGGATTGAGAACCAAGATGGCGTAAGTTTGACCCCAGCTTTCAAGCACTTTAGGTTGGGTAGAGAAAAAATAAATAAATAAACCCCGAACCACAAACTAAATTGTAAATTAACTCGAACCGAATGAAAATTTAGTTGTTTTTTTTTTTTTTTTAATGTGGTTCGGTTTTCAATGCGATTCGGTTTTGGTTTTTCTGTACAGTATTACGAACAAATGCCTCCTATTGGCCCAAAGTGGATTTGAGACAGAAAAACACAGCCCAAAGCCATAATAGGAAACCTTTAACTTGCTAAGATGGGCTACTTTGAGCAGATTCTAAATCGATTTCACTAATCCAAAACTCGTGGATTCATTCCCAAATCGCTAAATCGATGGAACGGATGCAGGATCGATAATCATCCTTATCAAAGTGGTTAGGTTTCTTTTTGGTAGTATTTTCTATGTTTGTTGTAAAAATTCATTCTATATGAATATAACAATGAGGGGGAGAGAGAGAGAGAGAGAGAGAGAGAGAGAGAGAGAGAGACCCGGCACCAGCGTCGAAGAGCTTGGAATCCTTCAAGTAAAAGCTGAGGATTATCATCTTCACTCGTAATACCTCGATCCCACTTGGTCAAGTCCTTTGGTTTGGGTGAATTAAGGTCGCAAGCTGGTTCCAATATCTGCGCGCTATTCACCCACTCAATACACTGTAGACAATTCATAATTCAATTCCATATTAATTGATAAAGCCATCAAATTATAAAAGGTAAAAAAAAAAAAAATGTTCCTCTCTTTACTTGGATGATAACTAACCCCCGTCACAACTTTAAGGTCATCCACGCAGGCAGAGTTATTTTTATCAACATTAACATATTCACCGTTGCAACTTGTCCTGAGTCCCTGCAGATCACCAGGCCAATTCATTATATGCATTTATTTGAAAGAAAAATAATTGATGATTAGACTCGGTTTTGTATATAATATATATACAGATGAATATCGTAGCACCTCAAAAAGTTCATCTGGTATGAGGGCTTTTGAATGAGCAAATGGCACTCTGGAATTCAAATCATCGTACAGAACTGTCAACGGATTCCCAAGAATATAGCCCTACATCCCATATCACAACTATAACAATTATGTTCCATCCGTAGTTCAACCACTTTGATTTCCTTGATAAATATATCATTTTAGGAAAAATCAATGCACCTGCAAATTTATTAATGGCTTCAAACCGGCTTCAATACCTAAAACAGAAAGTTAAAACATATTACAAACTAAACGCAATCTTTTTGGACGACAAATAAACATCGTATGAACGAATTAAATCAATCCATGACTAAAACAAAGTATTAAGCCAAAAAGAACGAAAAAGAAAAAGAAAAAATCGTGCTTAGGGTATAATATCCATTACCATCAGATGCTTTCAGGGCGACCATTGGAACGATTAATCCTGAGTAAGAATCGCCCGCAACGTAAAACGGGTTATTTTGGAACTTCGGATGGAGGATAAGCCACTGCATCACACACCTCAAACATTATTATACATGGTTTTTTTTTTTTTTATAACATTATCTATAATAATGACATTTATGAGATGAATTTATTTATAAGCTAAACTTCTAAGTTAAAACCTCAGAAGGGAGGCTGACAACAGGTTTAACAGACCAAACTAGAATGTTGCATGCTGTAGAAGTTTAGTTAACCGATACTAGCCGAGCTTGGAATGGAGTTCTAGCATTCGTGAGGATTCACTCGACCACATCCATGGAATACCAAATCCTCTTGTAACACAGGCAAATCATTAAATAATGATTCGCTATTTATGTAGGAAATCGAACGTAGGATGTTGCAGGATTTGAACGTTACAAGTGAGGGAGTGACACTGTTTCGGTTTGTTTGATGATTGTGCTTGTAATTGTTGTATAATTACATAACTTGCAAAATGAATATATAATTGAAGTAGGATTACACTGTCCAGTGTCAAGTGTCGTGTATTCATGAATCGTGAGACCTCCTAAGGTGAAGCGGGGTTGCGACCAATTGATGCTGGCTAAAAGTAGGTAGGAAAGCTGTCTGTAATGAAGCATCTTGAATTCAGTTTGGTGCTGAGATCCATGGCCATTCGGAACAGATAGGGATCAAAACGAATATTGATGGCTTCACTAGTTGGGAACGTTAACAAAAGTGGCGATTTCAAGCAATTGTTCCTACTTTCGACAAATAAAAGAGAAAGAGGTTAGAAAAAAATCGTTCCTCTAAATTGGATTGAGAAATCAGAATGAAATTTAAATTGAGAATAGATAAAAGAAAATTGAAATTGAAATTGAACAACTTGTGGTATCGTCACTAAGGTCTGGCGGAGATTGGTACGTTATGGATCGACTACCAAAGGCTGTCACGAGTTGAAAAATTAGAATGGAGTGATTACTCCATGCGCCTAAGCCTAATGCTATGAGCGGACTGCCGATTGTATCGCGTCGAGAATTCGCGACGAAATGGCATTTGCTTCCATTGTGTGAATGGCTGAGATGAAGACATGGAAGTTACGTAATTTGAAATTAGCTGTTATGAGTTCGTTGATACATCATTATTTCTAGAATGTATATGTAATATGCTCATGTGTCTAGTCAATTAGTTCACTTGACAGGCATTTGATTGCCCTCTTGTAGGACCATTTTTTAGATACCATACTTCGTATAAACTTGGAAGATTCTAGTGATTCAATTCGAGATGCCTTACTCGCAAGTGGAGTTTGAAATATAACATATATGTTATGGAATATTCAATTTTAATGAACCAAAGAGGAATTTAAAGAATTTTGAGCTTTCCCCTTTGGTTAGAGTTGGATGGAGAACTTTGACCGATGAACCCATAATACATGGCTTAATGTTGAAAGTGTTCAATTCAAATAGCAAAAGAGATAAAGATTTAAAATCACTAGTTAGATTTTTCCTCCTTTTGCTTAAAAAAAAAAAATCCGAAGTTAGTCATCATATCAATTGCAATTAGATTGTATACATCATTATCGCTGCTAACATCATATGATATATAGTTGATTTAAGTCATTCTATATTTTCAAATAACAAATAACTATAAAAATGTCCAATATTCAAGTGCTTCTCTTAACTTATAACCAGTGTGTTGTCTTTTCCCAAAGCATGATCTATATTTTACTACTAAGTACTAATTGTAGAGGTTTATGTAACTATTTTCTATTGATCTATAATAATTAACTTAATAAAATAATATTTTAAACAAATTTAAAATAATGTACTAAAATTAACTAAAAATTGCACAAAATTGGGAAAAAAGAAAATGTAAAAAATTAAAACGAAAAGATTCCCTCAAAATCCTAGGCATTTGGATAACCAGTAATTGACAATAGACAACAATAGGTCATAACCCACCATGGTGGTAAAGCATGACTTTAGGTATAACACCATAAGATAAATAGGGATTACCCATTATTATTATAAGTGCATGTCAACTCAACAATGACTCACCAAATTTTAAACGCATATTTCTATTGTTCTTTTTGTTTATTTGTATGTGTGTTCCTTTTAGTTTTTAGAGTGGCAAGTAATTTAAATCCCTAAAAATTTTGATATAAATCTATAATTGCTAGAATATAATCTAAACATATATTCAAGATAAGTTAAAATCAAGATTTGAGAGACAATCTAAACTATTTGTAAACTTCATAAGTGCTACTAAACATTAACTCTTGTAGTCTTAAAATGAAATTTTTAGGAACCAAAGACTTTAATAAAAATTTTAACCTAAAAGCTTATCATAACTATTATAAATATATTCTAAACCTAATATAACCATGATAATTTATCTAAAATAATGACCAAAATCTATCAAACAATTAAAAGTGGAATAAATGGATTTAGAGGCAAAGTGGTGTAAGGATGTCACATCCATATGTCATCTAAATATCACTTTCACTTTTTATCTACCACTTTATCATATCATATAGACCAAATCTATCAAACAATTAAAAAGTGGAACAAATAGATTCAAGAGGCAAAGTGGTGTGAGGATGTGCCATCCATATGTCATCTAAATGTCACTTTCACTTTCAATCTATCACTTTATTATGTCATATAAAGGTCATTTTCATCATTTTATCTACATCCAAGTATCATTTTCATTATCTTTTCTACATCTAGGTATCATTTTCATCACCTTATCTACATCTAAATGTCACTTTCATAATTCATCTACCATCTTATCTACATGTTATCTAAATGTCATTTTCATCATCTGTCTACCACTTTATTTACACATGTCATTTAAGTATCACTTTCATATAAGCATAAAAGTGACTTAAAGAAAAGCCTAGTCAAAGCCGATCGATCTTAGTCAAAAATGATGGTTAAGAGGAAAATAACATCTTAATAATTAAAGACCCATCACATGAGCACTTTAGTCTTAGATTAACTAAAACTAATTAACTAACAACTAAGTATTTAGGTTAATATCATAAAGAAAAAACATCCTAATATCATATCTCAACATTTCTTCTAACATGTAATGAACAACTTTCAAAACAAGTGGAAGAATCCTAAACTATTATATGTGCCATGTGAATGGAAGAAGAGAATTCCAAATTGTTTTCCTCATGTCATTTTCATTTAACTCATCAACTTCCATTAATTCCTTTAACTCATCAACTTCCATTAATTCCTTACCCAGTGATCAACATAACTAAGCATAAAAGGGACATAAACAACATGCAACAGTATCCTTAAGAATTTAACTCTTTTAAGCAAGACATGTGTTCTTATCCTTATGACTTTAATTCCTTTAAGCAACTTCAATAAATAGGAACACTATACTACTTTTGGGACCACATCTTCTACTACATCCATCTATTTCCTTTTAACGTCATTCTACAAACCAACCAACATTCTACTTCTCACACCTAACACCCAACTCTAACAACAAAGTCTAGTGGGTTGTTTTTGAGTTTTCAAAAACAACTCTCTACAAAAAGGTAGCAACACTTACCAACAACCAACAATCAACAACTTATCTTTGAGTCCATAAAGTTTTCTTTTCAAGTTGAAAGACTCTTCTAAACTCCTATCATCAAAAAGATTCTTAAGATTCTCAAATGAATGAAGAAGTACTTTTAATAAAGTTATTTTATAAAACTTTCAATGTTTTTCCAAGAATGATTTCATTTTTGTAACCTTCCTCTAAAAATCCTTTTCAAAACAACTAAAAGCTTTTCATCTACTTCTCTACTTCATGTAAGTTTCAAACTTGTCAACTATTTTTAAAAACCAAGTTTATAATTAACAAAATCTTATCTTAGCTAAAATATGTCCCTCTTTTGAAAAGAAACCCTAAAAACCAACATCTTCGTCAAAATCTCTTTCGAAAGCCTTTCTTATGTGTAAAAGTTTCCAAAGAATTATAAGATATGTTTTCTACCAAAAAAAAAAAAAAAAAAACCTTTATCTTTGTCAAAATCTTAAATCTCTACAATATCAAGACTTAAAGATTATGTTTCTTTTGCAAAATAACTTGATAATGAACTTAAAGGAAATAAGTGGACAAATCCATATCTAAATAATGATGCTAAAGTTTCATGCTCAGATCTTTATGACAATACATATCTTGACAATTAGGCCTATTACGAAGATTATAGACATGAAACAACAAGGACAATTTAGACATAACACTAATTGACTAAAAGATTTTATAAAACTATAAGACTATAACCAATAAAGAAATCTTATATATGTATATTTAGTATTTATCTCTTATTGTGTTTTTTTTAGGTGATTATAAGTTTGAGCTACCTGAAGACTATTACGACGAGTAATAGTAATGATCAGATAAGTATCCATAATGAGTATCACTTGCTTGTATTTATAATTAGTGGCACTTTAAATATATATACATCAATCGGTTTGTGCGTAGGGTATCAGGAAAGTGCTTGTGCTTGATTTGTTTATATATACATCAATCGGTTTATCTGTGTGGTATTAGGAAAGTACTTGTACTTGATTTGTTTAAATTGCTTATGAAAATATTATAAGATATTCCACATAATATGATTGATGATTGTGATGTGATATATTTGTAAGCCCCACAACTAAGCAATCCGAGATTTCGATCGGTTGAATGATCCGATCGAACCTAAATTATAAAGTAAAGCTAGAAATATTAGTAAACCAATCCCGTAAGTTTGAATTTAAGAAAATAATTAATAAAATAGGAGACTACAAAATTTTTAAATTTTAAGTATATAACTCGTTATTTATCGAAATTACGTAAAAGGCATTCTGGTACTTAAAGAATCGCTAGAGATAAATTATATACATACTAAAAATTATAAAATAACCTAAATAATATTTAGGAATATTTATTTGTACTATATATGAATTTACATGTAAGTATAAATACGCGTAATTTCTTAAAATATTCGAAATTTGCTAAAATAATACAAAATACTTAAAGAAAATTCATAATTAAATAAGGAAAAATCAAGAAAAATCATGAAATATCATGAATGATCTAGAATTGGGTCGTGGCAGCTGGGAAAAATAAGAAAAAATTCGGCCAATTTGAATAAGCCAACATAAAAGTCAAAAATCAAGGGATAAGACAATTGTTTTGTCTCATTTAATACACAATAAATCCTCTAAAGCCCTATAAATAGCAGGAAAATTCAGAAACTCATTTGGACAGTTAGAAATCAGAAAAAATTAGGAAGAGACGAAAATTGAGAGAAAAATTTGGTTTAAAAAAAATTAGAAAAACTGTGCAATTAAGGCTTTCAAAGAAAACCCACACCAAACAAGGAGCTGGGAGTGGACGGCCACCACCACCACACGGTGGTGGCAGTGCCCAGGCAGGACGACAAGGCCACGACAGCCGGCGGTGGCCGAAGCCACCAAAATCGGTGAGTTCGATTTCTAGCCTTATTTTGTGTAATGTTGTAAAAATAGTAAATATTATTAGAAAATTATGAATTTTGTTATTCTGAGATATTTTTATATGTACTTTGTAGGAAAAATATTAGTTTAATGAAAACATGCCTCGTAATATATGGTTCTTAAGAAATCATGCAAAACCAAACACATTTCAATTTAAAAATAAATGACCGTGGGAGTGGAGTTTGGAGCTCAATTTTTTTTCTATAAGATGCTCATGTGATATAGAATAGTTCTATGAAACCATTTTTTTTAAATTAATTTTCGAAATTTTTAAGTTAATTTTTAGCCCTAAAATGATGGAAAAATTGGGTAATTTGGAGTTAATTAAGTAATTAAATTATTAATTACTGACTTAGTGAATAAGTAGATGTTTAGGGATGTTAAAATCTGATGGAGAATGATACTTATAGCATTTAGGGTGTTAGATGTAATTATTAGGTTAATTATGTAGTAAATAAGTAATATGGAAAAATAGTACATTTTAAGTTAATTTTGTAAATTAGGGTAATTAGGAGTAAAATCTGATTTAGGATGAATTTAGACATTTTGAAATGATAATTGATGTTTAGAGATGATAATTAAAGTGATATAAATATTAGAAGTGTATATATATACATAAAAGGTAATAATACATAATAGGTAATTATTAGAAATATAATAAATAGGAAATATTATAATAAAAATTGATATTGTGATAATAATAAAAATATACAATAAATCTGATAGGAAATTTAAATTTATGTAATTATATGAAAAATGTAAAAAAATTTCACATTAGAAGTGAATTCAATACACTAATAAGGATATAAGTGTACCGGGTGAAATAAAATACTGACTAGAAGTAATGATGGTATTTAGGAGAGCGGGAAATAATGTGATTAATTTCACATTATGGGTTGAAACGAATTTCTAGGGTTAGAGTATAAAACATTACTTAGAAATCGAACTTGAACCTAATTTAGAAATCGGTGCGAAAACCGAACCCGAACCTAACCCCAAACCTAAATAATTGTAAAAAACGTAAGACCTAGATAATTAGGCATATTAAACCCTAAACAAAACGTAACAATAAGTGTTATAGGATAAAATGAACCTATAATAGTTATATGAAAAGCTGAAACCACGTTTGTGTTATAGGGATGATCGGTGATGGCCTGATAAAATCGGACCTCGAGTGAATGAGCGAGGAGTCGAGGTAAGTTGGGATTAATATGATGTTGTATTTTGGAGGCTTAAGATTATGCTTGGTTGTGCTCGTTAGATAGTTGAATGTGTGTATATGCTTGATTATGGGTGATGTTATGATTCTGTTTGTTTTTTTTTGCATATATTGTATGAATTGTATGAAAGAATTGATCACCCTAAACTGGACTTAATCAAATATCCGACCTGTAATCATAATCGGACATGCATGGTAACCCATTAGGGGAACTTAAGACTCTCCAGCCAAATACTGACCCCTTCGGAAGGGATAGCGCAGGATTGCAAAATTGTCCCTTCTTCATCCTCAGTCGAACTAAGTGACATGAGAGAAGGTCACGGCGAGGGTGAAGATAGTGGTTCGAAGGTAGTCATGGGAGGAGTAAGGTCTCCATTACACAAGCTTGGGTTTGGTCGTGAGCTGTTGCATTAACGACAACTCCTCAACCTGGATTTAAGTGGGCGCAATTTCTCTAATCTCACGACGGGCCGGACAACGTCTTGCGATGGCATTTGCTTGCACATGCATTGCATCTAATAAGTGATTGAAAACCTTGTTGTGTTTCTGGTATAGTTTTAAGTCCTCCGTCCCTACTTACTGAGCTATAGTTGTTCACATCCCTATAGACGTCGTGCAGGTGCTGGCTAAGAAGCGGCAAATAACTACTCTGAAGCTAGCAACTGCTGGATCCTGGGGAGTGAGGAAAAATATTGAAGAATAAACACATATTTTTAAGGTCTAAGTTTTTATTATTTTTCATTTCCGAATGATGTAATGATATAGAAAAATACTATAGAGAAATATTGTAAACTTTAACTGCAATAACTGAATTATAACATATATATAATTCCTCACTTTTATAGGTAAATGATTTATTTAAATTACAAACTGTCTACTTCAAAGCGGGTTAGTTATGGACGCCTTGTGTAGATCAAGTCTAAGATAGCGGTTGTAAGGCCAACTTCTATCTTAGGATGGTTTACACGGCGAAGCTGTTACGACTCTGCCGCTTCGGGGCGTGACAGTATTCATACATAAGTATTTAATATTTGGTTGATCACTTATTAATCAACCTTAAGCATATCGGAACTTTAATGTAAAAATAGTCATGTATAACATATTGCATAAATCTATTTCTACCACCACTACCATATAAAGAATGGAAAGATGAGAATCTTCCCCATCTTTTATAAAGTAACTTTAAGGATGATCGTGTACTAGATAGGGTTGTATCCATTATTCTATTTTAGGTTTATATACATTTGGAGGTTGATCAAGAATTTGATTAATTCCAAATCATTTGATAGTCAAGGAAGGCATTCATTTCTTAATATTTCATTTGGGCCTTTTAAAGACCAATCAAAAAATCCTTCTCTTATAACTTTTTTACAGGCCATTATATACATTTCCTTTAATTCTTGTAGCTAACCAGAAGATCCATTGTCCTAGGTATTATAGTAGATTCTAGGTTAAACATTTATTTAATTCTTCTAGATAATCGAGAGATTACTTCTCTCATGAGATCAAGTAGAATGTTGCTTATTTGGTTTCTCTAAAACTAATCAAAGGGAATCATCTTTTGATCATTATGTTGATATAGGTATTAGTTCAGCCAAGAATTGAGATTTTGCGGCTATTGCTCTATGACGGTTGAGGATGTTATGCTAAGAAACTTCACATGCTAAATATGGACACCTGAGTATTGGTGAAACTACTAATCCTCAACCTAAGGTCAAGTAGGAGGAATATACCCTAGATTACACACCGATTACCAGTTGGTTGCATGTACTATTACTTATGTTTAATTGATTGATTGCATTGTATATTTTTGAAAACTTACTTAATTTGCTTGAAAGTTGATATGAGTAAACATCTCATTAAGTTAATTATAGTTTAGGCCCTGATAACTCTAACTTTTTATAGGAACCTTACTAAGTGTATCTAAGAAGGTCCAAGCCTTTAGTGAGCATTAAAGAAAATAAAAATGGATTTAGCATTAAAAAAGATGAAAGTGGATTTTAGTGAAAAGATATTAAAATTTATAGTTATTATGTTATAAGTACTTTAATTGTAATGGCATGTAATATCAATTATTAGAAAGACTCCATAGCTTTACAAGTTTTCTACCATTTATTATATAATGTGATATAAAATTTTATTTTGTACCAATAAATCCATACTACTCTATAGTTTGTTCTAAAGTTGACGCTTCATATACTCTTCAGAAGTAATTAATAGGTAAAGAAAGTATCAATTGATTACTTTTAATGTATATGATGGTTTGTCACTATTAGACTCTCTGACAGGTTGTGACAGATAGTAACCTCCATAGAATGCTCAATGGTTATCCACCTACATGGGTAATCATGTGATCTATCTAATTAAAAAAACTAGTATTTATATCATTAAATTACAAAAATTTTGATTATATAAAAGATATTTAGCTAATGATAAGTATTTATTAAGCAAGTGAATTTGAAACCAAAAAGAGTGCTAAAGACTTTCTAATATTGCAAGCTGCCAAAAAAATTAATTGGTATTATTGAAGGTAGGAAAATAAAAAAGTGCTAAACAAACTATAAACCAAATGAAATTAAATCGAGACATAATTTTTCCTCTCTAATATGGTTTCAAAAATTCCCAATCTAAATCAAATAAAATAATTTATGGTTGGTCTGAATAAATAATCTAAACCAAACCGTTTATAAGAAATAAATTAACGTTTTACTTGTAATTTAAAAATTATTTTTTGTAACATAGTTTTTATATAAATTTAAATATATATATTCATTTGAAATATATATATATATATGCATATAAAGTTTATAGCTATGGTTATTAGGATATATATATTTATATATAGATAGATAGATAAAAATTTATGTCATATGCATATGCTAACACTATAAATAAATGTAATAGTTAAGATACATTTGAAATTCCATAATTTTATGAATATTGACTTTAGCAACTAACTTACCAAAGGTTAGTACTTAGGATTTGGGATTATATATGATGCATTTAAATAACTTAAAGTACAAATTATAATTCAATAAGTGAACTAAACAAAACCAAAATCAATAGAATTATTATGGTTTTGATAGATTCTCGATCTGAGGTATGTGGTTGATTCAAAGTGATTAAAAATCGAATCATATTTTGAAGACTTTGGTTTGATTCTTAAAAAAAGAAAAAAAAAATCCTAACAAGACCTAACCACGTTTACCCTAATATATGACGCTTTTATACACTTAATTCTTTCATCGATTCTTCTTCAGTAATTCAATATCCTTAGACTCTATATGAAAGGGGAAAGTTACACATAATGATAGTGTGCTAGAATTCAAGTTAATAGTATCTAATTGTTAGATGTTTCTTCAAATTGTATTTCGCAAAATTAAGGTCATCTACAGTGTTTGACCAAAAAAAAAAAAACAAAAGAGAGCATACGATGACGAAAGATTGACCACAAATATGTTCGAAAAGAAGAGTGAGTAAACGGTAGCTGACTTCACTTGATGACAATTCATATTTCATGGAAATCCCACCAAACTCTGTACTACCTGATAAATGGTATACTTAATCAACGGAAAGTCAAATGACCTGGTTTCGTCTGAACTACTCCATAAAGATTCGAGACCGTTGTAATGTAAGATAAGAAACCACTCAAGGGGGTAGTTCGTAGTAGTATTATTTATTTACTTATTTTATAAAAGTTTCCAAAAATATATGATCCCTAATTGTTAGTGTATTTCCAGAGAAAGACAAATCAGTTGAACGAATTCCTATTTATGTAATTATCACGTGTTTCTTTGGGAGATTATGTAGGGATTATGCAAAGATTAGCGTGTTTTGAGGAATGTACCTTTCTAAGGAATTCATAGGTTTCTGCTGCGGAGAGAGTGTCGTTGATAACGTATGCTTCCCTAGTTGTTGCATATGAAAATCCGGTACCGACCGGTGCCTCAAGGAAAATGATGTTTGCAACCTGGAAGAGTATCATTTTTAATCACATAATAGAGACGGGACATTCGTGCATATTGGATAACCGTTGTAATTGTCATGATAGATTAACTCTGGTACCTTGGTCCATGAATACGGGTTCAATTGCAAAGTCGGTCTGCTTGCAAGATTTGAATTTGTATAGTTGAACGTAAATGGACCTACAAGTGACAACATCAAACGGAAACGATTCTGTCTACTTTTCTTGGACAATCAGCCTATAAATTTATAAAAGCGCGTACCAATCTGAGGTCATGTAATTCAAAATTCAAACTTGTATTGGAGATAGATCGCCCCTGATATCACTATACAGTCATTTAACTAAATATTTTTAAGTAGACAAGTAATGGAAGAGTTAATTTGTGAAATATTACGCATTTAATAGCTTTAATCTCTTGGATGGCCCAAGATTCAATTACTGAATGTCTTAGTATGAGATTCCAAACTATAAATTAAAAAATTAAAAAAAAAAAAAAAACACGAAAGAAAAGCTAGAAATTAGAATGTCATTTTATTTTTGGATGAATCTGATATTTATTACTCTTTTAAATGATAATGAGTAAACTGGCAAGATTTCATCCACTATTCTTTCTAGATGTCCTGCTCCTGCATTTTCACTGAGAAAATGAACTAACGAGGCAAATGCTTGGTCTCATTTTTCCTTTTTAGTTGGATTTGTGGTGAATGGAATGAGCATATGATTACGGTACCTATTTCATATATCAAGGCAGATAAAGCAGAACAACCGGGTCCTCCAGTGAGCCACAGCAGGAGAGGATCGTCCTTAGGGTTCTCGGATTCAACGAAATAGTAAAATAGCTGCACAGCATCCAGTTCACGCACACCGATGTATCTGCATTCACAACACAATCCCATTTTAAGGAAACCAACATGGAAGAAAAGGAAATAAAATCAGAGGAGTCTTGGATGCACTACGTAGTCTAAGACTCTCTCAAGTTACTGACCCAGTTTCAAGGTAGAATGGAAGATCTCCAGGATATCCTGGCAATGTGGTAGTGACATTCTGGGACAAAGCAATGGAGGGTAGCCGCAGTACAGGAAGAAGCAGAAAAGGAAGAAGCAGCAGCACTAGACCCAACATTACTGAATGGCAAAATGATGTTGAGGGAGCCAGCAGTTGCATTTGAATGGCTGTTTCCTTTCTCTATCTATGGAGATTGCTGGTGACGGGTGGTGTGTTAGGTGGGGGGAGGGGTTGGTTTATAAATATGACATGGCTTTCAACAAAATCACTTGTTATATTGGCTGCAGTCCCCGCTGGCTTTTTACCGATATTAACTGGTAAGAAAATAATGATCACGTGATTATTATGAAATTATTTTGCGAATTTTCTATGAGGATATGTCACTGACTGTTACTTAAGCTTCAACAAACGCAGAATTAGAAACGTTAAACCTACAAGCTAAGTAGCATTAATCCATTATGGTAACTAAAACGAGGAAACAGCAATCCCCTTAGAGCACCTATGCCGCGGCATACGTCACATTGGCAAAACCAAAAGCATAAGTTTTCTTACAAAAACTTATAATCATCGTATATGCCGTAATTATCCGTTGGAAAATGCAGTTCCCCTAAAAATCTTGTAATTTTGATGGAAAAAAAATAGGAAATCTTAATCTACGAATTTAAATTTATCCACGATGTTGTAATTTTGTTTTATATTGTAATCATGTTGTAAGACCATATATCTACTCAAATTTCGTTATTCTAGCCGTAATTATGCAGTAGAAGTACAATTCTATATAAAATCTTATTGCATAATTTTTTTAGGAATCATCCTCTAGAATCCATAGATAAACTTTATTCCATAATTTTATTATTCTTTTCACAACTATAATTAAATCTTATAAATATACTCAACGTTACAAGAAATATAAGGGATCGTTATTTGAAAGAAATCAAGATATCATAAAATCTCCTTTGGCATCTAAATCGGTAGCACAATGCCATGTGCAATCAGAGAAAAACAAAAATGAGTATATACAGGGAGCTAATATTTGCTTACCAGAAATAACCAGTCAACATTGAATGGCAAGTGATGGCAAGCGGATGGACCATAAATATTGAATCTAAAGAATGTACGGCGGAAAGCAACAACAACCAATAAAATAAAAAATAAAATAAAAAAAAAAGAAACAAGGAAAGAAAGAAAAAGAGTTTTTGGCTTGGCATGGCACAAACCATGCCCGTGGGCCCCTTATCTGAATAAATGACCCTTATCTTGAAAAATGATCCATCGCTACGTAAAAATAACTTCTTCTTTTTTTCCGGTGAAATACGTAAAATAATATTAATACACATAGTTTGGTATATTTTTCGGTAGAAGGAGAACGATGGACATGTAGAGAAATGAAAGCGAGAGAAAGAACACAAAGCAAGCAAATAAGAGGGGATAAATTCTTTTTTTTTTTTTTTTTTTTCTTTTCAGACTACAATGTAGAGAGGGATTGAGCGGGTTGGAAAGAAGACTGACCGGATATTCAGCAAAGCAGACTTTTAGGAGATAATTCGATTCAAGTCTAGTTGGGACAATCTCATCATCTCTATCTAAATTTTATAACATTTTATAATTTTATATCTATATTTTTTATTTGTTAAATTATATATTCAATTGAAATATTAATTATTATCATCGTTGCCTTTCTGATCTCCATTTAACACTGTTAGTACAATCATCATAATTGATTGATAACATTATAACATGTGCATGTTACATGATTTTTTAATTTAATCTTTTATTTCAAATGCCAACTAAAAATCTACATTAGATAATATCGATATATCATTATTCAATAAAATAAAATAAAATAAATCTTGGCTAAATTAATATGCAAAATATACGTTAAATCAAATTGTTCAACGGTTTGAAATAATGTCCAAACCCATTTGTAATCTCAAGCTAGAAGAAAGCAAAATTACTTTGGAGAAGCTGAAAGGAAAAGCATCAATATAATAAATTCCATAAAAAAAAATGAAATCAATTTTTTCTTCTCTCTCTCTATATCTTCTCTACCTTTCATTTACATTTGATCGGATTCATGGTCTCAAGCACTAACCATTCAATTTGTTATCTTCATTTGAGCTGTACAAAGTAAAGTTGCTAATTTTATGGCTATTTCGACTCAATACTTACGTTTTGTGAAATGGGCTTTGGTCTTTATTAGAATAATGGACTTTCTCCATCAAAACAAAATGCCAACACCTTACCTACATCTTTCGTCTTCTGTTCCAACAAAGTGCAATGTGGCAACCATTTTCTCTACTTCTCCTGATTAAGCTACAATGGTGTGGTGGAGCCTGAAATGGCAACGGAGTTTTGGATGCGTTATTGTTAGAATTTAGTAATCTTTATTGGTTTATCTAGAAATTAGTTTCAATATTAAGGTTTTCATACCTTACAGATTGATTTTTAATTTTGTTTTATTTTTCTAAAAGTTCATTTTAATTTAGTTAGGTTGTTTTTCATTTTATGGAACATGATATAACATTTTTTACATGCCATAGATGCTTAGTTGCTATCTCAAATAAAACGATTAAATTAAAAAAGCATAAATTACAAATGTTATGATGTCATTGACTAAGCATGATGACTGTATTAACAGTGTTAGATGGAAATAACAGAGGTTATTGTAATGATACCTAAGATTTCAATTAAGTATATAATATGTCAAGTTGAAAGTATAAGTGTAAAATTGCAAAAAGTTGTAGAGTTTAGGTATAAATGATGATATTATCCCAATCTAGTTCATTTCATCCAGAAACCAATATTAATATTACTAAATTGTGGTCCTGTTTGGATTGTTATTTTTTTTTATCTATATTTAATCTGTATCTATTTGAAATCCGATATTTAGAAAATTGTTTTATCTGTATTTTATCTTTTTCTATTTTATAATTATGATTAAAGTGTTGGAAATGGAAAATAAAATTTTACGTACTTTTAAGATAACAAAAGTGAAAAAAATATTTTTTATACCTTAGATATGATTATTTTAATTATATAATTAATTTTTTAAAAAAAGTTATATATAAAATTATATTTTCATTTTTTTAGTGTTTTATTGTTGTCGAATGTAAAGTTTAAGTAAACACCAATAAAATAGAAAAAAATGAACGAAACAGAGCCTACAAGGGTCTTGATCTCATTTTTTATGTTTAATCAATATACATGAGTAGAAAATAAGAGCAGATCAGTCTATCTTTTTTTAATATTATCACTATTTATTTTATTAATAATAAAATTTTTGTACTTTTAATGATACTTTACCACATTTCCCATATTAGAAATGTTTTTTGTTCAAGAAAATAAAAAGCAAAAGGTAAAATTTTTCCCCCACTTCTCCCCACCTTGTCTACTTTCCTTTCTACCTTGAATTATCAATAATCATTTTCCTCCATTTCCTACTAGTGTTTTTATTTTTTTCACCCCTTCTAACAAATATGATAATAAGAGTGAGAGCTATTTTCATCAATTTACATTAACAACAATATCTGAGTTGCGAAATATCTCAAACTTTTTTTCTAAATTTTTTTCATTAGTTTATATTAACAATAATATTTGAGTTTATCAAAATCTTAATGGCAATGGCATGTTTTGAATATTTTTCCCAAAAATCTTAATAGCCCAATTCTTTTAAAACATATAACCTCTCTCTCTTTTCTTTCTTTATTCTTTCTTTTCCTTTTTTCCTTACCCATCAACAGGACCTCCTTCTTCCTTTTTAACCATGCAAGAAGGGAAATTTCATCCATTAAGCATAATTCTGATTCTTCTCTCTTTCCTTTTGTCCTTAGTTTTTATCATTACAGCTTGGTGGAAAAAACGCCATATTTTTAGGAAGATTCTTCCCATTCTTGGTTGTAGGTTAGATTATGAGACATTGGTGCTTTGTTGTACTGCTTCTAACAATTCAAATAAGTACTCACAACTTTAATAATAAAATTTTTGTTAAAATTGAAGAAATTTAGTAAAAGACTAAAACTTAGATTGATGGTGTTGTTGACTAGTGTTAGGTAAGTAGAATTTGTTGCTAGATGCAAAGAATTAAGTGTATTGGGTTAGACTGAAGTTTGAAAACTGTAGTAGGTGAAAACCTATAAAGAGTGCAACTTTGAGAGTCTAATTAGTATATATGGTTAGATGGCATTTATATGAAACTTGCAAAAGTTGTGAATAAGAAGAGAAAGATGATTACTTAAAGAGCTTGACACCCATCTTGACCATCTAATGGTCTTGAGATGGTCAATTGAGATCAACATTACAAGTAACTGTTGGATCACTTTTGAAGATCTAGCAACTAAAATCGAAGCCTTCTTATCTTTCTTAGTCTTCCTAAGTATAGATATGAGCTTCAATAAGCCCAAAGGCTATAAGAAATAAATGAAACTCCTCTTTAATATGTTTATTCCTAAAACTTATTTTAGTCCTCCTAAGGCCTATTAATGCCACCACGAAACAAAATAAGCTTCGAAAGACCTTTTCAAACTCCACTTTTCACACATAAGACAACTAGGCAAGCTTAAGAGCAAAAAACCTAGTTTACCTATTTCAACTTTACCAAATTAAATCTCTTTAAAACATATCTGAATTGAACCTAATTCTTAGGTCTTGTCACTAATCTTAATCTAAATATTAGACCCTATACTACTAGTTTTTATTCTCTTTAACTTGCGAATGGCTCTACCAAATAGTCAACACTCCTAATGTGCTTACTTGATTTGTTTTAGTATTATAAACCTAGTAATACTTAAATGTTGTAATTAAAAGGATTGATATCAAATTTGGTACTTGAACTTTATGTCAATCTGTAGTTAACAATCTAAAGTTCACTAATGCTAGCTCAATTACCTAATTAAACTTCATCATTGCCATCATTAGTACCTAAGTTAACTTCATTAGCTTCATCAAATGAGATGGTATGTTGAGATAATGATTAGGCAAAATAGTTCTTTTTGTTTGAAATAAAAATAAAAAGCTCTACCTAAACTTATTACATCAAAAGTTTTTTTTCAAAAAAAGCTACCTTAGTTATCAAAATGTTCTTAAATCTCTAATCACTTTGCTTTCTTTTTTCCTTTTACCATCTTTACCTTAATGGATTTGTTGATCTTTCATGTTAAATAAAACCTTCATATTCTCTTCCTTGATTAAGAATTTGATGTACATATTCTAAATCCACTAAATTCATCTCACATGGCAATACTAATCTAGTTGTTCATCTCATCATCTAAAAAACCCATGGTGATATATGATTTAACCATTCACCTCTTCCTCTCTAGCAAACTATTATTCCGATGAATCAACACTTTATGACCAAAAATATAACTCTAACAAGCAAACCTCTTAAAAGAAAACAACTCCATATCTCAATTTAACCACAAAAATTACTAAAAAAAAGTAGGTGATTTTTTTCATTTTCATGCTCTCTATGAATCTTAACATATGTTAAAAACACAAGTAACATTGCATAACTACATATTCGAAAATTTTGAGAGCTAAATGCAAGTAACACCCAGTAAAATAAGAAGATGAAGAGGAAAAGAGAGATATAAGAATGGTTGTTAGTAATCTAAGTAAAAGTAAATATCTTCAATCCGGCACGAAGCTATCATATAATACTTTTTCTTATGATCTCAAATGGATTTCTCTTAAAGGATGAAGAAGAAGAAGAATGGTAGGTGAAGGTTAGGGCTAGGGAAAAAAAAAAGAATAGTGAAACTAGAAAATCATGTTTTCACCACTTTATTTCATTTTACTTTGGTTCAGTTTTAGTACTAAATTTTATTAAGATATGGTACTTTTCATGTCATATGACCCTAAATAATGTTAACATACATATTTAGATCGTCAAATCTCTAAGTGTTAGTATTATAGTGAATTAGAAAACATAGGTTAGTTAATGGAGTTAGATTGGTTAGTAATGATGGAAATAAAAGTTCAATTGGATATTTAAATTGATAGCCAAAGGGTTTAAGTTGTCAATTGCAAATCACTTTAAGTTCTAACATCAAAGATGACATCAATCCCAATTGAAATATAGGACTTGGTTGATTATTAAGACATATATGGAGCATTTTAATGTATCTTTTTAAATTAGTCTACCCTAATAAGATATATTTAAATTGTATATCTTTTCTTAAACAGGGTTGTAGTTTTAGTTTAAGAAATAGACAATGGTTTGAAAATTCTCTTAGATTTGATTGTTTATCTTAGACTTGGGCCCAAGCCTATAGAAGAAAATACGTAAGTTAAAAGGGCATCAAAAGTGGCTCTAACACATACACTTCAACACTTAAGTTAGCTGAGTTGCCTAAAGAGCATATAGAATGTCTATTTATGGGTAGTGACTTGTAATTGTCCTAATAACTACAATTGAAACATTTGTCACAAGGGAAAATTATGCTTCTAACCACTTCCTTACTCCTAGGAACAAAGGGTGGGTATTTATCTGTATAATAACTTCTTAACTGATTGTACTTATGTTTGAATTCAAATATCTAGCGATTAAGCATCCTTAGTCGGACTTATAGGTTAAAGTTGTCCTTAACCCATCAATTGCCTTTCTCGACCCATCTAAAACTCTCTTACATGTCTTCACATGATTTATGCTCTCTTTCACCAGGTTATGAAGACTCCACTTGCATATACGCACGTTTGTAAACTAAGTTAAGGGCTTAAGATGACAGGTCGGAATATGAAGACTTCAGGTTACCCAAAGGCTTAATAGGCTTGGGACTAAAAAACCCTATCAACATTTACCCCTTAACCTTCCTTAATGGTGACACCGAAGAGAGTAAATGGTGAGTAAAGAATTATAATTGATTTAATTTGATCTTGGAATAAGTGGTCACATTATAGTTTACCTTTCATTAGTTTATAAAATTCATGGGTCAAACTCTACCTTCTTTATCTAAGCTTTATTTGGCCTACCGCTATAATAATTTCAAATCTCGTCTTTGACTCATGACTAAAGAGTCATATTTGCTAGTAGTCGCTCTATATTCCATATATTGAGGTTCGTGCTGCCACAACAACCATGCCATATGTAGTATATATCAAGTGTTAATCTTAGTCATTTATTTTTAAAAGGTATGTTATTTTTCTTATAACTCCATTTCATAGCTCGTCTCATTTTAGTCTATGTCTTGATCTCCATCTCTCTTTCTTGTCATTGGATGGATTACAAGTTCTTCCACCACAAAGGTGCATACCCCATAAATTCAAGGGTAGCTAATCTCACTTTCACCTGGTCATCATAGTCATGACACTCTAATAACTTTTCAGCCTTCTCTTCCCAATTGAGATAGTCATCGACATTATTAGACCCAAGGTAAGTTAGTATTTGCAATTTTACATTCTCAAGATCTCAAGTAAGTCGGGCTCCTCTTTCTTCTACTTGATAATATTCCTTCTCTTCTCTGCTCTCCTCAACATCACCAAAGTCAATCTTCATATAAGCTCTCTTATCAACATTAGCACCTCGACTATACCGATTTAGTTAGATATCAACATTGTGGACAACATGATCAACGAACTGCCCAACTCCTTATACTCCTCATTGTAAGGGAACAACTTGAACATTTAGTGAAACAGCCTCTACAAGTTAGGTAATGGTAAACCAATTCACAACTCGAGTCAACTCAGCCATTATGGTGGCAAGCTCATCTATTTTCTCACATATGTATCTCAAAGTGGTAAGAAACCACCATCTATGGTGAGGAACGCCACTCTTATTGTCTCCAACCATTGCGTTCACACTAAGATTAGTCATCTTTCTTAGTAACTTCATAGAAATCTCAAATCTAATAACTTTAGTAACTAAGCAACAACACACTAACTACCCAAAGTTAGACAAACTCACTTCAATAGCTAAGCTTTATTACTACACTAATAGAACAGCTACTAAACCTACTTCTTCTCAATCTTGAATACCCATAAGAATCAAAACCCACCATAACCACAATGATCAATACTCAAAAACACCATCAACATAAACTCGTAAATTTCACAAACACTACCTAAACTATACTTCCCTCTAATATAGCTCAACAACCAACAACAACTACTTTAATGACTATAGTTGTTAAAGCTCTAATACCAAGGTGATGTGCTAGATTGTAGATGGATACATGAATCTAAGCAATCACATGAACTATGGATGGGTCTAAACATGAAGATAGTTCAAAGTCAATGAAAGTAGAAGGTTAAGCAAGAGCTTAAGCATAACTCGAGTAGATATTATACACCATTCAAGCTCATACGAACTTAGGACTAAGCTTGATATGATACATAAGTTGGATCCTAAGGTTACTCATCACAATTCCTTACTTAAAGGAATAGATAAGAGTAATTTCTACTCAAAAAAGTTCAACCACACTTAAGACAAAGGAATGAAGAAGATAAAATGTAGGGTATTCATTTATTCATGTAGTTGGCTATAAGAGAATAATTTATACAACTATTTAGGGTACCTCCCAAGTTGGTGTAGACAGGGTTGTTAAAATTTGTGAATAAAAAATACAATTCTATGAGTTTATAATTTTATAATATTTTTCTCAATTAAAATTGATATAAAATCATTTATATATAAACTTTTAATAAAATTATATACTTTCAGTGAAATTATGGACTTTCATGTATAATACTATAAGTTTACGATTTTATTGATTTTATACAATTTTATCAATTATATGCATTGAAATAAATAATAGAATCATAATTTTGACAACTAAAGCTGTAGAATTACCAAAAGATTCTATGCTAAAATTAGTATGCAAGATGTTTACAAGCTTAAAAATAACAAACAACAAATGGAATATGCACTTACAAAATAGAATAATGTTAGAAAAGTAAAGGATGCATTGAGGAGAGGTTATAAGGCCTTAATCGTATCGCAGTGGGTCCAAAATGTTGATCATTTGAAGATTATTTGGGTTATATCATTTAACTTAAACTTGAGCTCATGCCTACAAAAGAAAACATTAATTTAAGAGGTATTGAAGGTAATTCTAACACATATATTCTATGGTCAACTCAATAGAGTGGCTTATGGAGTAGATAGAGTCTCAAATAATGACACTTAAAATGATTTAAGGTTTAGAGAGTGAACTAAAATTGAGATTGGGACTTGAATGGTAAGGGGGCTAATCTTTGTTCTTGGAGGCATCTATGTGGCTTCATGATTTATAGATGGTTCCCAGGATTTGGCAATATGGACGGTGATCCTTCCTAATTAATATTTATTGACATAAATGAATGGAGGATCTCCCTTAGTTATTATGATCCCTCCAGCGGGTATGGGAACTGTCCAAATTGGTATAGGTGTCCAAAGATCTTGCTTCTATGGCCTGCTTATAAGCTTTTACTACGCTGACAAGGTGTGTCGGATGTCAACACGTCTTCCGAACGTCTTCTTTCTTGATGCATAAACTAAGTTATAGTTTTGTGAGCCATGGAAATGTGCGGAAGTGCGGAAGCCCAAAAAGCAAAATCCACATACAGCAAATAGGTAGATCCAAATAAACCTATTTTTATAAATATATTCTACTATTTTTATAAACACTTCTATTCGTCATATGATATGCGTGGCATTAGTTTTAATATTATATTTATGATAAACACGAAAATTAGTACGGTTTACAAGTAAAATTTATATAACGTAGACAGAGTAGGTGTAAATGCATATGTAACCAAGGATGCACCTTTTTATTTCTCGGTTCCATTGTGGTTTTGTCTAGTTTGACGTACACCACGAAACGTAAGTTGTTCCACCAGCCTCCTGTTGCTTCTGGACTTTTCTGGACACTTCTGGAGCAGAACCCACCGCACTCATCATCCTTCTCCTCTTCTACAGTTAAACTTGTAATCCTCCAAACCCCAACCTCTTGCTCTACACATATTTAGCAAATTACTGTGAGGTACCAACTAAATCGGCCACAATAACGTTCTTTTCTCCTCTCCCCCCTAAAGAAAAAGATGTTCGGTGTGGTGTTCCCTAACCGGAGCTTCCCATTGGACATATCTCAGTTCGCTCAAATCGACACTTTCCACTGGGTCCTGGACATGAACACTTTCGTCGGTACGTAAGCACCACTGAAACCCCTAAACCCTAAACACTCAATCTTGTAATCGACGTTCTTGCAGATTTTGGATTACTGATTTTGGGTGTTGCTTGCTTGTAACATGCGCAGGTGAGGCGTACAATCAAATCCGTGAAATTTGCATATTCTTGTTGAACGGTTTCACTCTACCCGCTGACAAAGCCCTAGCAGTTTACATCCAATCTCCGGGGTCTCCGTTCCTCTATTGCGGGGCGGTCACGTTGTCTCGGCCTTCAGCTGTACTGTCCCTCCCGTGGCCTGAGCCTGGAGGGCAGCTCCAGCTCACTGCCCCTGATGCTGCCCCTCTTTCTGCAAAAATCGGGGTATCGGTGGAGGACTTGGCCTCACTACCGTCCTTTGATGTTGCAGCGGAAAAGAAAATCGAGCGGTTGGCGATGAAAGTTGGGGAGAATTTGTTTAACTTTATGCAGTCGTTTTGTGGTGTGGATGGAAGTAAGCTAGTTGTGCCGATGGATATATTGGATAGATGGTTCAAGAAGTTCCAGGAGAGGGCTAAGCGCGACCCTGAGTATTTGAAAGGGTTCGCACTGTAGTGTGGTTTTTGTCTTGATTTTAGTTGGTCTTAGCCTTGGCTTTGGTGATGTTTGATAGCGAAATGAGGTGCATTTCTCATGATGTGTTTTAAGTTGCGAGTAAGAATATAAATGCCGAATCATGTACTTGCATGTCTTTGACAATTTGTTGCTCGAATGTAATAGATATAGATATAGATATATAGAGAGAAAGAGAGAGTTCAGAACAGTAGTCATATTTGTGCTTTAGTTTTGGAGCGAGAGAGCAAACTGGTTTACATTACATACTGGCAGGAGGGAGAGAATGAACTACGGTTTTCATGGTAGCCAGGGAACGCTGTGCAGTTCAGACAGTAGAGGGCAAAGTAGGATCACTTACTCGTAGGCAAGTAAAATGACTAGGCGATGAATAGTAGAATTAAGAAGACGGTGATGAATTCTTTTGTTTCGTGATTCGTTTGTAGAATGTATATCCTATCTATACTCTAGGAGTATCGGACCAAGGTAAACGTACCAACGCAAACGAGGGTATCTATTGATGTCTCTTGTTATGCTTCTGATTTTGGTCATTCTACAGCTGATTAAGTCAAAGTTTGACACTTTGTGGGGCTTGAAATTGTTTTTCCCTTGTGTGAGCTTCATTTCTATTTACTTGTTTTTGTGAGGTGCTGCTATATATCTCTTTGGTTCATTCAATTCAACAAAGCTTTGCGTGCAGAAGGCGACTGCTCTCCAGATGCACAAAGTCAATCTACAGTACAAGCTTACGGTTTTGTTTTAATATGTTCCCGGGTACGAAATTGGAAGCAGGTGTTTAAATTTTATTCGACGAGAAATCTGTAGCCCTTGTTTGTAGAGATCCTGTTTCCGTTCGACCACGGGAGAAAGTTTCCATGGAAGTGTGTACTGATTGGGTCTATACCCTATACCACCTATGGGTGAATTTACAATTATCCCACCAGTAATCTTTTTTACTATTAACTGTGAAGTTTATGCAAGTTAAATTACTTAATATTTATCATATTCAGTGAATATTTTTCCCCTAAAAAGGTGTTTCATTCAAAGACAAAAGTATAAATTACACGAAAGCGTCGGGTGGTTTCGGTTCACATCAACTGCTTGATTGAAAGACAAGCTTCTTCATAAACTTCAATTTTATTGAACGTTTGTTTGTGTCTCCACTACGACGTTCTATGGTACCGTTTGGATTCTTTTCCTTTTCTTTTCTTTTTTTTTTTTTAAATCTATATCTTATATGTATATATTGTATATTATTTGAAATATGACATTTGTAAAGTTATCTTATCTATATCAATTTCAGTTTCATAATTATAGTAAGGATAGAAATTGGAGTATAAGAATTAGGAGGTGAAAATTTACTAATTTTTAAGAGAAAATATTTAAAAAAAAAAGATATTTGAATTGATATTTGTGTAAAATAAATGAAGTAAATGGTGAATTTATTTACATATATAGGGATTCATTATGGATTTAATTTTTAGAATATTAGTACATATGTACTTATATATTCATCTCTTTTGTGTCTTATTTTTATTACACACAAGATTTGAATAGATGTTAAAGAGGCACCGAAAAAATGAGAAAAAGATAATTTAAAGTGAACTTATAATATATAGGGTTTTAAGGTTTTGATGAATGTTCGTTAAGAATAGGATCTATACTAGTATGGTTTCCTTTTGAATTATTGAACATCATCATGATGATTTAAGGAAATTTGGAGGAAGCAGAATAATTACGAGAGCATATATATGTATGTATATAAAGATGCAGGTACAAAAGATGAAGAGAAACAAAATGTTGAATAGTATATCAAACAGCGAAGATAAGTTATAAATTCTGAGGGATGCTTTACGAAATTTTGATGACAGTTAGAATTTACTTGTTGGGTACGAAAATCGTAGAATGGTACAGACTCTACTGCTGCAAGGGACGTGAGAATAAGTTGTAAAGAAGCTGCAGGAAAATTACGAAAATCCAGCTCAATTGCAAAACATTGCGTCTCATATCCCATTACATCAATAAAAAATGTTGTTACGAAACCTCTAAAGAAAATTAAGAAGCTTTATGGTTATGGTTTTCTGACAATTTCTCAGGGTCAATAATCAGAAGTTAATTGTCCAAGCAATACTGTGGTTAGTTTTGGCGCAAGGGACCTTAAAATTTATCCAGTATCTGCTGTGCAACTTGTCTCTTGTCAAATACTAAAGTCCTCTTAGATATTCAGCACATTCAGATGGTCCATTGGATAAAGCCAAAACTCGTTGAACTTTTGTTAACGCCAGAATAAGCACTCAATAGTGGTCATTGATACAGCAGTTTTATCATCATGCTAAAAAACTATGTAGGTAGTAAAAAAAATAAAATAAAATAAAATTGCGGAATGGATGTACGAGCCGATTTGGCTTAGATAGGATAATAATGAATAAACCTATCGAACATCTCGAAGCACTCTCGGCGTTTGTATTCCTGAGGTGAGTGTCCAGCACCCTGTAATCCAAAACACACCAGTATAGTTAAGTTCATTGGACAAGTGAAAACAATTATTTGGATTTTGTGTTTTGATCAACTGCGCACACCTTAACACTTGCATATGTTAATCGGAATCCATTTTCGGAATACTTGATCGTGTAGCTGCAATAAAACCATGATACTTGACTTGGTTTAGACAGGAACAGAGAGCCATTATTGGCAAGTACAGAAGAAGCTGCCTTTGTTGCTTCCCTTCTATGTAGTGGTAGAAAATCTTACCCTGCAATCTGGCCATCAACAAGCCATGATCTCCAGTCATCTTCGATTGGCAAATTAAGAAGCTTAATCCATTGTTGAGTTCCCGTGCATGGTATAATCAGATCATGATCACCACTGCAATAAGAAACAACGATTGAATGGGAATGTGAGTACTTTACACTTTCATTGCAATGCTAGGATGATTAATGTGCATTTCTTGAGTGACTCGTGAAACTCAAGCACAATTTTGAGAATATAAAGGACTATCCAACTCACTCTCTCCATACAAAAAAAGACTTCCATCCCTTTTTGGACAAGATTTTTGTAAGTTTCAGCTTACTAAATATCCAACAATATACTTCATAGAGACAAGTAAAACAAAAAATAATAAAAAGGCATTCTCAAACGAGGTACACATACCAGAAAAATGACACAGGAAAAAGTAGTCAGGTATAAGAAGAGATTCAAGACATTACTTGAATATTAGAACTTGCAGGCCCAGACTACGGAGATTACGTTGGTAATCAAGAACACTGCTGACATCCATCGTGTATTGGAGAGTCTTATTGCATCTAACCCAATTTGGCACCGCTCCCTGATTGCGGAAAGATAGATTCACATCATATAAGGTGATCATATTCGTTAAGAAAGGCAAACGTAAAATTCTTATCATAGATTTTTATGTGCAACCCTGCAGATTACATAAAGATTGCACGGTCAAAAGGATCACGTACTGGTCGGACACCGAGAGCATCTTGTACGGACTGATCATTTGCCCATGTATAGGACAATGCATAGTTGAGGTTCTGCACAAGTGTGACACTCCTTGTTATAAAGTTTCTATGCGTATGATCTGAAAGGGAGGAAGAGAGAGAGAGAGAGAGAGAAAGAGAAAAGAAATTACATGGCACCACAAGTCAGGGATCTTGGGAGGTGACAAGAGGAAATTTTTAGGGTTATCCTCGAGAGACCTCCGGTGAAGTTCTCCATTTGATTTGGAGTTGGCCCAAGTGCACTTTGGTTCCAAGATGTCATTCTTATTAATGTCCTTAATCATCTGAAATTTCATATACAAGTCACTTCAGATTTACAGTCATATTTTCACACGAGTCCCGCTAGAACGTGGAACTCTTACATTCACCACATGGTACCTTCTTCATCAGTTGAATGTCCTCGTAGCATTCTGGCTGACTTACGGTTGCATTATAAAAGTTTCCCTTGCATTTTTCATTGGCAGCCTGAAAGTCCCAGAAAAAATAAAATAAAAAATCAGGTATACCATATTTCTTTCTTCCCCAAATATTCAAAAGCAGATGCAAAAATGATACTTTCTCTTGCACTATCTGCTTACATCAAGGGAAAAAAGATCCAACCGTTAGACCAGGACATGGGGAAATACCTGAAAGAGTTCATCTGATATGAGACCAATTCGGTTAGAAAATATGAACTTTGAATTCTCGTTAATTTCTGTATCTATGCGTGGACCACCAAGAATGTAACCCTAAAGATTCCACAATTACAATGTTAGCATACAACCATGCCATATAATAAATAAAAGATACTGTTCTTGAACCAGGCTTGTCTTCAATTTGTACCTTGAGATTCAGTCGTGGTGTTGATCCTACATTGTTTCCTGAAAGCACACTTAGTTTTATCACCGTTCTTTGAAGAAATACTAAAACCAAAGCAACATGGAAAATGCCCTCAAAGAAGCACGATACAGGTCTTACCATCAAGGATATGTTTGACAACGGTTGTTGCAGATATTCCAGAATAAGAATCAGCACCCACAAATAACTGTTTTGTTAAGTACTCTGGGTGCTCGATCAACCACTGCAGTAGAAACAAAATACAATATCGTCTGATAAGTAGACAGCATTTCTGAATTTCACTTTCTTTCGTACATATATGTTCACTTGTTAGTAACCTATAAAAAGTAACAACGATTTCCACTCACCTGCCTCAGGAACCGACAAGTCTGCCACGCAGATTCAGTGTCTGAGGTGTACCAATTGGCTTCAGTGGTAGAGTAGGAGAAACCCGTACCAACAGGTACATCCACAAACAAAATGCTTGCAGTCTGCAATATTATATCAATTGAAATAGCGACATAAAGAAGAGGAAAAGAGATGTAAGGAGCATCCCCAGATCATTGGGGAAGCGAATTTAATAGAATAATTATAGGCAGGTAAGCAGCAAAAAAATTGCAAAATGGTATTGGACTACAAGTAGCATACCTTTGTCCATGAATAAGGATAGTACATAAGTGATGGTAAACCCACTTCATATGCTGTGATATTAAAGGCTAAAGGTCCTGCAATAGTCATAAATCATCTACTTACACAGCCTCCTAAGAGTTATTCAGGATATCATGGAATATATAATTACTATGTTTCTGTTTATCTAATTTTTTTGTAGTTTGCAAATAAGATGAGCAAATGAATTGACACAATCAAACCAAACATATTCGGCAAGTCCTTTGGCAAAAAGTGGGTCGATGCAGATGCTACTGCTGACAATTATCTAGAGCGATTTGATGGCAAAAATCATGAAATACTCAGTGATTGGAAGAAAAGGTTCACATTCTTTGACAAAAGGGCTGTATTATTCATTGTTGCCTGTTTGGCAGCCCTTCAATTTGCATCTTCAGTAAAAAGGGTGGTTGACGCAGATGCTTAATTTTTGTCAGTTATTTTATTATTTGAGTCTACCTTTTTTAATTCCACATCTCATAACTACATTTTAACTGACTGCTAATAGATTGTTAAGAAATTATACGGACTGGCTTGCCAGTAAAAAATCACATACAACTGCCAGACTGAGAAAACAGAGTTGGGAACATATCATTCTTTTACTATGTACCAGCTGCTTAGTGCTAGAACAGAACTAGATCAACCCCAAAGTAAAAATAGCCCGTGGTGCAGCATTAAGATGTTAATCGTGATCAGGGTGAGTTTCTTTTTATGAAAATCGCTTTTCTCCGTTTCTGGAAATATTTTACTATATACCATATTCTCTCTTTACAAATAGTTGTTGATGAGCCTAACCACTTTCTATTAGTATTACAGCAATCTATTGAATATTGATAACAGTTTGACAAAAATGCATATGAAATTTATCCATTTATTTGATTTTCCTCTGGAGTTGGTCCAGGCTCTCAGTTGATTCAAGTTCATAACACCATTCCTTACCCCTACAGAATGTCTATTAGTGCAAAGAAAGTTGGCACTAGATAAAGCCGCAGTCACTTTCTTAAAGCGTTCTTCTATTATGTTTGTCACTGGAAAAATGGAAGAAGGCTATTTCTCAGCAGCTAAAGGCCGCAAGAGGGCATAAATTTCAAAGGGTTTGCAACTGCAGAGACACTTTTACCGTTTTCGTAGATGAGGCCATTGAAGGCAGAGCAACCGGGACCTCCGTTATACCAAAGCAAAAGAGGGTCTTCTTTGGGGTTCCCTTCTGACTCGATGAAGTAATAGAAAATCTCTGAGGCACCCACCGTCACATACCTACATCAACCACCTTCTATGTCAGTCTCCAATTAAGGCAGCACAATAATATAGGAAAAAATGACCGTTTCCAATGAGGAAAATTAAAAAGAAATAAAAAGGTGGTGGATATGTGTTAATACCCAGTTTCGAGGGTGAAGGGAAGCTCTCCTCCAAATCCAGGCAAGTACTTGACGATTTTCTTACCAGACACTGCACTGCCTGAGAAAGCAAGAACAAGAATGACAACAAGAAGCAACCTTGTTCCGCCCATCTTTTGGATAAATGCCTTTTCGCTCGTAGCAATGATATACTCTATACTGGTTTTCGTTTTGTATTTATGGGTTACGTTCTAAAATTAAAAAAAAAAAAAAAAAAAAGACAATAGTTTTATGATTATAGTGTGCATGGATATTATTTATTTTGAAAGGAAAGTCAAATTCAAGTGAGAAGACCTGACCAGAAGCATTGGTGCAACCTGTAACCGTAAGTAGGCTTTGAATTGCGGTTAGTATCTTACTCTCTGGTCTCTAAACTCTAGTTATGAAGTTATCGGGTCTCGATGGAGCCGGTCGGTACTTCGAATAATACGGGCACGTTTTTGAAAAGGATTATACTGTTTTGAGTCAACCGATACGGCTCTTCCAGAGTGGAGAAAGATTTGTTGCTTCTAATTCTCCAGCGACTCTTTTTTCTTTTCTATGCAAGCGATGAAAATGTCGTTGTATCCAAGTTTGCCAGAAACCTAGATCCCTTCCTTTTTATTTTTCCTCCCTTACCCACTTTTACGACAAACATTTGTTGTGATATCTACTTTTGAAAGTTTGTTTCGATTACCGGACCTTTTGTTAAATCCTCATTAGTTATTGGACTTGGTTTTAGTTCTCTAATTAGTACTCATTCAACACCAAACGTTACGCTCTCTCTCTCTTTCCTTCTTAATAACACCTCTTTGGAAACATGGATTAATTTTTACGTTTGTACTTCCACGTAGATCTGAGGAAGGGCCGAATCTGAGCTCAGCCTGTGAAACAGCCCAAATCCGACCCTCCAGTTCATAAACCGAGTGCCATGGGCCTGACCTAGGTCATGGCTAGCGACCCGAAGCCCAGGTTGTGGACTGGTGACTCGACCTGCCGTTCCAACCTGAAAACTATCCTATGGAAAAAAAAAAAAAAAAAAAATTACATTGCTGCAATTCGATTGCACGTATTTGTAATCTTTCACCCCCCCTACTACTTACATACTGACACACCTATACTATATCAATTATCACATTCCCTCCCTCGCCTACGCTCTACACAAAAGTAAATTAACCACACACATAAACATTGACAAATTAAAGAAGACACTGGTGACTGGTGACTAGTCCTCTCATATTAGTCACCAACGCAAGGAAACAAAAAAAAACTTTCAAATTTGAATTAGTTATTGAGGCAGAAAGAGAAATCAATTGCAAATGTAAGTGACCGTTTTGAAATTTTCATCATTCTGAAAATTTTTTAGAACATAATAAATGCAGTGTGTTTCAAAATTTGAAAGAATTAAACCATGTATAGATTGTGTGCATTAGTCCTTCGATTGTTCACCATCTACAAAGTCTCTCCAAATGCTGCATATCTGTTCTAAGTATTATTAAAACACTTCCACTCTACACGCTATTTTTTCATTTAGCTGGGATAAATCTATTATGTTTACTTCTATTGAAAAAATATTCTACTACCTATAGAAAACCTTCTCAACTTTTGAAATCTATCACCACACATGGATACATAGTCTTTTGATTAGGACCATAGTTTAGCTAACCAATTAGGGGTGGAGAATATATGTGTCCTTCACCATGTATGCAAAGATTGCCAATCGTGACTCTTTGCCAATAAACTAGTAAGTTTGGAACTTGGGCTAACAAATTGGGATTGATCTCCCATTGCCAAGTCTAAACCTACATGGTTTTGAATGGACCGCATTTATTGTTGCATCTCACATGGTTGTTTGATTATATAGTATGATAATTGTTGATAACTTGCTTGACTTCTTTGTATGTATGACATGAAAGTCATATTACTCATTAAGTCATAGCTTTTGCTTAACCCCTTTAGCTTTCCATGTTATCAAGTCTAACCAATGGCATGAGCCTTACCAATCATGCTCTTAGGAATGGTATTTCAAGGGAGCGAGAACTAAGAGCTTGTTTTTGTTATAACAAGTCTAAGGATAGGATTTCTCCTATCCAAATGTTATCATTGCCTTGTCATTTAGTAGTGAGTAATCTAGAAGATGACATAAAGGTTGATGTAGAGCCCGCTTTGTTTTATAGTTGGACTAAGTTTTCTTTTAATGTGCCAAAAAGGCCCTTGCAAATATAAGTTGGTTTGTCAGACTAATATTACTAAGACCTTGTTACAATATATTATATGTATGTATGTTGCTATGTTCTACTATATAGGAAAATAAGGGCATAACAAATTAATTTATGGTAAAGATGCCTTATGTGCATCATTCGAACCCTCTAAGCAACAAGGAGTTGTTCTTGGATTTTGTAACGTACATGGTAATGGGCTGCTAGGAAAATAAGGGCATAACAAATTAATTTATGGTAAAGATGCCTTATGTGCATCATTCGAACCCTCTAAGCAACAAGGAGTTGTTTTTGGATTTTGTAAGGTACATGGTAATGGGCTGCTATGATAAGGATATCTATTGAGGTGTGACGTTTTGTATATTTGTGCTTGCTAATGTGTGCAATTTTTTCTTTTATACTCTATTTGTTCCCCCCTTTTTTTGTATGTATATGTATGCGTATGTTTGGGACTTGCTATTCTTATCCTTTATAAAAAAAATTGGTGCTTGTAAGGAGCATGTCAAACAACTTTTGCTTATGTAATAGGGATAAACAACTCTTGCTTATGTAAAGGGGACAAAGTTCACCTGAAAGAGTTGAGATGAACTATATAACACTTTGTTTTTTTTTTTTTAATAAAAAAATAATTCTTTTGGTGATTGCAACATGAGAGATTTGAATCTTAATCATCCCAAGAGGAGAATAATATTCATACCAATTGAGCTATAAGGCATTAAGAACACATAAAGCACTTAATTGTAAAGAACTTTGTACATTTACTTAGGTAGTGAGCATTTACTTGTAAAAAGAAAATTCCTTTGCATGGATAGTCAAAATTGCAAAAAATTGGAACATAGTCATTTTTTCATTTTATTTCATAAAATTAGTCATATCTATATGGATATAAACTTATCTACCGTTTTTAAAGGATCATGGTCCAATACTTCTATAAACTAAACACAAGTTTCTAATTTTCATGGCATTATTATCCCTAAGGTACGCAAAATGAAAATGTCATAACCTATTCTTTATGCCTTAACTTTCCATTTATGAATTTTACCATCTTTATTAGAGATGTAAAAGAACTAAGCCATTTCGCAAACTACTCAAGTTCATAACCGATTTGATTTTTACTCGAATTCAATTTAATAACAATTAAGTCAAACTCGACTTCGAGCTTTAAAATACTAAGCTTCTCAAACTAGCGAGCCTAATTGAGCTTAGTATATCTTTTAAATTTATTTTCACTCTTTTAAATATAAGTGAGTTTAAGGTTATTCAAAAAAAATTATAAAAAATTTAAACTTAATTGAGCTAATTGAACCAAACTCGAGCTTGCCAATTATATCATTAACCCAAGCTCAAACTCAAAATTTAAAACTAAATCATACTTAACTCAAGCTTTAGCTTCGATTTAACTCGACTTGATTACACCCCTAATTTTTATATCTATGTCCATATGCATCTATTCATCAATTTAATGAAAAAGCTAAACTGTAGAAGGGAAGAGGAAGATCAAAACAATGCTCCTTAAGCTTGCCAAATATATCACTGAGCCAAACTTAAGCTCAAAATTTAAAACTCAATTAAACTTGACTTAAGCTCTAGCTTCAAAATTTTAAGTCGAGCTCGAACTTAAACTCAATACTATGCTAGTTCAACTCGACTTGATTATACCCCTAATTTTTATATCTATGTCCATTTGCATCTATTCATCAATTTAATGAAAAAACCAAACTGTAGAAGGAAAGAGGAAGATCAAAACAATGCTCCCTTATCAAGCAATCATCCCATTACATTTGTAACTTATTATAACCTCTTTGCTTACTTTAAAAGAAAAACCTACTTACATCAAACAAAACAATATGAGAAAATGCTAAACCCTAATTTGCACAATGTTTAATGGGAAGTGTTTTCTTTTATGACCAACATCAAACTTATGGGGAATCTGACAAATAGATAGCTTTCTAATTCCTTTACAAAATCTAATTTATTCAGTAGTAGTTGATTAAAAAAAAATGATGGTTTAAAGTAATATCTACTAAACTATACTCTTTAAAAAAGGTATTTGACAACAAGAATCAAATTCAATCCATAACTTTGTATGATGGCTATAGCTCATGAAATTTACAATTTAGCAAATGAGTTTAAAGGAAAAGCTTTAGATTCTTTTTCTTTTTTAATAGTTTTAGCTAAGAAAACATTAAGATTTCAATCATTGGTTTTATCATACACTAATTCCTTAAGCATCACTCTCATTAAGAATTGGAAGCTTTAATTGGAAATTGAAAGATTATATGATATAATTCAGTATTCTCATCCAAATTAACTTCATGTTACTAAAACCATCTCTAAAGTAATGACTTGCCTCTAATGTTGTCAGTGATTAACAAACTATTTCTCTAAACTGATTGAATTAAGAAAAATAAATATAAATCCAGTTTTAGTAAAACTCGTTAGTTTTAAGAAACTCATTCACATATATCATAAATCCGCTTGAGCTTTTACCTTTATACTACATTTAATACAGACTCGCTGATAAACACACAGGCCCAATATTACGTGTAACCAAAGGGGGAAGGTCCAGACCGCGAGATAATCCAAAAGATAAATGACAGTTGAAGGATGAGTAAGGGTTTCCTTATATCGATGATGGATGTGATGCACTAATGCCTCATACAATCTCGAGTCATACTTGATATGACATACAATTATGGTCGGAGAACATTTCACCACTAGTCCACGCTCAATGGGCTAGATAAAAGTAGCTCAAGAGTAAGCAGAAATGACACTTAACTCAAAAGAGTGAAAAAGTTCAGTGTATTCTCAGTATATTGATGATTATAATTTACAAGTATTTGTAATACCTATTTAAGGTAAGTCCTAGGTTATAGGAAATTACAAAAAATGACTTCTACTAGCTTGGAAAAAGGGAATAATTTATAAGGGTATCATGTAATAGTGCCAAAAGAATATCCTTTGTCAAAGGATAGCGTACACATAATTTTGCTCATTTTGTAGTCCCAATAACATTGCGAGCGAAGTAGGAGTGGGCCTTGATTAGGTTTGGTCAGCATTGATAGTTCGATAGCTTTAATTGTTGGGACTAGATAAGGGTTAGCTTAGGGATAACTCACATTCGGGTCATCCTTGGATGGTTGACTCCTGACAATTGTTAGCTCAGCCTCGAAACTGTGGGGTTGGCTATATCTTGATTTAGTGCTTGGACTGGTGTATTATAGAGGGCTCGACTTGGCATATCGGCTGATCACTTCGGCAGTTCCTTGGATGGTATAGATAATGAAGTAGCTTGGCAAGTTAGACTGAGGTAAGTATTGCTCTTCGACGCTTAACTCACCTAAGACAGCTTGACAAACCATCTAAGTGAGCCCTCAGGTTCGAAAGCGTGTGATCAAGCCTTGATCCTTGTAAGTCCCACGATTAACCATTCGAGGTTTCAATCAGTTGAAAGACTCGATTGAGCCTAAATTATAAAGTAAAGTTAGAAATATTAGAAAAATGATCCCGTAAGTTTAAATTTAATAAAATAAGTAATAAAATAAAAGAATATAAAAATTCTAAATTTTAAGTATATAACTCATTATTTATCGAAAATGCGTAAAATGCATTTCGATAATTAACGAATCGTTCGAGATAAATTATATGTATACTAAAAATCATAAAATAACCTAAATAATATATAGGAATATTTATTTGTATTGTAAGCCCTAAAGCTAAGCCAAGTGACCGTGGAATTGAATTTAGAACACAAGGTTTAGGACGATCGGTTAAAAGATTCGATCAAACCTAAATTATAAACTATTGAGAGAAATATTAATAAAAATGACCCCGTAAACTTGAATTTAAGAAAATAAGTAATAAATAGGAGACTATAAAATTTTCAAATTTTAAGCATAATAAGTACTAATTACTGAAAAGGCGAAAAGTGTAATCTAATAACTAATAAATTACTAGAGATAGATTGTATGTATACTAAAAATTTTAGAATGACCAAAATAATAATTAGAAATGTTCACATATACCCCACATGTATTTACGTGTAGATAAAAATACGCGAAATCACCTAAATTGGCAAAAAACTAAGTAAATAATTAAAGAAAATTATAAATTAATTATGGAAAAAAAAGAGAGGATAGAATGATCCAAATTAGGTCGTGGTTGGTTAAGATTTACAAAATAAAAATTAGCCAATTAGAATTGAACAACACAAAAGTAAAAAATCAAGGAAATTGTGCAAAGTCTTGTCTAATTAATGCATAATAATTACAAAAACCTTCTATAAATAGGGGAAAAATTTTCAGAACTCATTTAGACAGTTTAGCATTAGAGCAAAATAGGAAAACTGAAAAAATCGAGAGAAAATCCAGAAAAAAAGAAAGAAAAGGAAACTGTATAGATTCGAGTAGTGAGAGAAACCTACACCAACCTACCACTTGGGACTGAGCCGCCACCACCACCACACTACTCTAGCCCTACCGTCTAGGCCTGCCGACAACCTTGAACCGGGTTTGGACGGCCAGAAAGCTTCGAACTGGTTAGTCCCTTAAATTTTCCGATTTTGAATAATTTTGTAAAATTAGTTATTTTGCCCAAAAAATTATGAAACTTGTTATTCTGAGGTTTTATTGTATGTAGATTTAGGAAAAAATAGTGATTTAGTTTAATTACGTTTGAAAATATAGGGTTCTTAATAAATTATTCAAAACTAAGCATAATCAGAACGAAAAATAAATAGGCTTAGGAGTATAGTTTGGAGCTCAATTTTTTTTTTTGTAGGATGCTCATGTGATATAGAACAGTACTATGAAGCCATTTTATTAAAATTAATTTTTGAAATTTTTAAGTTAATTTTTAGCCCTAAAATGATGGAAAAATGGGATAATTTAGGGTTAATTAGGTGATTAAGATATTAATTACTGATTTAGATAGTAATTAGATGTTTAGGAATATTAATCTCTGATGTGAAACCCTAATCCTAGCTGTTGAAATATTAAGTATGGTTAGAAATTAGTAATATGTGAAATTGTAAATTAATAAATCTAAAAAATTAAGGTTATTTAGATAATATTAGAGTAAAAATCAGAATAATATTAAATTTGAATTAAGATTGAATTTTAGGTAATTATATAAAAAAGTAAGATTTTCTCACATCGGGGATAAATCCGATACCTTAATTAGGATTAGTGTGTACCGAATAGTTTAGAATACTAAATTAAGACCCAATAGGATATTTGAATACTCGAGCTTAATGTGATTAATTTCACATTAGGATTCGAGCATGTTTAGGACTTAGAAATCAAACTAAAACCTAATGTAGAAATTTATGCGGAAACCGAACACGAACCTAACCCCAAACCTAAAATAATTATAAAAGACTTAAGACCTAGATAATTAGGTATATTAAATCCTAAATAAAATATAACAATAAGCGTTCTAGGATAAAATGAACCTATAATAGTTATATGAAAAACTAAAACCACGTTTGTGTTATAGGGATGATCGGCGATGGCCTGAGCAAGTCAGACCTCGAGTGAGTGAGCGAGGAGTCGAAGTAAGTTAGGATTAATACAATGCTGTATTTTGGAGGCTTGAGATTATGCTTGGTTGTGCATGTTAGATAGTTGGATGTGTGCATGTGCGCATGTGCGCATGTGCTTGATTATGGGTGATGCTATGATTCTGTTTATTGCTCTGGCATGTATTGTATGATTTGTATGAAATAATTGATCACCCTAAACTGGACTTAATCAAATATACGACTAGTAATCATAATCGGATATGCATGGCAACCCGTTAGAGGAACTTAGGACTCTCCAGCCAAATACCGACCCCTTCGAAAGGGATAGCGCAGGATTGCAATTGGTCCCTTCTTCATCCTTAGCCGAACTAAGTGACAGAAGAGGAAGTCGTGGCGAAGGTGAAGTCAGTGGTTCGAAGGTAGTTGCGGGAGGAGCGAAGTCTCCATTGCACAAGCCTGGGTTTAGTCATGAGCTGTTGCATTAATGGCAACTCCTCAACTCGGATTAGAGCGGGCGCAATTTCTCTAATCTCACGACGGGCCGGATAACGTCGTGCGATGGTATTTGCTTGCATATGCATTGCACCTAATAAGTTGATGGAAAACCTTATTGTGTTTGTGGTATAGTTTTAAGTCCTCCATCTTAACTGACTAAGCTATGATTGCTCACATCCCTATAGACATCGTACAGGTGCTGGCTAAGAAGCGGCAAATAACGACTTCGAAGCTAGCAACTGCCGGATCCTGGGGAGTGAGGAAAAACATTGAAGAATCAACACATATGTTATTACTTTTCATTTCTGAATAATGTAATAACTGAATTATAGTGAATATATATAAATTTCCTCACCTTCTTAGGTAAATGATTTATTTGAATTACAAACTGTTTACTTCAAAGCGGGTTAGTCGTAGAGGCCTTGTATAGATCAAGTCTAAGATAGCATTATAAGGCCAACTTCTATCTTAGGATGGTTTACACGGCGAGACTATTACGACTCTATCGCTTCGGGACGTGACAATCCCTATCATGATTATAAATCCTTAAAGCACATTAAGTAATTTTGGAAAATTACAAAGAAATAACTAAAACACTTGAACTTGTTAAAGATACTAAAAGTAACAAAAGAAAGCTAGAATTAGGAAATAGCAACAACAACAAAACTTAATCTAACAAAAGTAAGCATAAAATTACTATTAAGAAAATCACTAATTGGAGCTAATCTAAAGTTCAAACTAGATATTAAGGTTTTAGACTATTAAAAGAGGCAAATAGAATAAGCTAAGTGTAGCTACCAGCCTGAACTAGTAATTAGAGACTTTGTTTAAATGGTTAAGTTCCACATAATGGAACATTTTCTTAAACAGAGGACTTTGCTTAAATGGCACAAGCATCTATTTAGACAAAGTACTATGTTTTGGCAAGGAGTGAGGCTTTCATCTTAATTCAATTAGATGCCTATAGCATTTCAATGAGACTCAATTTTTACTCAAAATTTTTCCAAATTCTTTCCTTATTCTCCCACTTGCTTCTCCTAGACATAATCTTCTTAAGTATCCATTTGTTAAGGATTTTTACTTGAAAACCAATAATATAACATGGCAACAAATGCTAGTGATAAAGGTTGAAATCGTATAACTTTAAAAATTATCTCTACCTTAAGCCTAAGTTCTTACTTGCCATAGCATATTATATCTACATCTTATTCCAATAACATTTATGTGCTCTTTATTTATACAAGTAAAAACAATGCCACGATGATGACATGTATCCTAATTCAGATGTGAAAGATTAATATCCTCCCTTACTCAAGGCTTAAGACATCATTGTGATAATGAAATTTTATTTATATGTTCCTTCTTCCCCTAAGCCATATAAATGCATATATCAATACTAGAGTATGAAAGAACAAAAGGAAAATAATGTTCCCTTAAAATGTGTCATGCTTGCTTAAATGCTTCTACTATTGTAGCTCTCTTACCATGTTAAGACTTCTTACATCTATCTAACAATGTCTCATATAGTTAAATGCATGATATGCTATCATCGAACCAATTGTTTTTAATGGTAACTTTAGAATGGAAGGATTGAAATCTTAATGCTCCAACAACTAGCCATGACTGTGAACATATAGTTACTTACATTTTTACCCAGTGGTCATATCATGTGCCTTACTTAGATAGCTATGACTACCCTCTTAACTCATCACCACTTCATGACATCTTTTCTTGAGCTAAGAGCATTTCTCTCATAAGTCAAGAGTTTCCACCTCATAACTAAGGGTTCACTTAGTGCAATTGCCCGATTGTAACTCTAACTTACTCTATCTAAGCTTTCATCGGCAATAGTACCTCACAATCACTCTACTCAACCTTTGACACAAACCCTTAACCCCTCACAATCTCAACTCCACCAAACCTTAACTTACGCAAAACCCCCATTGTCATGCCATAGATTTCATTCCACAACTTAAGACCAAACTCATCACCATGCATATACCCCTATACAAACCCTAACCCCATGAACCTAAGCCTTCCTATCACCATTAATCCTTAGTTGATTCACTAGCTATGAACTACGAATTTTCTTCAAGGTTTGCTGCGGGACAAGGAAGTAATGCTTCATGGGCTTTGGAAATGATAAGTTTCTTTCTTCTTATAATGCTCTACTAGCTAATCTGTTTAATCAAAGTTTTTTGTCCTAGCTTACTTATCTGGTATGTTCTCTAGTATAGTTGTATCTATTGTTATTTGCATTCTGATAGTGCTATATCATATCTACCATATTTCGTTCACCCCATAAATAGTCTAAAAATCACTAGTGTACCATTTTAACATGTATCCTTTGTATTATGTTGTGCTCCAATAGTATATGTCGTGTTGTCTCTTATCATAGGGTTCCTTTGAGTCACAAATGGACAATCCCAATGTAACCCCACCCTAAATCCATACCATAATGCTGGTGAAGACAACGTGAACTTCATTGAACTAGAAACTTAAGATGGCCCAAATTTTGTGTAGAAAGCTATATTGGTTTATAAAATCATCTCAGAAAAAATGGAGAACAAAACAACTCTAATCTCCATGATGAAGAAAGCTTAGAAATCTTACTGTCCATGCAAAGTGATGTAAATGAAAGGCAATCTCTATATATGCACAGTAAGAGATAAATAGCAAGCATTAAAAATAATCAAAGATGAGATATGGAGGTTCATGGGTAGATTGATTGTCATGAATATGTGGGAATCCACCAAGGAAGTCCAACTAAACCATTGCCCTTTGTGGGTCCAAATTTATGATCTAAAGCTCAACCAAACGATAAAAAGCAATGCGGTCAAGATAAGTGCTTTTGTAAGGGAAGTATTAGAGATTAAGCCGATCCAATTAAAAGATAGAGCCCTAAGAGGCTTTTTATGAGTTAAGGTAAACATTGACTAGAGAAAGCCTTTCAAGATAAGTACTTAGGTTAGTAAATAGCAAATAGGAAGGTACTTTGTTTGATTTAAGTATGAGAAACAACCTAATATATGTTTTAAATGTGGCTCCCTTAGGCATTTGACAATAAGTTGTGAGGAGAATACGAACTTGAATCTAGGAAGCTGGCTAAGAGCAAACTCAGTTAGGCCCTTATATAAATTTGAGGGGTCAAGAAGCAATACATCCTCTCCTTAATCTTCATCAAAAGAAGCGGCATGCAGCGAATCCTACCCTTTAATTGGCTTTAGGAACTATGTTGGTCATTCTTTATGTCACTCAGATACCCTCTTTATATACCCAAAACACTTATCTACCCCTAACCACAACACACCAACCACCACACCTCCCCCTCCCCCCATCGTACATATATCCCTACTATAGATTCCCCTAAACAACCAAACATAAACCTAGGTCAACCCCTCACTCTAATAGCTATTTCATCGCCTAACATCTAACTCAACCACTCCTCCTCTACCCAAATTGGCCAATCATAAGAAGCCCAAGAGGAAGTAACTAGCCTTGCAAGATCCATCCAAAAAACAGTTGATTCCTTTATATACCCTCGTATACTACATAACCAACTACCCTAACAAGCCTAATCCCCCAACCATTATATAGTAGAATTTCCTAATTCACTACCTACCATTACCCCCCTAAAATCCTTATCGAAGTCACTAAATATCATCAAACACTCCCCATTCCACCTCATCCCAACCCTCAAGACCTTAGCCATCAAAAGGCCAGCAAATGAGGCAAATATATTACCTGTTAAGTGCCTTAGGTTGGGCTTACCAAGCACTTCCCCCTCTTTACCCTAAAACATGGCCAAAGAAAGGGTAAGAAGTCATAAGCTAAAGTGCCTAAAGAGGACACTTCTCTAATGTCCATGGATTTTTTGCAAGACACATTGATTAATGTGTCCATTTCCTTAACTAATATCTCCAAAGATAGTTATGGTGGTTACCTAAAATCAGCCATACAGGGGCTATGGTCATGATCGGCTAGAACTTTCAAAACTTAGAATCTCACTTGATAATTCAACATTTGGGAGATCTCATCTTCAAACATAACCCTTTGTGTTTCTTATGGAAACCAAGAATAAAACAAGAAAGTTATCTCATATTAGAAGAAGGATGAAATTTAGCCATGAGCTATATAGAGAGCCTAAGGGTTTATCTGGAGGCTTAGCCTTATGGTGGACTGAAGATATTGACATGTTAATCCAGAGTACAACAAAGAGCCACATTTTTTTTGTCCATATCATTTATGGATGGTTCCTTATTTTCTCATGTGTCTTAGATATATGGAGACCTAGATAATTCTTTAAGACATCAATTATGGAGTAAGTTGGAGATAATAGAAGAGTCCATGAGAGAAGCCTAGTTATGCATAGGAGACTTCAATGACATCCCTTATAACTTCAAGAAGGAAGGAGGAAACCTTAAATGTAGTAGACTCATGAATAGTTTTGGAAAGATGATCATTTGATCAAACCTAAATGATATTGGCTAAATGGCCCAAAGTTCACATGGTCCAACAAGAGAGAAGAGGGAGAAGTAATGAAGAGAATTGATAAAGCTCCAGTATCTTATGATTAGATATTTAAATACCTTAAAACACAAGTTTTCCATAGTAAAATGGTAGGCTCATATCATGTGGCTCTAATCATAGATTCGAGCTTCTTTAAGAAAAAAGGAAGGCGAAAATTCAATTTTGAAAATAAGTGGACCACTGTTGCTAATTGTGGAGATGTTATAAAGGAAGCATGGGGTAGGGAACCACTACATCCTCATCTCTTCCTGGTTAGTTTTAAGCTAAATAAGTATAAGTGGTTGCTTATAGAATAGAGCAAGTAAGCATTCCCAAACTCAAAAAAAAAAAAATGCGTCTCTCATTCGAAAGGAGGGTCGTCAACGAGATAAGGACGAAGAGAAAGATCTTAACACAAAATTGGAAACTCTTTGGAGATGTGAGGAGCTTTATTGGCAACGGTGATCAAAGGTGAATTGGCTGAAAGAAGTTGATAGAAATACCAAGTTTTTTCATCAATCAACCCTAATGCGCAGATAAAGGAACAAAATCCTAAGGTTAAAAAATTCAGAGGGCAATTGGTTAAAGGATGAAGACTCCATCATGAAGTAGTTCCATGCTTTCTATAATAATCTCTTCAAGTTAGAAAGTGTCAGAAGTTAGGGAAAGGTGTTAGAGGCAATTCCAACCTCTGTGAGCAATGATATGAATGCTCCTTTATTAGGTCAACTTTCTAAAGAGGAAACCAAAGATGTCGCCTTTTAATTAGGAGCCTTAAAGGCTCTGAGTCCAAATGGATTCTCGGGAGTCTTTTAACAACATTACTAGCACATTATGGGCCCTTTTCTCTTTAAGTATGATGCCTCCTTCCCTTAACAATACGGATGTCGTCCTAATTCCAAAAGTCATGTGCCCTTGTGAATTCGGTCAATTTCATCTAATTAGTTTGTGTAACTTTATGTTCAAAATCATTTCTAGAGTCCTTGTAAGTTATCTAAAACCTTTCTTACAATGTCTAGTGTTTGAACAGCAAAGTGCCTTCATAGTGGGTTGAGTCATTCATGACGACATTATCATTGCTCATGAAGCTTTTTATTTCCTTAGAACTAAGCAAACTAAGAGGAAATTGCATTGTACCTTAAAATTAGACATGAATAAAGCATATGATAGGATTGAATAAGATTTCCTTAAAGTGGTCCTTGAAAGCTTGGTTTTAGTGAGATTTAGGTTAAGTAGGTTATGGCCTATATAAACTTAGCAAGATAGGTCTTCCCCACTAGGAGATTAAGATAGGTTGACCCTGTATTGCCATATCCTTTTATTCTTGTTACAAATGTTCTCTCCCATAACCTTGTGGAAGTTGTTTTAGATAAAATACTAGCTAGGATGCAAATCAAAAGCTTCTATCCATCTTTATCTCATCTTTTATTTGTTGATAATTCACTATTTTTTGTATAAGCAAAGGTAGAAAATGTGCAGGTTTTGAGTAACATTATATAGGATTGTTGCCAAGGCTTAGGTCAAAAGGTAAATTTCCAAAAATCCAACTTGATCTTTGGTAAGAACACTCCTTAAACCTTAATTGAAGAGATTCACAACATTCTTTAGATACTATCATCAGCTAATCTAGGGAAGTATCTATGATTAACTACTCTTTAGGGTAGGAATAAATCTAAAGCTCTTAGATTTGCAAAGGAAAATATTAGAGCAACACTCGATAGTAGGAAGAGGAATATTTTGTCAAATGTAAGAAGAGAAGTCCTTATTAAATCAGTTATCAACGCTATCCCAACGAACTCCATGAGCTGTTTCAAGTTCCTAACCAAGTGGTGCAAAGAAGTAAGTTCTATGACAGCCCTGTCTTGGTGGAGTCAAACGGAGGAGCAACACAAGGTTCGTTGGCTAAGTTAGGAAAAAAAAATCGCCTTACCAAATTCAAAGGGGGGCTTAGGTTTCAAGGATTTGAATGCTTTTAATTCGACCCTCATTACAAAGTTGGCTTAGAGAATACATAATAACCCTAATGCCTTTCGGGTGCATATCCTTAAAGGAATATATTTTCGTAACTCTTCATTCTCGTAAGCATCAAGAAGATCTAAAGACTCTTGGTGTTAGGCTATAATTTTACATGGTAAAGACTTAGTGAGGAAGGCTCGATGCGATAGGTAAGGGATGGTAAGAAGATTGAGATCAAGCAAGATAAAAGGATACCCAAATAGCATGGACTCAAGCTTACCATCATCTCTTTAGATCTTCCTGAAGACAAGGGCGAACCTTATAGATGTGACTAAGAAGGAATGGAAATCATAAGTCTTAAGGTCCTTGTTCAACTAAGAATTGGCGACGATGATTCAAAGAATTCTTGCTTCGGGTTTAGATGGAGAACTGTTTAATATAGCCGTATGAGAAGTTAAGTCTTTGCACAGTTAAATCAACTTATAATTTTGTCAAATCCTTATTAGACGCTCAGGCAAATCTGGAGTATGCAGCATGGTGGATAAGTTTTAGCATAGCCTATGCTTGCCTAAGGTTAGGTACTTCATTTGGAGAGCACTAAACAATGGATTAGCTATGTGAGAAAACTTGTTCAAAAGAGGTATTATGGACTCCACACCTCCCTACCTACCCGTACCCCCTCCCCCATCCTCTCTATAATTTTTGCAATGCTACTGAGAATGTAGAACATGTACTAATATTGTGTCCTTGAGAAACCCCTACTTGGTTTGCAATTCTTGGCATCATATTAGATAATGGGGCTTGCCCACTGGATAGATGGATCAGGTGATGCATCTCTAGGGTTGGACGTACAGAGAAACACCATAACAAAACAAATCAAAACAAACAAGGAAAAAATTAGCAAAGTCTGGGCAGCTACCAAATGGATATGATGCACCACTCGATCTTCATTGGCTTATAATCCAGTAAATATGACATATCAGTTTGAACTGAAGGGTCACTTTGCTACTATTCCTTACTAAAGGGAGTAGATAAGAGTTAAATGATAATAAGAACACTATGGTTGCTTAACATGAATAATTCTGTCTTGATTAGTTGATTGTCTACATATAAGAAAGTGGGTATTTATATACACATCCACTAAGGTTACTTTATATGTATGAAAAGACTAAAATATATTCTACAATTAGGTTACATAAAACATACAAAAAAGGGGTAAAAGGAGCAAAGAGTATTTAATACGGAAAAGAAAGAATCATTCTGGAATATTATGTTAAAATACACATGTCATTTGGCGGCTTGACATTAAGAATATGATACAAGGTAGGCGGAAGCAGAACCTAATTTGGGTTAGGTCGGGAGCCAATTAGTCCAGTAAAGAAGTCGGGTGAATTAGAGTCAGATGCCTATGGTCAGTTGGGAAGCTTGGCTCGGTTAGTCTTAAGCTGTCTTCTAGAATAAGACTTTGGTGTTGAGGTAGGTACATGTCTAACACATGCGAAGACCTGATAAATAGGTCGATAGAATATCAACTCAGCATAGGAATCCCCATCTCGGCTTTAGTTTTGAGCTAGTATTCTCCGTGTGAATCCTTGGAGTCTTCTAACTCGGCTGCGAGTGATTGGTCTAGGGGTCTGATTCTTATCATCTACCTAGGGGTTGGAAAGATTTGCCCTCAAATTTGGAGGGGTTTTGGCTTCTTCTTCTTCTAGGGCGTACTCGGGGTCTTCCCCTACTAGTTGGTGAAGGATCGGATTAGACATATTGAAGGTGGAAGAAACACTGTAGTCATCGGGCAACTCGATCTAGTAAGCATTACGGTTCATCTTCTTCAGGATTTTGAACGGACCATTAGCTTGAGAAGATAGTTGGTTCTGTCTCAAGTATAGGAATTGTTTTCAATTGAGGTGTATCCATACCAAGTCTCTTGAGTGGAAGGAAATAGTTTGGTGACTTCAACTACTAATTTCGTGTTGTCTTTGATTGAATTTAGTGATCTTCTTAGTTACGGACTGGTGTAGCTCATGCAATTCTTAAGCTTAGTCAACTCCTGATTGACTCTTTTCAGTAACTACTGGGGCGCTGATCATATCTAGGGAAATAGTGGGGTTAAGGCCATAGACGACCTCTAATGGGGTCTTCTCAATAGGCTATGAACAATTCGATTGTATGCGAACTTCACAATCGGTAGACACATAGCCCAATCCTTCAAGTTCTTTCCCATGACAGCTTGAGCAGATTGCCTAGTGTCCTATTTACCACTTCAATCTGGCCATCAATCTGAGGGTAGCAATTAAAGCTGAATACAAGTTTGGTTCCAAGTCTTCTCCAACGGGTCTTCCAAAAATAGCTCAAAAATTTCATGTCCCAATTTGAGACAATAGCCTTCGATACCCCATGTAGTCGGACAACCTCCTACAAAAACAAATCAGCAATATGTAAAGCATCATTAGTCCGATGGCGCAGAATGAAGTGCGCCATCTTGTTGAAGCGATCCACTATAATAAAGATAGAATCTTTGCCTCTAGATGTCTGGGGTAACCCTAGGACAAACTCCATACTGAGGTTAACCCAAGGTAAAGTTGGTGTTGGCCATGGTATGTATTCTCCATAGGGGTCTCTCTTTCCCTTACCTTGCTTACACATTTCACAACTACTAACTACCTTATGGACATCTTTGGCTAAACTTGGCTAGTAAAAGTTCTGTTTCAACAGATTAGCGATTTTAGTCTCCCTAAAGTAACCTAATAGTCTACCGCTATGAGCTTCCTTGATCAATAGCTTAGGCGTGGAACAATCTAGCATGCATAGCCTTTAGTCCTTAAACAGGTAGCCTTCCTTAAGATAATACCCCTTAATAGCAATTCTATCCTTATATTGTTCTAGGATAAGGCCGAAATGAGGATCATGAGTGTACTACTTAGTAATGAGTGAGAATCCCAATAATTTTGTCTGCAAAGTGGTCAATAAGGTTTTCCATTGTGATAGAGCGTCAGCGACCACATTTACGCTTCCCTTCTTATGCTAAATGACATAATAAACTCCAACCACTTAGCTTGCCTTTCAAAAGCTTGTTCTGACTCTCTAGATACTTCAAAGACTTATGGTTTGTATAAATAGCAAACTCTTATAGCAGTAAATAGCGTTGCCAAATAGTAAGGGCTCAGTAAAGAGAGTACAGCTCTTTCTCGTGCACAGAACAGTTCAGGGTAGAACCATTAAGCTTCTTACTGTGGTAGGCAACGAGTTGTCGCTCTTGCATCAAGATAGCGCCAATTCCTACTCTCAATACATCGCACTCCAATTCAAAATGTTTGTCAAAATTTGGTAGTGAAAGGACAAGTGTCAAGGCGAACTTCTCCTTAATCTCCCTAAAGCTTTACCTAGCTCAATTATTCTACCTAAATCTCTCATTTGCAAAAGTCTTCTAATCAATAGGAACATATGTTCTTCAGTAGCTCAGAGCTTTCTTTAGCTTATCACTAAGGCTTTCTTCTTACTAGTTTAGGTGAGCTAATTATGGATTTCATTTACTTGGGACGGGGTCATAGGTTACAACGTAATCTTCCTTCCATCCTTAACAAAGGCATAGGTATTTTTTATATCCATCGTGAGTAACACGTCGGTCAAACAACCAAAGTCATCCAAGCAGTAGATGTGAAGCTCCTATGGGGACAACATTATATACTTCTTCATCCCTATATACACTCCTAATATTGAACGGTACGGTCACTTGTTTAGTTATGTGCAAAGCACCCTTATTATGAAGCCAATGCAACTTGTAAGGTCAGGGATGCTTTGAGGTCAGCAAACCCAACCTTTACAGAAAGGACTATACAACGACATTAGTATAACTTCCTACATCTACAATGATTATACATAATTGGCCTTTGATAGTACAATTGATATAGAACAGATTCTCTCTTTGGTCTTCTTTAGAGTTTGGTAAGAAACTCAATACTCATCTCAAGACTATGGTCATAACTTTTCCCTCGTCGGTATAGATACGAGTCTCCTCTTCCTCTTCGATTTTAGGTTTTCCAACATCTTCTTCTTTCTCGAGCTCGCTCTTGTCGATGCTATCCACTACATCTCCTCAAAACACCATTACGTATCAGTTTAAACACTTAACAGCCATATGTCTAAAGCCCAAGCATTAAAACCATTTTGCCTTGCTAGTCTTCCATTCGGAGGTCTGCCTATTCTTATATATGCTCAAGGTCGGCCTAACCTTAGCTTGACTTGTCTGACTGGCTCGGCCCTATTAGTTTGCTTGACTGTCATCAGATCAGTCATTCATATCTTTGGCCCTGTATAATCTCCTTAGCTTAGTTTGAACAGGTTAGCTCAAAACTAAGGGTTGGGAGAATGTTGGCCTAAGTTAGCTCACAGCACTTCTCTTCTACTTTTTGACCCTCTATGCTATCTTTATCGCCTCTTCTAAAGTATAAAACCTCTACACCTCCATAAGGTGGAAAATTTCATATCGGAGTCTAGAGATGAACCTCGACACTGTATGAGCCTTGAGTTCTTCTACATGAGCCCGAATCATAAGCATCTAGAACTCTCCGACATAGTCACCAACAATCGGCTTCCTTGGTGAATCTCCTACAATTTTGCAAACGTATCTTGTAAGTAGGTCTCAGGTATAAATCTACCTCTTAACAACCTTTTCATCTCATCCCAGGTTATAATACTTGACCTTCCATCTCTTGTTCTGGTCGTATTCAGATTTTTTCACCACATAATGGCATACCCAATAAACTCCAGTGCAACAAGTTGGACTTTAACAGCATCGGTATATCCATAACATTCAAACACTTTTTCGACCTTCTCTTCCTACTCCAAGTATTCATCCGTATCTTCACTTCTACTAACGAGCAGGATTTGAACCTTAACATTGTCTAACCTTTAGGGGACTCAGCATCTTCGTCCCTAAACTTGGTAATAGTCAACTTCTTCTACCTCCCTAAACTCTGCAACATTCAACTTCTCATCATCTTCCTTAATCTCCTCCAACTCCAGTCTTCGTCTAGCAACTCGATCAACTACTCCTCTAGCTTGGTTGCAGTTGAACTGGGTGATTGGTCCAACTACCATGGCTATGGTGTCTCTTAGGGGCATTTTCTAGTGGGCTATGATGCTGTACACCATGGGGTTGTTATCTATTAACTTGCATTGTTGTGACTAGACTCTCAACAAGGTTAGTCGGTTTGTTAAGTTTGTCATCAATCGACTCAGGAGTGTTACTATTATTATGACCACGACCAGACTAAGCACCACTACTCTGATCACCAATAACACCCTAGACATTCGAATATGACATGGTGCAAGACTCTTTAGATAGATTAATAATTCACTAACAACTTTAATACCCAATAATCACTCAAATAGAACAATAGCAACTTGCCCTATTTTCGTAATAAAAAATAGAGTAATAATTAAACTACACTTACACAAAAATATACTATAGCAACTATGGAAAGGAATATAGTAGTCACTAACAATAAGGTAAACAAAAACTTCACGGAACTTAACACACTCCTTCGTCAGAATTGTGCTTTGATACCAATGAAGTTAACGCGTCTTTGGGGTTAGACACTTGGAGAAGCACCACAAAAAAGCAAATCGAAACAAACAGGGAAAAAGTTAGTAAAGTTCGAGCAATTACCAAATGAATATAATGCACCACGCAATCCTATTTGACCTATAATTCGCCGGATATGATACATGGGTCTAAACTAAAGGGTAACTAGTTACGAGTTACTAGTTACGGGTTACTGGTCGCTACTTCTTACTAAAGAGAATAGATATTGATTAGTTGATTGTCTACATACAAAAAAGTGAGGGGTTTATATACTCATCCACTATGGTTACTTTACATGTATGAAAAGATTAAAGGGTATTCTATAATTAGGTTACATAAAACATACAAAAAGAGGTAAAGGGGGTAAAGAATATTTAGTATGAAAAAGAAAGAATCATTTTTGAATATTGTGTCAGAAGATACGTGTCGCTTGGTGGCTAGATATTAGAAATATGATATAAGGTAAGCGGAAGTAGAATAACATTTGTAGTCAGGGGCCAACCTGATTTGGATTAGGTCGGGAGCCAATTAGTCTAGTAAAGAAGTTAGCTGAATTGGAGTCAAACACTTGTAGTCAGTTAAGGAGCTTGACTCGACTAGTCTTGGGCTGTCTTCTAGAATAAGACTTCGCTATTGGGTAAGTACATATCTGACACACGTGAGGATTTGACAGACAGGTCAGTAAGAGATTAGTTTAGCATAGGAATCCCCGTCTCGTTGGTTTCAAGCTGGTATTCTTCACGCGAGTCCTTAGAGTCATCTAACTCGGCTACAAGTGATTGATCTAAAGGCCCAATTCCTATCATCAAGTCTTTGGTGGATCGGATAAACTATGGAAAAAAAAAGAAAAAGAAAGAAAAGAAAAGCTTGAACTATATGCAAAATTGGCTACTGTCAAGTGGTGTATCTGGAAGACGAGATGTAAGTGCATTTTTGAGAATAGTGGACCACACTCAACTGTGTTATTCCTACTTACCAAAGAGCCTTGGATGAGCTGGGTATTGTTTTGTAAGTAGAAAAGCTTGCTACGCAATAGGTGACAGTAGAGACCTCTAATAGTGCGCCTCAACAGGTGCAATGAGCATCTGATTCTTTTGAACCTAGCAATTCTTGTAGGGCAAACCAATCTGATCCCATCCTTATTGCTGTAAACAATGCTCGCCATCACATACCATAATCAAGTCTTCCTTATGCTAACAATAGCAGTTGTGACTTTAATTTAGATGAGAGCTACATGAGGACCTTTTCTACTCCCTTGGCCGAAGTATTGCAGGCATCGGCCAACTCTATTGTTAAGCTAAATGTAGACAACTCTTTCGATGAAGAATCCATGTGCATTGCAATTGCTGTGATTACTAAAGCCTATCGAGGCAATATTTGCAATGGAACAACCACCTTATACTGTCTTAGATAAGTTGAGGAGATTAAATCCTTAGCACTCTTAGAAGCTTGCATTTGAGCTTCAAATAGAGGATAGACAAACATTTGCTTAGAGACAGATTATGCACTTGTGTTCAATGCCATTAGGAACCCCACTTCTGTGTTGTGGTGCCTACATCCTTTGCTGTTAGAGATTTCCTATTTATAGCGGCTCTTCAAGAAAGTTTGCTTCACCTTGGTTAAGCAACAAGCCAACCAAGCAATAGACTGGCTTGCAAAGACGACTAGAAAGAAGATGTGTCCCTTGGATTGGGTTTACAAACTCCCATCTTCTCTTAAAGCTATTTTCCTCTTTGATTCACATTGTATTAAGAGCTTATGTTTGACTCCAAAATTGGTTGATGTATCCTCTTTGATTCACATTGTATTAAGAACTTATGTTTGACTACATAATTGGTTGATGTACTCGACTTATTATCATTTTAATGCTTATCAGTCTTTTGTTGCCCTAATAAAAAAAAAATAAAAAAACTCATCACCATTTTCTCTAAGTTTTTGGGGCCACACCCGTCAACAATTTCTACGCATGATGCACAATTATGATTATTTTCACCATCGTCAAATTTTAAGATTCTATACATAAGATGCAATAAAGGTCACTTGTTCATTGGAAGAAGAAAAACAATTATGCATCCGTATGTGGTATCCTCCTTGAGGATTAAGTCCACATAGTTTATTTTAAGTATCGATATACAGACCTAGATAGTGTTCCCTCGATCTAGGGAAAATGTGCCAAGTCCTTACATGCCTTGAAATAATTTTTAATGATTTATTTGGACTCATTGCTGACCAAGGATATTGAAGATGCTCCTATAGTTTTGAAACTCTACAAATGGTGAATTTGTCGCCGATTTAAAGTTCCCTAAAATTACATTGTAAACGAAATACAAGCAGAAAGGTATGTTGTTACAATAAATCCTATCACTATTGAACCAAAGTAGTTTACAAGCATACTAGTTTTGACATACTGTGCACAAACCTATCATATTGATTGATCAAATAGAATAAGGCCAATGACATGGTATACTTAATTAATTGAAAGATCCACACTCGTTATGTTTCTTGAATTTACTTATCGAAGAGTATTTCAATAACATCCTCCACTTAGTTTATTATTCTGTTTTTCTTTTTTTTTTTAATTGAAATATTGGAGCATATCATTCAAATTAACTCCTTAGAAATACACTTATCCTTCACAGCATTTAATTATCTTTCAAACCCACAACTTGCCAAGATTTAAAAACAATGGAGCGAAAGGGAAAAAAAAAAAAAAATCTAAGAGATTGGAAGTGGAGCACCATTCTAGTGACTCAAAACACTCCAATGTAGGATCAACGATTTTTCCCTCACACATTATACCAAACACCTTGTCAAACTGTTTGCCAGATAATGTCACCTTCTCACCAATTAGCAGGCTAGTTCTAGTTTCCAACTCCTCTCTCATGGAACAGTAATGCGGGAACATTTCTCCACTTACTTGATTCGTTGGATGAGAAGAATTTAACATCATCTTTCTTTGTTCTTGGTGAACATAAAAACCCTATCAATTTGCAACACTGCTCTTTCAAAATGGTCTATCATCCTTTCATGTACACCAACCAATTCAAGTTTGCCTTTAGTTCTCTGATCACCACCAATTGCCATAACAAAATTCTCAAGAACAAGCATTTCAGCATCACAAAGATTGCAAAGTGATTCATAATGAGGTACTACGCTGTATGCTACATTTACACTAAATAGGATAAAAATGAATGAACCTATCAAACATCTCAAAACACTCCCTGCGTTTGTACTCTTGAGGTGTGTGTCCAGCACCCTGTAAACCAATATGGGAGTATGATTAAGTCCTGGATAAGTGAAAACTACCGTTTGGATTTTTCTTTTGATCAAGTGCACACCTTAATACTTGCATATGTTAATCTGAATCCATGTTCAGAATACTTTATTGTATAGCTGCAACACTCCAAAACGCTTGACTTAGTTTAGACAGGATTGAGACAGCACTAATAGTAATAGATAGCCACTAGGGGTAAGCAGAGAAGTAGCCTTTATTGTGTCTCTTTTATGAAGTAAAAAAAATATTACCCTGCAATCTGGCCATCGACAAGCCACGGTCTCCAGTCATCTACAATTGTCAAATTAAGAAGCCTAATCCATTGTTGCGTTCCCGTGCACGGCACAGTCAGATCATGATCACCACTGCAACAAAAAGCAAGTGAATGGGATCGTTACCCTACACTCTTAATTGCCATCCATCCTAGGATGATCAACAGTGTGCAGAAATTTAGTGACTCGTGAAACTCAAGCATAATTGTGAGGAGTATAAAAGACGATCCTAATAGATTCTCTCCTTCCAAAAATGGCTTCTGATTGTTTATATGAAATCATGGTACTATATATGCAACAATGTACATCAAGACAAGGAAACAAAATAGGTAGTAAATGCATTCTCAAACAAGGTATGGAAGATGTCTCACAAAATTGTGAAACAATAAAAGAGATTCATGACATTACTTGTATATCAAAACTTGCAGCCCAAGGCTACTGAGATTACGTTGCAAATCGAGAACACTGCTGACATCTTCCGTGTATTGGAGGGTCTTATTGCATCTAACCCAGTTTGGTACAGTTCCCTGATTACAGAAAGATAGATGCTTATCATAAAAGGCCATCATTTTATTAAGGAATCAGAAAATAAAATCATTGTGTAGATTTTAGCTATGTATGAGTTGTCCTGCAGATTATATGCAGAGAGAAATAAAGATTGCATATTGAAAAGGATCACATACCGGTCGGACACCAAGAGCATCTTGTACAGACGGATCGTTTGCCCAGATATAGGACAATGCAAAGTTGAAGTTCTGCACAATCGTGAAACCCCTTGTAACAAAGTCTCTTTCTATGCATATGACTAGAGAGGGAGAGAAGGAGAGATGGAAAGAGGGAGGTGGAGAGAGAGAGAGAGGTACCCGGCACCAAAAGGCAGGAATCTTGGGAGGTGACAAGAGGAAACTTTCAGGGTTCTCTTCAAGAGTCCTCTGACTAAGTTCTCCATCTGAATTGGGGTTCGCCCAAGTGCACTTTGGCTCCAAAGGATTCTTCTCATTGATGTCCTTAATCATCTGAAATTCCACATGGAAGTTGCTTTAAATCTCCCCATCATACATACTTACACAAGTCTCGTGGGATGTGAACTTTCTTTCTTTCTTTCTTTCTTTTATTTTTTTTGTTTTTTGGCATGGTTAAATGAATATGAACTTTTCTGTACTGCATTGAGAAGTTATTACCTTCTTCATCAGTTGAAGGTCTTCATAGCATTCTGGCTCACTTGCAGTAGCATTATAGAAGTTTCCGTTGCATTTTTCATTGGCTGCCTGTAAATCACGAAAATCATTGCCCAAAAATAGCCATAAAAGATGCAAAGTAGTGGCCAATGGGCCATGGATAAGAGGTTTGAAACTCTCACGTTAACGCTCTTTTGAATTTGCTTAAAGTTAATAAGAAAGCAAAAGGATCAATTATTCTCTTTTCACTTGCATTGACTTAGCTATGAAAGAGGGGGAAAATTAAAAAGGCTTTGATTAACGTTAGGGCAGGACTAAATGAAATACCTGAAAGAGTACATCTGATACAAGGCCGATTCGGTTAGAAAATATGTAAATTGAATTCTCATCAATTTCTGTATCTATGAGCGGGGCACCAAGAATGTAACCCTGAATATTTGCAATCACCATGTTACAGAAGGACAACGCACCAAACTAATTGAAAGATTTTGGTTCTTGAACTGAGATTTCTCTAGATTTGTACCTTAAGATTCAGTCGTGGTGTCAATCTTGCCTTATTTCCTAGAAGTAGAGTCAGCTTGGTTACTCAAAAATTAAAGAAGTGATTTATCTCAAACCAAAACGACATGATAAAAAGCATAATAAAGGTCATACCATCTAGGATATGTTTGACCACAATAGTAGCAGATATTCCAGAATAAGAATCAGCTCCTACAAATAATTGGAGTTTCAAGTATTGCGGGTGATCAATCAGCCACTGAATTACAAATAGAGAACACAAAGTTGTCAAATAAGTAGATAGCAGTCCCACATTTCCCATCTTCGTATGCTTGCATCTTGAGTCAATAACCCTTAAGAAAGTAACACTCTCATCCTCTATTGATGGATTACTTCCACTCACCTGCCTCAAGAACTGATAAGTCTGCCAGGCCGATTGAGTGTCGGAGGAGTACCAATTGGCCTTAGTGGTAGAGTAGGAGAAACCAGCACCAACAGGTGCATCCACAAACAAAATGCTTGCAGTCTACACTAAATAAAAATAAAACATCATCAAGAGAAGCACATTACATAAGATTGAAATTTTGGGTCTGATGATATGATCCAGTGTTAAACAAGTCAATGATAATTCGGGAAGCAGACTCAATTAATATTTAGAATGCTAAACTGGGTAAGCAGCAAAACCTTGCAAAACTGCATTGGGTTGTCAAATGGAATACCTTTGTCCATGAATAAGGGTAGTATTCAAGTGGTGGCAAACCCCCTTCATATGCTGTAATATTAAAGGCCAAGGGACCTGCAACAATCATATCTCACTCCATTAGCCATGACAAGGAGCCATTACCTCGACCGAGTATTTTAAGCTTTCCATTATTGTAGGATGAAAGCACAAAATCATCACTAAAAAGAATGCGGGAATGTATTTGTCGGGACAGCATAGGTTCGACTTCCCCCTTCATATATATATAGAGAGAGAGAGAGAGTAGAAAAACAAAATAGTTTAGGATTTGATGGAATTTATAAGTAGCACATCATTTCCTTCTATCTTAAAATTTCTATTGAGCAGCGTTTCAAAGGTTGGCAATTGCAGAGACACTTTTACCGTTTTCATAGATGAGGCCATTGAAGGCAGAGCAACCGGGACCTCCGCTATACCAAAGCAAAAGAGGGTCTTCCTTGGGGTTCCCTTCTGACTCAATGAAGTAATAGAAAATCTCTGAAGCTCCCACTGTCACATACCTACGTCAACCACCACCAAAATACTGTTTGGATCAGTAGAACAGAAAGTTGTTTGAAGAAAAAGGTCGTGAAAATGAGTAAAAAGTATTTGAAATTAAAAAAAAAAAAAATACTCTACTAATAAATATAAGGCTAATATAGTGAATTGAATCCTTGTTTACTTCACATTTGCTTCTTAAATATTCGAATACAAAAATATAAATAACATTTTCTTTTCATATTTTTAAATTTCACTCATTTCATTAAATCACATCCTATATGACCTCCACCAAGTTTTCAGGAAAAGTTGTCGAAATTACGACAATTGTGAAATTTAGGGATTTTATGTAAAATTTAGAAAAAGAAAATATGATAACAGCGAATTTGAAACTTTGTTGATAATAACTTAGTAATTCACCATTACGCTTCCAGGAAAGGGATGATAAGGAATACACGGTGAAATTACAATTTTATCGATAAATAAAAAAAAAAATGTTGTTATACTTTCTAAATTGCAATGAAGAATATTTATTTATTTTGAGGCAAACTATATGAAACATTCAAAATTATAGAAAGCTACAGAATTTAAATGTTGGTTAAAAGATAAAAATAAATAAATCCGTAAAAGTAGGCACAATATGGATTATACGTGAAGATTGGTTTAAAGCATGAGTTTCACCAACAAATAATAACATTACTTATGAAATATTACAGCTAACATATTAACAATTGCTAGTTATTAATTGATATAAATACGGGGCATATATTATTTGATTAAATGTAAAATATAGCATATTATAGGATTTTATGTGAAAACTGAATAATCTTTCACAATAAAATACACCATTTGGAAAAAGTTATAATCGTTTAAAGTATAGAAGTGAAGTATTATGGATATATAAAGAGCTACATAGTCTTACATTAACCTACCTAATGGATATATTTTTGAGAAGTTTCGTGGCAGGAATAAAAAGATGTGTCTTATTTTTTTTTTAAAAAAGAGTTTCCAGAATTATACATGTAAAATTTTAAGTGACATAAAAATAAATGCAATATAAGTGTTTGTACTTTTAATTATTAACTATTTAGTATCTAAACTTTTATTTTCCAAAATTTAGTATCATTATATCAATTTGATTGCAATTTAGTATTTGTACTCTCGTTTGGTTGTAATTAAACACTGAGTTGTCAATCAAATTGAACGTGCAAGTATTAAATTGCAAAAAAAAAAAAAAAAACAAAAACAAAATTTAGATATCAAATTGTTAAAAAATGAAAGTTTAGTCATTTATAATTAAGGATGAGCAAATATGAGGTGGGTAAACTATAAGGTCATACTCGTACCTTATCATGTAAATATATATTCCTAACTTAAAACTACGATAGAGCCTATAAGGGTGAACAAGTATAAAATGGATAGAATATAATGTTTTACTTAAGAGTGAACGAGTACAAAATGGATAGAATATGACATTTTACTTATAAATATCCTATCTAAGTATAGTTTCCAAAATTTTTATACATGGAATCCACCGTATGGGACCTTTAGACCACCATGTACCCTATGCATTGTAAAGTCTACAGGTTATAAGGTGTCTTGTAGAATTTGTATTTTTTTTTTTTACTTTATCTTCTTTTAAAGTATTTTCCAAATACATAATAAATATCAAATCTATAACTATACTAATTGATTAAACAACAATAATTTGATAGGTTCTTATAATTCCAACATATCTAACTGTTGATGCTATATTTTATATTGTCTATTAAGTATAGGATACCTTCTGAACTTGTAAATTTTTTTATTACATTTTTACAATATCAAATTTTGGGGTAAATTTTTTACATCTTTAACTTGTTAATGCTTCCATGACATTTGTTGATTCCAATTATATAAAGACATAATCTTCACATATATATATATATATGTATATTCAAATTATATAAGACAGAGATGAAAAAAATGAAAGTGTCAAATCTTTTTAAGGTTTCACAAGGATTTATATTTGAGTTATAACCTAGGCATTTATTTCTTTTTTATTTTCTTTTTAGTAAGAAATTCATTAGTGTTGATATGTTGATCCATACCAACCCTCGTAAAAGTAGATTTCAGATATTGTACCTAGGACTTAGCCTATGACCATTGGTATGAGGAATTTGTACATGTATCATTTAAATAGATAAATATTACATAAATACTAAATATATAAAATAATTACAAAAATACTAATATTATATTGTATGTTATACATGCAACATGAAAATTGTACATACGTCACATACAGAACATGCGCATTAGTATATATATATATATATATATATATATATATATCGTAATTAAGAAATGCTATATAATTATGATAAAAAAAAATATGAAATCGCAACTTGTATATGTGATTTTCCTATAATTTTTAGTATCACATCTTTTAGATGAGATTTATCATTAGCTTTTAAATAATTAATTTCACACAATTGATATTGATATAAATTTTTTTTTTAAAGAATCAACAGACGTGTTATACCTCATTTGATATTCACTTGCAAGTATTACAAAGTGTAAGGTACAAGAGAGATGTTTAGACACTCTTACTGGTGTATTTATATTAGATATTAAGGATTAATTTAGACAATTGCCAAAAATAAATGAAGGTTATGGAAAAAAGATGAAAATAAAAAATAAATGGCTGACGAGATAAATTAAGAAATTAAGAGCATTGTTCAAATATATGATGGCCGATATTCACGTAGCTTTAAAGACAATTAGGAATAAAAGTGAAATTAAAATATTGTGAGAAGTTACAATTGTAAAGAAAAATTAAAGGCAAAAAAACACAAAAATGTTATTTACAAATTTGTGTCTTTTTGGTGTAGGTAACTGTAAGATTTATATTTACTTTTTATTTTATTTATACAGCTCAACATTTTAGTTTAGTTAGTTATGCAATTAAGTTTTGTTAGCATAATCAGTTAGTTATTTTCTAAGCGGGCGAAGTCATTTAAATAGATCCAAATAGTTCCCTGATTGTGCTTATTCTTAGAACCGCTTCCTGAATCGAAAATGCATTCTATTTTGTTTTCGAATTGCTACTTCTTGGATTCAGCATCATCGCAAGGAGCTCCACCATATGGTATCGGAGACGATGGTTTGAGGATCGAATTCCTTTCGGATACTCTGTAGGTTCCTTTTTACAGCAATCAATAAATGGCGAATGCAAAAGATCAAGATCAAATTGTAGCTTTGGATCCTTATTATTTATCTGGATTTGATAACCCTAGCATGAACTTAGAAAACATAATTTTCAACAGTGTTAATTTTGTCAATCGGAGTAGATCTATAAGGATGGCTTTAGGAGCTAAACAGAAAATTGGATTTATTGATGAAACTATAGCTAAACCCAATGAGAACTCGCCTGATTTAGTAAAATGGACAAGGTGCAATTACATGGTTCGATGCTGGTTCTTAATTCTATGAATCCAGATTTGTCTCAAACTTTCATTTATGCTCAATTTGCAACAGAATTATGGAAGGAAATTGTAGAATAATTTGGTCAAGTGAATGAACTGATGATTTTTCAGCTTCAACACGAAATATATAATCTTTGACAAAATAATACGAGTGTTGGAATGTATGTTGAAAAAAATGAAAAGATGTTGGGATGAACTGAATGCTTATCCTTCATGTACTTGTGGAAGACTTATATATTGCACTTGTGAATTTAAGGAGAGACTTCTTAATTTTAAGTCACAACACAAGTTAATGTAGTTTTTGATGGGTTTGAACGAGAATTTTGAGCATGTTCATAACCAAGTACTAGCTATGGATCCACTTCCCCACTTGAGTAAAGCATTTTACATTGTACAACAAGTTGAGAAGTAAAAATAGATAACGATGTTGGGGAAATAGAAAACTTGGCTTTTTATTCCAATAAAGACTCCGTTAGTGGAAAATCACTAGATGATAGACGTAAGTTTAGGAGTAGTTCTAGTAAGTAGATTTATAAGCATCGTCAGTAAGAAGGACATAATATTGAGAGTTGCTTTTAGATAATTTGATACCCTAGCAAGTTTAAAGGAAAGAGGGTGATCAAAAATAGGAGTAATAGAAGGAACTCGTTAGTTTCATATGCAAAAATGACCCCATTTCCTTTCCTTCTCACCCATACACAAAAACCTTAATCACCAATCCAAGTCAAGTTACCAAATGGCTAAGTTAAAATAGTTCATATTGTTGGTCTAAGTTCAATTGCATTCAAATTTAACACTTCGCCAAGTACCTTTAATACCAGACTTCACTCACAACTTGTTGTCCGTAAGCAAGCTTTTACAGGACCATAACCTTATAGCTGTTATTGATTCTTATACATGTCAATTTCAGCACTTGAAGACTAAAACAGCTATAACAACTGCTCATGCATTTTTTTGGTTGTATGTGCTATGTATTAACATTTCTGGAGCTCAAGATTCTTTTGTAATGTCTCGTCCTTGTAATTCTTTGAATGTTATGGGACATACCTCTTGTGATAGAGATGATTTAACTCATCTTATGTATGCTAGATTAGGTTAAGTTTAGTTTAGTTTTGAAACTCAAACATTTACACATGTTCAAGTTTGTTTCTCTTGACAATTTCATTTGTGAAACTTGTTAATTGGACAAGATTCATCATTTTCCTTTCAATAAAAGCAAAAGTCAATCTTCATTTGCCTTTCATTTGTTGCATGTAGATGTTTGGGGGCCTTATAAGGTCACTTCTATTATAGGTGCAAATTATTTTTTGACAATCCTTGGTGATAATAGCCGTTGTACTTTGACTTATATGCTCAAAACAAGTCACAAGTTCTCGCCACACTTTGTAAATTCTTTCATTATGTCAAAAACCATTTTAATGTTACACCTAAACACATTCATTCAGACAATGGCATTGAATTCATGTCAAACACTGATAGATCCTTATTTGAAACCTTAGGAATATTACACCAACAAACGATGACATACACACCACAACAAAAGGGGAGAGTTGAGAGGAAACATCGACATTTGCTTAAAACAACTCGAGCCTTATACATACAGTCTAACCTATGAAAGAATTTCTATAGTGAGTGTATCTTAACAGCAACTTATCTAGTTAACAGAATGCTTACCTCATTACTCAATTGGAAATCACCCTATGAGATCTTATATGGACATGCTCCTGATTATAAACATTTACGAATAGTTGATTGTCTTTGTTTCATTGCTAAGCCTTTACCACAACAAGATAAGCTTAAACTATAAGGATTGAAATGCATCTTTCTTGGTTATACTCATCGACAGAAAGATTACAAAGTGTTTGACATGTTCAACAAACGAATTTTTTTCAGTCGAGATGTTTTTTAGGAATACATCTTTCCTTTTAGACACAATCTTTCCAACCACTCTGATTTCATTCCTCTTTCCTTTACTGTCACACTAAACTCCATTTGTCTTGATTAAACTGATCTTGCATCACCTTATTCCTCTTCTGATTCCTCTACATCATTGCCTCTTAGTTCATCAAATAATACCAATCTAAGTGTTTTGCGTAGGTCACAAAGGTTTAGGAATCCTCCTTCTTAGCTCCAGGATTATGTGAATACAGTTACTAATAGCACTTCTCATACAACAGATGCTTCACCAATTCATTCTCACCACACACAATCCACTTATCCATTCTATTCATCATAGACTTTTGCCTCTTTCCTATTAAACTTTGTTCATTCCTTAGCTAATGTGTTGACAACCCTTGAACTACATTCTTATTCAGAAGCCTTAAAACATAAAGAGTGGAAACAAGCTATGCAATATGAATTGAATGCCTTAGAAAAGAATGATACTTAGGAGCTTACCACTTTACCTCATGGAAAGAAAGCCATTAGGTGTAAATGGGTATATAAAGTAAAGTATAAATCAATTGAGCGATACAAGGCTAGGTTGGTTACAAAAGGGTATACCTAGACCTAAGGAGAAGACTACCATGATACTTTCTCACCAGTAGCAAAGTTAGGATTTGTTTATATACTCTTAGTTGTAGTCAGTGCTCGTAGATGGCCTTTATTTCAACTTGACATCAACAATTCCTTTCTTCATGGGCACCTTGATGAAGAAATTTTCATGTTGCCTCTAGAAGGGTATTCTAAGGCAAAGAGTGGTCAGGTTTGTAGGCTTAAACTGTCTCTTTACAGGCTTCAACATGCCTCACAATAGTGGAATCTTAAGATTTCTTACTTTCTTACACAACATGGTTTTTATCAATCCAAAAGTGATTATTCCCTGTTTACTCGAGAGAATTCTACTGATTTTATTGTTGTTTTATTATATGTTGATGACTTATTGTTGACTAGAACAAATGTAGATGCTATATCTCTCTTGAAACAGTAGCTTGATTCTCAATTTACCATCAAAGACCTTAGAAAAGCTTGATTCTTCCTTGGTCTTGAGATTTGCAGGAATCAACGGGGTATACTTGTTACACAGCATAAATTTGTTGTGAATGTTCTCAATGATGTTGGTTTAGCTGTAGCAAAGCTAGCTACTATGCCCATGCATGCTGGAATTTGGTTGAATAATCGCGATGGAGAGCATTTACCTAATCCACAACTCTATAGACAACTTGTTAGGTGATTACTTTATCTCAACCGCACTTGTCCGAATATTTCTTTTATCATACATCATCTTAGTGAATTTCTATCTTCACATAGAACACCACATCTACATGCTCTCTTTCATGTCCTTAGATACTTAAAAGCTACATCTTGTCATGGCCTAGTTTATTCATCTAACAATTCCCTTCATTTGTTAGGATATTCGAATTCCGACTAGGGTTCTTATCCTCTTGATAGAAAATCAGTAACAGGATACTGCATAATGTTAGGCAATTCACTTGTTTCTTGGAAGACAAAGAAACAAAACATAGTAGCAACTTCTTCAATTGAAGTCAAATATAGAGGATTGGCTGCAACAACAAAAGAATTACTATGGGTTTCTTATATTTTTAAGGACCTACGTGTGGATGTTTCCGGTAACTCTTTGTTACGATAATAAATCAACCTAACTTATTGCTAATAATCTTTGTTTGCATGGGAAAACCAAGCACATCGAGATTGATATTCACTTTATAAGAGATTAAGTTACTTCTGGTTTTCTTCAACTTCTTCATATCCCCTCGAAACTACAACTTGTTGATATGCTGACCAAATCTCTTCCTGAAAGTAGTCTATGGTTTATTTGTTCCAAGATGGCTCTAAAGGGAGATCCAACTTGAGGGGGATGTAAGATTTATATTTACTTTCTTATTTTATTTGTATAGCTCAGCATTTTTGTTTTGTTAGTTATGCAACTAAGTTCTGTTAGCAAAATCAGTTAGTTATTTTCTGAGTAGGCAAAGTCATTTAAATAGATCCGAATTGTTCCCCGATTGTACCGATTCTTAGAACTGCTTCCAGGATCAAAAATACATTCTATTCTGTTTTCGAATGGCTCTTTCTTGGGTTCAGCATCATCGCAAGGAGCTCCACAGTAACTTTCTGTTCACCAGGTGGTCTAACTAGCCTTCCGTCTGCTTAGCTCTTCCATAGAAGTTGGTCAATTAAAAGTCTATTTACTGTATGTTGGCGCAAAAAAATAAGGGTCTATTTATTGTAGAGGAATTCTTGCAACTTATGATCGCCAACCTTTATTGATCCAGTAATAATAATAATAATAATAATAATAATAAAAGAGAGAGAGAGAGAGGGAGAAGAGATAATATGTTACCCGGTTTCAAGCGTGAAGGGAAGCTCTCCTCCAAACCCAGGCAAGTATTTGATGATCTTTTTAGCGGCTACGGCAACTGCATTCGTTGAGAAAGCAAGAACCAGTATAAGAAAACCCAAGCTTATGAAGTTTAGTCTATGTCTACCCATGTCCTCTTTTCCCTTTTGCAGGGATGTGATCTTCAGTACTCCTGTACGTTCTACTTACAGATCATGTACTTTAGTTTAAAAAAATTATATACAAAGAAATAAAATCTTGATGATTCAGATATCTTCTGTGATGGTGATGTGTGGCTAAGGGTAAGGCCAAGCGTGAATTAGATTATATAATATAATATATATTTTATTCAATTTGAAATGAAAGTACCAACTACAAACCAGTCCAATTTCCCATATATCATAAACGTCGGTACGCCTACTCATCCAATAGTCTCCCGTTTCCAAGGTTTGAATGGCAGATGGTGCTCTCCAGTCTCCAACGACTCGCCAACTTTACACAAGAAAACGTTTCTCAAAATCTTACAAGAAATAGCCGGGGATATTGTCTTAAACGATGAGAAACTAAAGGACGAGGGAATATCTTGTCACGGCATACATCATGTAAGGATAGAAAAGAAATATATTGATTTGATTTTTATACTTAAATATCAATAAAATTTTAATATATAAAACATAATTATTATTTTCTCAAAAACTATATTACTTCACTAATATCCATACGAATCCTTCTCTCCCTCAATGATCTTCATCAAATCTGGGGCCGTCCATCAAGTTCGGCAGCCAAGCTTACATGTCAATTTCAATCTGGAAGGGACGAGCAGGATACCGAATTTAACTTTCCAAGATAGGCCTATACAAGGAGAGTGATAAAAGATTAGAGTGGCTCCATGTCGCCCGCCAATTATATTGATAAAAACTTGTAATGATATTACATACTAATTTTTAAATAAGAAATTTACACATTTGCAAAGTAAAATTAATAAATATTATACAAATACAAATCTTGTGATATTAGTATAAATTATAATGTCTCAATAAGATATTTTAGTAATATTTTTTCTTAAAATCGATAGATATATATTGCATTCAAGTTTGAATACAATAAAATTCTTAAAACAATTTGATATAAAGATGCTAATAAAATATCTAAAGCAATAAAGTATAATAAATTGAATATACATGATTGAAATGTATATAGATTACAATTTGAGTTTAGTAATAGAAATAAAACTTAATAAATTCGGTGAAATTTTTTAGTAAAACAAGCTTATAGGCCTTTTCTTTTATTATTATGGAAGAATATAAATATACCATTTAAACATCAATGATAACAACAAGTCAATAATTCTCATTGTATATAATTTGGAAATTTTAATTAGAATGTTTTGAATGTTTCAAGTGTTTAGGAAAGAAACAGGGGAAAAAAAGAAAACTATATTTTACTTGAAGAGAACAAAAAACGATTGGGCCTATAGGGTAAGCTTGGTTACAAATCTTAGACTTACTGTTCAGGCTTAGAGTCTAATCAAGTCTGGCCCAACCATCATCCCTACACATCTAAGTCACAAAAATTTTCATTTCATTTCATTTTTTTTTTTCTCTAAAAATGAAGTACATAAACTAGTTTTGAAAATTATATGTAAAGTAATTTTAGATAAATTATAAATAAACAATCAAGATTATCTAAGATTTTAAAATATCTTATAATATCGTTTAGACTTGATGCATTCTCTAATGTTTGGTTGCAAGTGAGCAATTCTAAGACGGGGACTGCAATTCCCACCCGATGTTTCATTGTTCACCCTGGGCTATTAAACCTTTTCTCCGGTGATAATCCCTCTATTTCACCTTTCCGCATCAGTCATGGGCTCGCTTTCTTTATCGATAATGCTTTAGTAGAGAGGCCACGCGGAATGCAGCCCATACTCTTGGCATCGAATGGATTAGCTAGGGTCCGCCAGAGAAGAGTAAAGCATTGACAAAATGACAGAAATACTCGCAAGCAACTACGTTGAACGGGAAATTTTGTGAAAGTGATTAATTAATAAGAACTCTCCTATAAGAGGTGTTAGTTAATAGAAGTTAAAAAAACTTTACCAACCCTTTTTATCGATTATGTCATATTAACTCTATAGATAACGTTCATAATCTAAAAGACACTAATCTCGATTTATTACATTTATAGTATTGAAAACAATTTTTTCGCCATAATTTTTTTTTTCTTCTTATATTTATAGATCTAAGAGGTGGAATATTTCTGAAGTACAGTAACCTTGAGATATAACACAAACCTTATCATTATGCATCATTATTATTAACTATTTTGCAGGTTGGCTTGCCAGTGTTATTTCTTCAAAACAGGTGCGATAGTCATAGAGGAAAGTAGACAACAGAATCATAATTGAATGGGTAAGAAAAGAGCGGTTGTTTTAACTTGTGTGCTCTACAGGTACAAGCTGTATCTTTCCATTTCATTATCCGTTTAGCTTGAACTGGTGGACGAGGTTGGTCCCGACACAGCGAGGAGATCCGGATGAGGGGTTTTTGGATTTGGAATGATTACATAGGACTCCCATTTTATCCCAAAATGTAATCATAATGGCCTTGACTCTGACTACAAGCAAGTTTGTTACCCCCGATGCTCACGCAGTACGAAGGAGAGATGGTCAAAACCGTGCGGCAACGACATCTAAGACCAAAGGCTCATCCCCATCGGATGTAACAAGTAGGAGACACCTCCTAGTTTCCTCGGTCTCGGTGGTTGCCGCTGCTACAGCTAGCGCTCCTCAAGTCAGCGATCCCAGGACAGAGCTGCTTAAAAGTACAGTATTGCCCCTCTCTCTTTCTAGTTTCCACACACAGACACAAGCACCACAGACGTTGCACAATCAAAATGCACACGTAATCACGTGCCATATGTACCGTTTTTATCTGCTTAATATTGTATTGCATCATACGTGCCGATAGTAGTAATCCCGTGCTTGCTACTTGAATTTTCTCAGAATATCTTAAGAAATCGGAGGAAAACAAAGCCAAAAATGACAAGGAGGTATGGCCATTCATCCGGATCTCAAAGTTTAGTTAATGATTTTTCACCTATTCCCAAGGGTGTTTCCGGTTTCCTTGATAAGTAATCGTTGTGTATTGCTTCCTAATTAAAATCCACTGATTATCATCGATTTCTTTTTTGTGTATTAAAAGAGACTGGAAAGTTACTACAAGCGCAATTACAAGGACTATTTCGACTTTGTGGAAGGATCTTTAAGAGGGAAGCAAGATGAGCTTACCGAATCAGAGAAGGGTATCCTGGATTGGCTTCAAAAGAATAAGTGAGACCACATTTTAGGTTTTCTTCTTTCTTTATTTGATCCATATATAATGTCTCAGCTAGATCTACCTACCTGATTCCATTTTCAATATTCTCCACATTTCGCATGTTAATATCATTCATTTAACCATCTTTTTGATTCGCCACAAACTTTCTGATCACGTGCTTGTACTAAAAACCATCTAAGATTCAAGCTCAACTTCAAACTTACGAAAACAACAGCCTTCTATTCTGATGTCACAAAAAAAACATAACTCCATCTAGATCTACTTGGCAAACATCAGTGCACCCCTTTAGACTTGATGAGTCGCAAGCCATAGAACCACCTTCCAACTTCCAAGTATTTCTTATTTCATATTACAATGCAAGCCATAATATAAAAACGGAAAACCAGCGTTAAGACCATGCTTTCTTTTCCCTTACTTTTCTCATATTTTTAACTTAAAAGGGTTCGTGAGCTTCGACACTTGTTAAAAACTTAAAAAAAAAAATTATATTCTTTAACACTAATTTTCACGATTTATAAAAACAATTTAGTTTATTTAACCAGTAGTTTGATCAGGTACCTATTAACAATTTTCTTAAAAAGATGTGACCTAAAAATGCCTTGTGAAAAAAACGAAAAAAGAAAAAAAACAAAAAAAAAGGGGTGATGCTCGATAAGTCACTGTTCAAACTTAATTTATCTTTTGAGGCTTTTCCAGTAGAAACCTATTAAGACTACAGCCCGCGCCTAATACATGAATTGAACTAATGGTAATGGGGCATTGACGATTTATCTATCCACACAGTGTTATGTATAATGGTATAAAATTGTTTTCTTTCTGATGCGGGATATTTTTTGGCTTTGTTCCTCGAACAAAATTCAGAAGCATCTGGAAACAGCAGCTCGACTGATGTGTTTTATTCACCCATTTGGAGAAAACAATTCATAACTTTTATCTGCAAAAATTTCAAAATGGGTATGGCATTTTTAAAATTTTGTTTCCATAAGTGTCTGTAAGCGAGTGCGAGATAAACAGGCTTGTCCCATACATCGTGAAAGAGTGAAATTAAATACGAACAGTAACTGATTTGTATTCAATCTTCTAACGACGTATCTTTATTAGTGTTCAAAGATTTGTACCCGAGGAAAACTCGTGGATTGCTTTGGATGTATGATTTTGACATCATACTTTTAAGCAATTCTTCAGGTCAGGCGCTCAGATTGGAGATTTCCAAAATACGAGAATCGTGGTCGTTGCGAGGTTTACAGCGTGTTTTTGTATAAGTTGTAAATCGACGAATATTAGGAAAGTTATTGTTCTCCGTAAATTACGTAATGAATGGGAATACAACTGAAATGGAATTGGCGGAAACACTTCTTATCTTTCTTTTTCTTCAAAATGGGAAAGAAATTGGTAAAAGGAAAATGTGGAGACTAAAATTACAAAACCATCATTTATAACATTGTATACCAAATTATGATGGAGATAAGTCAGAAAAAAAAAAAAAAAAAAACTTAATTTCATGTTATTACCATTGTAATACCAATGAAAAAAATAAATAAATAAATTGAAATCACTCTTCCCATTTCTTTCCTCTATTTAAAAAGTAGAGATTATACTTTCAATTTTTATGTATTTCTCTCTAATAGTTAGCACTCGAGTAAATACTCATTTCTCTTCTCTAAAAATTGCCATACATGATTGAGAGAAAATCTCCTTCAGACAATAATCTAAAGTAGTGGGGTCAATGGGAAATTGAACTTATGCATTCCATTGATTAAATTTCTCTTTTAAAAGGTGTTATATTTAGTAAGAAATCAAACATGTGGGCTTTTTTATTACAACAACAAGCAATACATTACGATATTAATGCAGTTAAATTTAGATTTTTTAGAAGAAGAAAAACATTTTAGATATATAGGGTGGGAATTGAATTGAAAATAATATCGGATGGTTTTAATTGTCTCCAAAAAATGTGGAATTGTAGAATTTATATGGATGGATGTAGAGCAATAGAAAACATAGTTTTTAATAAAATTGAAGGACTTAGTTGGAATTCAATTATTATTAGAAATTTTGAATTTTTCTACAATCCTGTCTTTATCTTTTAGGAGATTAATCTAGTTTTACATTTCACCCTTGATTTACATTTTTTTAAATTTAAATCATTAAATTAATTGTAAATTTAACGGTTTAGATTCAAATGAATATAATATCAATTGTGAAATTGAGGTTAAATCAATCCCATCAAAATAAAAGATAAGACCATAAAAACTTTCTGATTATTTAAGCAATTGTGAAGCCAAATATTACTAGAAAAACTGATTTTATTTCGTTGGTAGCCCTAGATTTTTCATTCTCATATGAGTGAGCATATAGATGAATTTGTTCATATCCCATGAGGAAGGCAAAATTTTTTACTTATGAATAGGGTCCTTGTATTTATTTTTAATTGCATCCTAGTAATGAGTAATATCTATTCTCTTTGACTCTTTCTAGGGAATGGATTCCATATAGACTGAAAATTCCGTTGTTAGATTCCCGATGTTGCATCCAGAATACCGAAGAGGTAAGTACATAGGTCCAGTAGTAAGAACATATATACATAGGCGAGAAGAAAAGGCTTAGCATATACTGGAGTGCAACCTCCGAATTGACATGAATACAAACAGTAAAATCAAATTAACCTCACTGAGTTAGGATTGCCATACCTTTACCTTTATTTCTTACAAGCGCTACCAAGCCAAACAAGTGTTGGCATATTACAGCTATCGATACTGTGAATGTGATTATGCCTACTTAAACTTAGGCAATGTCCTAACAATACAAACTTTGTAATTCCCTAGTAAGTTGCGTCAAGTACTGGGAAATACCCCCTCCATCACTAAACGAATGCCATTATCCATGCATAGGCGTGAATGAATATTTTAAAAGGAATAATTTAAACATTACTATTGTCAAGTGAGTGATTTGGTCCAATGCATAGGATGGTGCTAGAGACCTCTTAGATCATTGACTTTAAACAATCACACAATTATGCTAATCTATAAGAGACTCATTTAAATCATTGAGTTTAAGCAGTTTCACAATTATTTTTATTTTATAAGAAACTCTTTAAATCAAAGGATTTAAGCAATCTCAAAATCATGTTAATTCATAAATTTCAATTTCATGCCATTTGATACTAATGCAACTAGATAGAGTGTTTGCTCCTAAGTGCCTAGTAACATATTAGGCATTGTTGTTACATGGTTGACATATTATTCTCAAGTACATGAAAGCCTCATGAAAAGTGAGTGTTCTCATTATATCACTTCAAACAAAATTGCTGCTTGGTTAAAGCCTTGCCCTTAGGTGCATGAAGTCTTCAAATACAAAGTACGCCCCAAACTTAAGTAAATGCCTTTCACTAAGCATTTGCTGGCATACATCTTTGGCCATGTTGCCATGATATACTATGTACCCGTAATATTTATCAAGACTTCATAAGTCATTAAGGGAATTAAAGCAATCCTACTATGTCATCTTCTAGCATACTACTATTAATTGAAGAACTATTGCTTCTAAACACATGACAACAAGATAAATTCAATCATCAAAGAAACACAAGAGCTCAGGACGTAAAAATGAAATTAATATTGAATATGAAATTAGTAAATGGCACTCATTATTATTGATCTCATATATTAAATTGCAACTTGTATGACAAGAAAAGAAATGAAGTATATTTCATAATTAAGAAGATTATAATTAAAGAGAGCTTAAGTTAGTATCCTAATATTACAAGTAGCCAACTACAGGTATACATGTTACAATCAATTTTATATCTTAATTGCTCTATGCAAACAATATAATGAAATGAAGTTAAGTTAATGTGCTCCTTCAAGAAATTTGCAAATTCTCAAAGGTTAAAGAGCTTTATTACAACATTTAGATTTCAAGCGAAGGAATTAAGAGTTGCTGACTTGTCCCCTCGTAAGATGCCATTAGCTAAAGGAGGATGAACAACCACAAAAGGAGCTTTTCACGTAGGGATTTATCAACCTATTACATAAATGCTTCAATATAACAATCTATCAACATGAATCAATCTCTCCTAGGTTTGAAGGCTCAATTCTAACTTTGCATTACCAAAAACTTGGTTAGAGTTCTCTATGTAATCACTATACCACCATTAAAGTGTAAAGAGAAGTCCTTGTGAATCAACAAATGCTAGCTTCGCATGATGCTCATGACACTTTGTGTGCATAATATCCATAAATATGTGCATGTAACACTCAAAGTGGGCATGCATGGTGATGCTTGACACCTATGTGTATAGGGCACTCAATGTGCTATACTTACTCTTACTTAATATCACGCCCCGAAGCGGTAGAGTTGTAACAGCCCCACCGTGTAAATCATTCTAAGATAGAAGTTGGCCTTACAACCGCTATCTTAGACCTGATCTATACAAGGCGTCCACGACTAACCCGCTTTGAAATAAACAGTTTATAATTTAAATAAATCATTTACCTAAGAAAGTGAGAAAATTTATATATATACACTATAATTCAGTTATTACATTATTCAAAAATGAAAAATTCTAAAATAAAAACTTAGACCTTAAGAATATATGTTTGTTCTTCAAATATTTTTCCTCATTATCTAGGATCCAGCAGTTGCTAACTTCAGAGTAGTTGTATGCCGCTTTTTAGCCATCACCTGTACGATGCTTATATGGATATGAGCAACCACAGCTCAGTAAGTTAAGATGAAGGACTTAAAATTATACCACAAACATAACAAGGTTATCAATCAACTTATTAGGTGCAATACATGTTCAAGCAAATGCCATCGCACGACGTTGTCCGGCCCGTTGTGAGATTAGAGAAATTGCGCCTGCTCTAATCCGGGTTGAGGAGTTGCCGTTAATGCAACAGCTCATGACCAAACCCAAGCTTGTACAATGGAGACATAGCTCCTCCCGCGACTATCTTCGAACCATTGACTTCACCCTTGCCATGACCTCCTCTCCTATCGCTTAGTTCGACTAAGGATAAAGAAGGAACCATTTTGCAATCCTGCGCTATCCCTTTCGAGGGGATCAGTATTTGGCCAGAGAATCTTAAGTTTCCCTATTGGGTTGCTATGTAGATCCGATTATAATTATAGGTCGTATATTTGATTAGGTCCAATTTAGGGTGATCAATCATTTCACACAAATCATATAATACAAGTCAGAACAATAGACAGAATCATAGCATCACTCATAATCAAGCACATGCACATAATCAGCTATCTAACAAGTACAACCAAGTATAATCTCAAGCCTCCAAAATACAGCAACGTATTAATCCCAACTTACCTAGACTCCTCGCTCACTCATTCGAGGTCCAACTCGCTCAGATTATCGCCGATCATCCCTATAACACAAACGTGGTTTCAATTTTTCATATAACTATTATATGTTCATTTTATCCTATAACGCTTATTATTATGTTTTGTTTAGAGTTTAATATACCTAATTATCTAGGTCTTAAGTCTTTTACAATTATTCTAGATTTGGGATTAAGTTCAGGTTCGGTTTCCGCATCGATTTCTAAATTAGGTTATAGTTCAATTTCTAAATATTGTTTTATACTTGAACCTAAGAAATTCGTTTCAACTCATAATGTGAAATTAATCATATTACTTTCCGATCTCCTAAAGACCATCATGACCTCTAATTAGTATTTTATTTCACCCAATACACTTAAATCCTTATTAATGTACCAAATTTACTTCTGATGTGAGAAATTTTTATATTTTTCTTCTAATTAGATAAATTCAAGTTTCCTAACAGATTTATTGTATATTTTTATTATTATCATAATATCAATTTTTATTATAATATTTTCTAATTATTATATTTCTAATAATTGTGTATTATGTACTATTACTTATTATGTACATAATACTCATCTAATATTTCTATTACTCTAATTATCATCTCTTAACATCAATTATCATTTCAAAATGTCTAAATTCATCCTAAATCAGATTTTACTACTAATTACGCTAATTTACAAAATTAACTTAAAATTTACTATTTTTCCCTATTACTCATTTATTACATAATTAACCTAATAATTACATCTAATACCCTAAATACTACAAGTATCATACTTCATCAAATTTCAATGTCCTAAAATATATAATTATTCACTAAATCAGTAATTAACCATTTAATTACTTAATTAACCCTAAATTGCTCATTTTATGCCTCATTTTAAGGCTTAAAAATTATCTAAAATGTTCAAAAATTAATTTTTAAAAACAAGCTTCATAGCACTATTCTATATCATCTAAGTAGGCTACACAAAAATTTTGGGTTCAAAACTACACTTCTAAGGTCATTTATTTTTAAACCGAAACATGCTCGGTTTTGCATGATTTCTTAAGGATTATATATCACGGGGCATATTTTCATCAAAATAATATTTTTCCTAAAAACTACATACAAAAATATTTTAGAATAACAAGTTTCATAATTTTCTAAGGATATTTACTATTTTTACAAAATTACACAAAATTGGGCTGGAAATCGAACTCACCGATTTGGGTGGCTCCGGCCACCATCGATGGCCATAGGTATGTTGGCCCACCTGGGCGCTGCCACCACCATGTGGTGGTGGTGGCCGTCCACTCCTAGCTGCTCGTCGAGTCTGAATTCTCCTTTGTGGCCCTAACTGCATATTTTTCCTTTTCTTTTTTTTTTCTTTGGTTTTTCTCTGGAATTTTCAAAGCTCTCTACTTTTCTCGCTCTCCAAACTGCCCAAATGAGCTTCTGAAAAATTTGGGGTATTTATAAAGCTTTGTGGTAATTAATGTGCATTAAATTGGACAAGATATTGTCCAAATTCCTTAATTTTTGGCTTTTATGTTGCTCTAATTTAATTGGTTGATTTTTTTCTTATTTTCCCCAACTTTCACGACCCAATTCTGGATCATTCCTTATCTTTTATGATTTTTATTTATTTTTTCTTAATTAATTATGAATTTTTTTTAATTATTTAGTATTATTTTAGCACATTTCACGTATTTTAAGTAATTACACGTATTTCTACATACATGTAAATTCATATATAGTACAAATAAATATTTTTAAATATTATTTAAGTCATTTTATGATTTTTAATATACATTTAGTTTATCTTTAGTAATTCGTTAATTATCGGAATACATTTTATGCATTTTCGATAAATAACAAGTTATATACTTAAAATTTGAAATTTTTCTATTATTTTATTTTATTGCTTATTTTCTTAAATTCAAACTTACAGGATCATTTTACTAATATTTCTAACTTTACTTATAATTTAGACTCGATCAGATCTTTCAGCCGATGAAAACTTTGAATGATGGGTTGTAAGGCTTACACTTTATGCAAAAGATAACTTTGTTAGAGCTTTTCAACACATGTCTACTCTTGTATTATACTATGCTACCTTCTTATACATTCCTTATCATATTTAGCACCTACATATAAGCTTCACTTCATGGTACTTACTTTGAATGGTGCTTTAGACAATGTTACTTCATGATACTTGATATCAAATATTTGGTCTCAATATGATGTTCATAATGATGAAATGACATCTTATCTTCTTTACGATGGCTCATTTAGTCATTGGTCTTCAAAAGTAATAGCAATCATTAAACACGATCTCTATTAGTTGGGGAAGGAAGGGAAAGAAGAAAGACAACATGGTACCTGCAAATATGAATAATGAAGATGAGTTAGTTTTATAACAAAAAGGGAAGAGAATGCCTAAGTCAACAGCGTCCCATAGAAAATTGATAACCATGGAAAACTAGTACAATATTTGTAGGCTTAACACATAAGGAGACAAACATAGGGTAGAAAACGTCAACATAAGGCTAGCTAAGGCCCAATCCATATTACTACACCATCAATTACTTATGATGCATGACACTGTATGTTGGCTATGAGTAAGAAGTTTTAAGCCAAAATTTATGATAGCATTGTGCTCAAATGAGATTAATACACATTTTCTATAAATACTTAACCTCCCACTTCATTTAGACAGGAGGAATCTAATGCAAAGATCGTCACACTACCGGATTCACCCTCTAAAAGATTAAGTACTTAGTCATTCTAAGAACATAATAATATTCATCATCAATAGCGAGGTTTGATGCAATTAAGCTCCCTTACCTATCACATTGTGCATTAAAGCTAATTAAGAATGCCTAATCTTCCTCCTTATTAAATTTCTCTCACTTATCTCTTGCATGCCATTTATGTCACTCCTCTAAGGCTATGTATACTTCATGCACACAACATGTACATTACCATCACACTTTTTAAAAATCAATTTAATTACTTTCCTTTACCATACAAATACTAACTATGCTAAACCATCAAATAAGGAAACTAAAAAATTGAGGAGAAAAATAATTAAGTCATGAATTTTTTTAACATATTTTACTACCTGAGAATCTAGTTATTAAATAATAATAATAATAAAGAAGGAAACACTATAGTCCTCTCTGAAAAACAAAGATCGAAAATTGTTACTCCAAACTTTTACATCTTGGTTATCATCTAATAAGTATAAATAAAAAGCTCCTCAATCACATTCTCTTTCTAAAATAATGTCACTTGGCCAATATTCCTAACAAAGCAAAAGCAACTAGAGGTATGTAAATGGATTTTTGCTTATAAGTTAACCCATTTAGCCCATTTATACCTTTAACTTATTGGCCAACTTGTTTAACCAATTTAAAAAGGGATTAGAGTCAAGAGTTTTTTTTTTTTCCCTATTTAAAATATAAGCCAAATAAAGCTTGACCCATTTAATTTACGAACTAAAGTGAGCTAAACTAAATTGGTCTATTTAACTCATATGCACACCTCTAAAAGCCACAAACACTTCATTTTCCTTTCAATTTCTTTCATACTCTTTTCCTTTTATCTTGACTGGATTCCTCGGTTTTCGTTTTATTTTCTTCAAAACTAGTTTCCAATATCTTGAGATTTGATTTTTGGTCTTATCGCGATCTTTAATTCTTTCTAGTCTCGTAGCCATCTTTGATCCCGTTCGTGACCTTCAACTATTACCGTAGAGCCTCGTTCTATGAAATTCAAAAGATAAATTTCATTACGAGGAACATTCATTGAACATTCGAAAATAGTACATGAAGATAATAACTTATAAATTCTCTTGTGAAAGGTTACTTAACATAACAACAATACTATTAATAAAACAATGCAAAGTGCTACTGGAAAAATTCATCAAACCCAATTAAATCCTACTAAAAAAAAAAAGAAAGAAAAAGAAAAAAAGAGCAACATATCGCGTTGAAGAACCTCTTTCTACGTTGAAGATCGAATACCAAGACGATTCCTTTTTCGGTTGAGATTGGTGATCGATGCGTTGGAACGCAACTGTGTTTGGGTCATTAAGACGATGGGCCTATTTAACGTCTTTTTTTATCATAGACAATAGAGAAGAAAGATTTACAATAAATAAAGAAATTAAATGTATGAATAAGCCTCAATAATTACCCACATGAAGAATTTCAACGAAAAGAGCTTTACGATAATGAAGTAGAAGAAGCAGAAGCAGAAGCAGAAGCACAGGTAGAAATCAACCGGTGAAGGGATTTATGAAACCTCGAACTAAAGTCACCCCAATCAAATGGATACCATCCGAAATCAATGATAGATGAAAAAGGTGACATGAAAGAGAAAAATAGAAATAGGAGTACAAAACGATATAAACAAATTCCTTTAGTTATGGAGCTTTAAAATTCTATCAGAGAGCGAAAGTGGTGACTAATTGGCGGGCCCCTTTGAACAGGTTATAATTTTACCTGTAGTTACTCATCTCTATATTAAACGAAAGAATCTATGATATTAATTTCAACAAATTTGGAAACCGTAAAATGACATTCCCTTATCTCAATGGATTATCTAGAGAGAGAGAAAGAAAATGTAACATGATATACTTGTGTGTATGTTAAAGGATGTGAAAGTGAATGCAAGAAAAATAATTTTTTTGTATATTGTATTTATGCGGTAGAAGACTAGTATGGAGAGAGAATTGCACGACAGTAATCAGTTTTTTCATTCCTAAAATGTGGAGAGAGAGAATATTTGTTGGCTAAAAAAGATAACTAATTATCAATATCATCATCATACCCATAGAGTTACCACAATGGGAGAGTAGAGAAGAGGTTTATTGAAAAATAGAGAGGAGAGACAGCAGTTATAAATAAAATGAGATAACCAAAATTCTTAAAAGTGTCGAATAAAAACACCAAATAAGAATTAAAAAACCGTTTTCACTTAAATAATATAGATAACACTATACTTTGAATTCATGAATGAAGATTGCTTTTTCACTTGGAGGAAAGTTTCAACCATGATCACTTCCCATATCATAAGTTAGACATACAGTGTGTAAAGTAAGAAAAAATATGCCACTACCACGATTAATTTCAAACATCCTATAGAAATGTCAAATACACAGATTGCAACTATCGTCCATTCCCTTTACTGATTGCATTCACATCTAGAAGAAGAACTTCGAGACCAATAAGTAAACCAATACAAAATTGTAGAAGCAATTTGTTTAGGCTGGAAGAGATTTTATTATTAAATTAATTGAATGCCAATCCCAGCAACATAATGTCTTCAAGGAATAACTTTATTTGTATGTGATATAAGATAGTGATCGTCATACATTCAAGACGTAATGTATATACTCAGAAGCTGCATGTTTAGTAAGGTTAGGTAAAAAAAAAAAACTGCTAACCGTTAGCTGAACTGCGAACGAAAATTTGGTTCTTTTGCATGCGGTTCAATTATCAATACGGTTCAATGTTTGATGTTTCGATTCATGGTTTGTTTCAAATCGAACCACACCATTTTTATTTAAAAATAAATAAATAAGAAACAAGAAAGAGTGGAAGACACATGAGTGGATGTGGACGAGGACTCCAGAGTACATACTTGTGTTGTGACTTGTGAGTTGAATCTAGACTCTTCTCTAAGTCTAACCCTAAGTCATCCGTTGTTCCTGAAGACCTAATCCGCGGTGTGCCTCATCCCTCCTCCTCTCCTCCCCAAAACTATAAACGCAAACACACAAGTTAGAAGTGAATAAAATCAACGCAATCTCAGGAACTCCCAGTGTCTTCTTCTCAAATTGCTTTATATTGGCATACATATTTCAAATCTACTGTTTGCATTTGCACATTTATACAAACTCATCGAATGCAATCTGACAATCTTTATAAGATAGTTATTTAGCACAATTGATGTTCATTCATCATCACTAAAAGCTCTTCTAATTGACATAAATCATTTATTTAAGGATAAATTACAAATACATTATCAGTGTTTTTATAGTTTTATAGATAACTGATCTGTGTTAATTTTCTTGACAAGTAACTTTGCGTTTTTCTCCATTACATCCCATTCAATTGCCGTTATGTGAAAAACATATTGTACACGTGATAAGGAATACATTTCCAAAATCAGAATTCTTCATCGTTCTTCCATTAAACCTTAACAAAAACCCATGAAGAAACCCTAACCCCTAAATTGCAAAACATCATATCATCATCATCTATATCTCTATGCAATCGAGTTTCTCTTTGTTTCAGTTCATCATCATTGTTGTTGTTATCAGGCTTCTCTCTCTCTCTTAATTACATGTTCGAATTCGAATCACACATTGTAACTTCTATTCAACTAATCAAGGAGCTCGATGAACTAAAAGTGCATCATTTATCATTGACAGTGCACATAGACGTATACGTGTGATCAACGAAAAACCAAAACAAATCAAATATACATTAAATGAATCAAAGAAAAATTGTTCTCTCTTTATATGAAAGTTGTCCCCTCTTCCAAAAGCTAACACTTATTTTTTCCTAATTTTCTCCTTTTGAAGGCATCAGCTTTCTTTCTCTTTTTTTTTTTTTTTCCTTAAAGAAAATTAAAAAAAAAAAAAAAGAATGCTTACACTTGATCGTGAAATGGGGATGAAGAATCTGATTTGAGGCATTTTTGGGATTTGATTGGTTGGGGATTAAGGGCCTCCCTGGACTGATTTCTTCTCAATCGATGAACATATGAGGAGAAATCTATTTCTTTGGGGTTTTTTCTTTTTTTTTTTTTTTTCTCTTTTTATCGTGTACCTAACGAGCAAGAACTTAACGGTAGATTGGATGGCACATAATGGAGAATAATGCAGGTAAGTTATTTGTTAAAAAAATTACCACAGGTCGGTTATTTGTAAAGTTATAAAAACACAAGTTATATAAATGTAATTTACCCTTTATTTAATACCTTTTCCAAGCGATAGAATATGAACATATATATATATCTATATATAACCTTGGCTTAGAATGTCAAAATATAAAATATCCATTAGACACTTCACTTGCATTAATAAAACTAAAAAAAGGTTTGAATCACGAATTGAACCATTTAATTTTAGATTCGAAAAATTTATAAACTGAACCATATAATTAGATACGAATTAAAAAAAAACCATTAATTTTAGATTCAGTTCGGTAGAGAAGACGAATTGTACTAAACCAAGCTATGCTCAACCCTAATGTCTATACTAACAAACTATATTCAAATTATACAACAATTTGTATAATCTGCATTCCATCATAGCATCATTCAAAAGGTATCCTCCAAAATATCTAAACCACACAAATTCAATATTTTTTTCACCCTAATAGTAAAAATAAAAAAAAAAAAAGTGAAAAACAAAAGCACCTTCCAAAGTATTTAGACTACACAAATGCAATATTTTATTCACTCTAATAGTAAATCAAAAGAAAGATAAAAAAATAAAATCACACTACAATGTCAAGTCATTGTTAGCTTCTCCCTTCTCCCTTGTAGAAATTGAAGCAATTAGCTTAAATAGATAACAAGTAGAAGAGCATGAACCCTGTTTGATAAATTCATCATTTATGTCATATGACCCTAAAAACAAGTTTTGAAGATTGTTTGGTTATAGCTTTTCTAGTCCAACTAACAAGGATCTAGTAATTTAACAACATAACAAATGAAAGACAATGGACTTAGGTGATGGTGTGATCACTATGGCGTCTCTTAGGTTAACTCCAAGCAGCCCTTCGATTATGAACAATGGATGACCTACATAAAGCCTCCTATGGTTAAGCCAATAAGAGCCATTTGATACTCAAGTCAGCGAGAAGGAAAAGGAGATGTAAGTAATAAGAGTGAGTTCCTAAGAGAGAGTTAAATATTGTTGTCAAGCTTGAATTTTTCAATTTTTAATATTTTTCTTAATCAAATTTATATCAACCCCTATACCCATTTGATATAAACCATCGATTAAGAATTTTAAATTTTTAAAAATATATATATTTTGGAGTTATCACCCAACAAGAGTCAAGAAAAGTGTTAAGTCATAATTAATTGGTAAATTAGTTATAATTTAACCACTAATCTATAGAAAAACCAACTTTAAAAAATAGTTTTTGAAAAACTAAAGTTTTAGCTTTGAAGGATAACTCATTAAACCTTAACAAGTACCACCTTAACTTTTTGAATTTAAATTTATCTTCAAAATTACCCATTTATTCCAAAATAATTCTAACTTACATTGTAAATAAATAAATAATAAAATTTGAATCTACTTACAAAAAATAAAAAAGTAAAATAAAATTTACAAAAGTGGAAAAAATAATTTTTTTTCCATATTTTAAGTTATCCCGTAATTTCATACGAATGCTTATGTACCAATTATTCAAAATTAGATTTCGGTAGTTCATTCAAAAAATTGTGGTGTGTTGATTTCTTTTAATTTCCCAAAATCAATTAGGTTTATGTTTTTATTTGATTATTTAATTTAAGAAAGTCTTATGAAAAAAAGGTTCCTAATTTACAGTTGTGATATTTTGAAAATTCTAAAAAAAAAAAAGGTCTTAAGTTTGGAAAAAGCGTTCGTCACACTTTTGTTTTAGAAAATAGATTTTTTTTTCTAAGTAAGAAAAAGTGTTTTTTTTTTTATATGGATTTATTTTCTAAGTGATAAAAAAATTGAAGGAATTTTTAAGGGAAAAAAATGAAAGCTTAAGATAAGGCAATTTTTTTTTTTTTTGGTTTTGAAAAACGACTTTCTTTTGAGAAACTTTCCCTTTTTATTTTTATAGATTTTCCAAAAAAAATTAAGAGAAAGGAACAAAAAAAAAAAAAAAAGGAAGGTAAGATTTGGAAGTCTAGAACCAAATCTCTTCTTATTATTATTTTTATTACTTTTTTAAGTTTATTTTATTAATTTACAAAGAAAAAAAAAGACCAACCAACCTAGAAAAATCGTGGGTTAGATCAGGTTGACTTAGCTCCGGTCATATATGGGTCAATCGTAGTCGACTGGCCGAGACGCAAACTGGGTCTTGATAAGAAGAAGCAGAACCAATTGAAAGTACTCCTAATGGCAACTTACAATTACTATTTCAAATGGGAAATGGCGCTTCTATGATGTTTTTATTGGCAAAATTGAGTCTAGTAGTGGTGCCTTAACGAATTCGTGGTGTTTTTAGGGATCTTGAATGAAGGTCAAGAAAGGAGCAGTAGTGGTTGTTCAGGAACCGCAACTAGGGGTGTTCTAAACGAAAGTAGAGGTAGCTTTAGGTTATACTCAAGTGGGTGGTATTGTTAGTAGTAACAACTTAGATTAAAATCAACCTGAAAGGTGCTTGGATCTAGAGGGAGAAACTAGCTAGACTTAGATAGAGAAATTAATGAATATAATGGAATGGGTGAGAAGTGATGATGATTAATGTCTAAAAAGCTTAAGTAACATCTATTTATACTATTCCTAACTCAGATTAACATGGAAATCCAATGAATGCCTTAAATTTGATTTGAATAGGGGATGGGGAATTGGGATTCAAATTCAATTTCAAGCATGTATTGCAGTAAATTGGTGGTCAAAACTTAGTCCAACATGTTTGTTTTTTCCTAATCTACAAAGTAAAAGCTTCGATTAACATTAATGAAGCTTGAAATATGCTCAAGTCAAAATGAACATTCAAGCTTTTTTTCAACTTTTGAGTTAAAATTTGACCCAATAAATCTTTGAATTTGGATAAGTTAAGAGTTGGATTCAATACTAAGCTAAGCCTAGTACACAATTCCAGCATTAATTCAGGCAGAATTGTGTGGAAACCACGCAAGAAGGTAGCTTGAACATAAGCCACCAAGCTATTTTATCGCCTAGAACTATTAGGGAAATTATGGGAATCAGCGAGAAACAAACAGAAAAGGCCCCAGCTAAGCACGTATATGCATGCCCAACCTAGCACGTTTTGCATACATGCCTAAAAAAAATAAAAAAACAAACAAACAAACATAAGCACTTTGTGCTTGCTCTCTATAGAGCTTAAACTCTACCAAGGGCCTTCAACCCTACTTCCAATTTACACGGACTAAGTGTAACTTGGTCTAATACCACTACCCCCTTCTCCTTTTTACTTTTTTGAATAATTAAATAAAAAGAAATAAAAGAATAAGGAAAAAATAAATAAAAATAAAATAAAAATACTAAACCTAGTTCTTATCTAAAAAATGACCAATCCTAAAATTTGATCCATACAATTTAAGTTTTATTCAAGCCCTATTTATTTATTTTTACTTAGACCTAATGCTAAAAATTAAATGACCTTTTATAAAGACCTTATAAAGAAATAATTCGTTTGATGAGACCTAATGATACTAAAAATACCTACAGCTTTTATTTTTCTAAAAATTCTATTATTTTAAAGATTATTTTATTTATTTTTAAAAAATTATTTAGGAAATACTAAACTATAGGGAACAAAAATGGGATGTCTACAATTGCCCCTTTTTATGATGAAGTTTAAGTAAAACTTTACCGTAAAGATAAAAAAGACACCATTTTTTCCATGGGTAAAGTTGCTTAGAGCAACACCAGCTATCTTAAGTCAAATCTACTAAGGATTTGGTAAGTAGCAAAAGACATTTTAAAAGAGAAGGAAGGTTCTCTAAGAGCTGACCGAGACATAAGAGTGGGTTTTTTTAATAGTGCTTTATAAGCTGACTATTACTTTAGAAAGTTCAAAAGAAAGGATAGCACTTCTATGAGTTGTCTAAGATCTTAAAGGTTCAAAGAAAGAGAGGGTAGCTCATTGAGAGTTAGCTAACCTATAGTAGCATTACTAAAAGTCTAGCATCTTAAATGAGAAATCAATATGATACCTGGTAGTGCTTTTCTAAGCTGACTAACTCAGGTGGAAGCATCTTTAAGGGACTAGCAACCCTAAATGAGAAATTAATATGAAATTTGCTAGTGCTTTTCTAAGCTAACTAACTTAGGCGAGAACGTCTCTAAATGACTAGCAACCCTAAATGAGAAATCGATATGAAACTTACTAATGCTTTTCTAAGCTAACTAACCTAAGTAGGAGCGTCTCTAAAGGACTAACAACCTTAAATGAGAAATCTATAGAAACCTAGTAGTATTTTTTCTAAGCTAACTACCTAGGTAAAAGCATCTCTAAAGAACTAGAAATCCTAAATGAGAAGTTGATAAAAACCTAGTAATACTTTTTCTAAGTTGACTAACCTAAGTAGGAACGTCTAAAACGAACTAGCAACTATAATTGAGAAATTGATATGAAACTTAATAATGCTTTTCTAAGTTGACTAATCTAAGCAATAGCGTCTCTAAAAGACTAACAACGCTAAATGAAAAATCAATATGAAACCTAGTAGTGCTTTTCTAAAATGACTAACTTAGGCGGGAGCATATCTAATGGACTAGCAACGCTAAATGAGAAATCAATATGAAACCTACTAGTACTTTTCTAAGCTAACTAACCTAAGCGGAAGCATCTATAAAGGACTAGTAACCCTAAATGAGAAATTAAGATGAATTCTGGTCATGCTCCTTTAAGCTAAATAACTTAGGTGAGCAAGCGTCTCTAGGGGACTAGTAACCCTAAATAAGACGTCGAAACCTAGTAGTTTCCTAAGCAAGTAGGCAAAGTGTTCCTTAAGCTAGCTAAGACCCTAAATGACAATATGAGTCGAGACAACACTTTATAAGCTAGCTAGAACCTTAAAGGACAATATGAGTCAGGATAACACTCTATGAGCTGGCTAAGGACTAAAGAGATATTTGAAAGGGAAATACCCTACCTACTCGTTAAAATCCTAAAGGGAGATTAGTGACAAGAAGCAACTTACAGGCTCGCTAAAACCATAAGAGAGAAATGCAGTTTGGATAGTGCTATATGAGCTAGTTAGAACCCTAAAAGGTAATTTGAAAAGGGGGAAAGTGTCCTATATGCTAGCTACCATGCAAATGCCATGCTAAAAAAAAAATAACTTAATTATATGCTAAAATGTATAGAAGTGCTTTCTTGGCTTTGTAGATAGCACCTAAATAGTCAAGCCTTTTTTAAAAAAGTCTAATCAAAACTAGCTAATTTAGTCTTTTGAAATGGATTCAAACCTCTTAGAGATATCTAATTTTCTATCATCAACCCAATTAATCTTACCATGGAGCATATAAGGTTTTTCCATCAATCTCATTATTGAAGAATTACGGAAAGCGACCCAACATGCGAATTGCTATCTTCTTTGAGCAAAAAAACCCGATGTTTCAAAATTTTGACCTTACTTATCATCTCTTAAGGTTTTAGATGAATTGGCTTTCAGATTCTTCTAGCCAGGCCCAGGCCTTGATCGAGTAATAATATTTTTCCATTAAGGTGTTTGCTCTTCTAGGTTTGGCCTTACCCTAATAAATAAACAACAAATCTCCCTGTTATGGAGGATGAATCGATAATAAATTATTTAAAAGGGTTTTGTTAATTGTCGAAGTTCTACAGCTCACTTTCATCTTCTCTCGTGTTTATAGTGTATGGGTCTTATTCAAGTAGAGTAAGAGAATATAACCTTTTGATGGAGCAAGAAAAGTGATGGAGGTCATTCCAATGCTGACAACCACCAGGGATACCCACTTTGCTTGTAGAAAATGAAAATTAAACCATGGTAACATTTAAGATTACTGGCATTTTTGTGTTACAAGTAAGAAATTCCATTGATTTTCATGGGTAATACAACTTTACTACATTAGCATTTATAAGGTCTCTCAAATTCAGACTATTCATTTATTATAAAATTAAAGCCCTTTTAAGTAATACTTACTTCACAATATTAGGACCTTCGTAATTTGGAGCAAATTTTCCGCTAAGGTCTTGTACATTGGGGAGAGCCTTTCTTAACACTATATCACCCTTTTTGGAATTCTGAGGCCACACCTTCTTATTAAAAGCTCGAGTCATTCTTTGCTAATAGTATTGATTGTAACACAAGGCTATCAATCTTCTTTCATCAATCAAATTCAACTATTTGATTCACTTCTTCACCCAATCAACCTCATCTAATTGAGTTTCTAATAGCATTCTAAGAGATGGGATTTCTACTTCTATTAGTAATACCGTTTCAGTGCCATATACTAAGGAATAGGGTGTTACCCTTATCAATATTCTAATAAAAGTTCAATAACCCATGAGTGCAAATGGTAACATTTCATACCAATCTCTATACATAATAGCCATCTTTTCAATAATTCTCTTAAGGTTTTTGTTAGTTTCCTCTACAACCCCAATCATCTAAGGTTGATAGGGGGTAAAATTCCTATAGATGATTTTGAACTGCTGACACAACTCTAACATGAGTTTATTATTGGGATTTATTGGTAATAATTGTCTTTAAAGTCCCGTATCGAGCCAAGATATCTTTCGTAATGAACTTAATCATTATACCTTTGGTAACACTTAAATAAGATGAGGCTTCAACCCACTTACTAAAATAATCAACGGTGACTAATATGAAACGATGACCATTGGATGCCTTTAAAGTGATTGAGTCAATAATATCTATACCCCACATTAAAAATGGCCATAGCGTAGATAGTTTATGTAATTCTTAAAGTGAAGTATTTGTTTTGTGCGAATCAACTTAGCATAGGTGGCAGTGCCTAACATGCTTGATGTAATCATCCTCCATAGTTAACTAATAGCATCCCATTCTCGTAATATTTTTGGTAAGCATGTAGCCATTCATGCAAGGGCCATATACTCCCCCATGTACTTCCTTCATCAAAACTTTGGCTTCTCTTTCATCTACACTCCTTAGAAGTGTATCGTCAAACAATTATCAGTATAAGGTAGATTCGCTCATTAAGAACTAGGTAGCCAACCTCCTAATCATCTTTCTGTCTTTTTTCTCAGCCTTATCGAGATACGTACCTTATTGTAGGAACATTTTGATATCATGGTACCAAGGGTTTTCATCATGTACACCTTCAATTACTAAATCAAAAGCAAGCTTCTCTTTAACTTTAATTTTAAGTGATTGAATTTTGACCCCACCAGATATTTGGATCATGGATGCTAAAGTGACCAATGAATTAGCAAATTGGTTCTAAGTCCTCATAATGTATGTGAACGTGATTTCTTTAAACCTCTCTACTAATTCAGTCAAGTGCTCATAGAAAAGCATCAGTTAAGATCCTTCGTTTTCTATTTTCCCTTAGCCTAGCCAATAATAAGTGAAGAATTCCCATATACTTCTAATTTTCAAATCTCTTTATCTAAGGTCATTTTGAGTCCCATAATGAACGCCTCATATTTAGCGATTTTTTTGGTATATGGGAAAACGAATCTATGGACCTTCAGGGGGATATCAATATTGCCTTAATTCCATACCCAAACATATTGGCAACTCCATCAAAGAGAATTTTCCATTTTTGGAACTCTTTATCTTTTTCTTTATCAGAATCACCTTCCACTACCAAGATAAAATCTAACTTGCACTTCTTGGGGAGTATCTTCACGGGGATTCTCTATTAGATGATTTGCTAGGGCTTACTCTTTAACTGAATTTTGGTTCACATATGTGATGTCAAACTCTGATAGTAACATCTACCATTCAAGATTCTACTAATTAGGACCAACCTTTTTACCAAATATTTCAAAGAATCATGTTGAGTCAACAATTCAATCTAGTAGTAGAGTGTATATTGTCTGAGTCGATACATGATCTAAACCAAAGCACAACACACTCTTTCAATTTTAGAATATTTATATTACCCCTCTATAAACTTCTTACTCAGGTAGTATACAACTTGCTCTTTTCTTTCCTCATCTTTCTGACCAAGCATACATCTTATGGACTCTAGTAATATGGTAAGGTACAAAAACAATGGTTTCCCAAGTTTAGAAGCTAGTAAAATTGGAGGGTTCATAAGGTGTTCCTTAATCGTTGTAAAGGCTTCCTCACACTCTTATCTCATCTTATATCGGCATTCTTCTTTAGTAGTTTGAATAAAGGGTGGCACCTGTCTATAGGCTCAAATATAAACCGGGCTATGTAGTTCAAATGGCTTAATAAGCCTTAAACTTCTCTAAGTGTGCATGGAGAGGGCATGTCAAGTATTTCCTTTACTTTATTAGGATCAACTTCAATGCCCCTTTGGCTAATTATGAAACCTAACGATTTCCTCAATGTCACCTCAAAGGTACACTTCTTTAAGTTCAACTGAAACTGAAACTTCTTCAACCTATCAAATAACTTCTTGAAATTATCGATGTGATTCTCCCCTTCTTTGAATTTTGCAATCATATCATCAACATATACTTCTACTTCTTTATGCATCACGTCATAAAAGATTGCAACCATTGCTCTCTAGTAAGTTGCCCTAGTATTTTTTAGTCCGAAAAGCATTACTTTGTAGCAAAACCTACCCCAAGTTGTAATGAAAGTAATCTTGGTCTTCAAACATTTGGATCTAATTGTACCCAGAGAAGCCATCCATAAATGAGAAAAGATGGTTCTCAATTATATTATGTACCAAGATATCGATATGGAGGAAAGGAAAATTATACTTAGGTATTGCTTGATAAAGTTCTTGGAAATCTACACATGCTCTAACTTTCACATTCTTCTTCATTATTGGCACAATTTTGGCCACCCACTTAGGGTAATCATAGCCTTTGCTTCTTAGGTTTGATGTCCTCTCATGTAAGTAGGCGGTGTAATATAATTGATGGATCTAACCTGAGCATATCTTCATAAGACCATGCAAATACATCTTAATACTCAGATAACAGAGTAGTTATTTATACCTTCTACTCTTCTTTCAAGTTCCCTTCATTCTTCAAATTCTTCAAGTTATGATCAGCCCCAATACTAATTGTCTCAATCAGTTCATCAGTGAAAATTCTACCCATCTCACGTTTTTACTAGTTTTCTTGTATTTTACTGTAGTCACCAACATCACTCCCAATGACTAACTTAATAGGGCCGAAAGCAGTATTAACATTTTCATCATATACTTATGTGAAGCATCCCTGGCTTTTGTTTAGAGCATTAGAGTTAGGTAATAGTGTATAAAGGAAAGAGTGTAACTAAAGGAGAAGCAAGGCATAATAAAGAAAATGAAAGTGATCTTTTATTCATTAGAATCAAAATTTTTCACAAGTACATTATTTGTAACAAAGATAATTATTACAAAACTCAAGAAAATACTAGACTACTATTCATCCTTTACCCTAGAGAAGACCTATTGCCATTCATAAGGATAGAGAACCAATTATTCAGGTAGGTATGAAGCTTAGGGGATAGGCCCACTAAGTCATCTTTGTTGGCAGATTCAAAGGTCCAAACATCAACCAAGATAAATGTCTCAATCAATAGCGAAAAGGTTATTGAGACATGATACAATTTATCGCCACTTTTTGTCCCTTACTTACTTATTTTGAAACTCTTCAATTGGAGTTAGGATGTAACCAAGACCATTAGCACCAATTTAGCCTTCCTTGAACTTCAACCTTTCGTTCTTTCTTTCCCTAGGATTGGCAACCATGCACACTTCATCAAACATTTGAAGTCTAAAGTCTTCTTGCTCCCCAATGCTAATATAGGGTATGGTCATTTCCTTATAGATTTCATAATCTTGATCATCCAAAATTGTTATCACCTAACCATTTGAGATGAACTTGACTTTCCGATGCAAACTCAAAGGTATAGCCCATGCTACATGAATCTAGGGTCTTCCAAGAGTAAGTTGAAGGATCTTGGGATGTCTAGAACTTTGAATCAAACACCGAAGGTTTGGAGGCCAATGTTAACTAGCAAGTTGATCTCCCTTATGATCTCTCTTTTGGATTCGTCAAAAGCCTTGGCCTTTGAAGAACCTAACTTGATTACAGTCATGTTAGCACCCAATAGGTCTAGAGTGGTAAGAGCGCAAACATTTAAAGACAATCTATTATTAATGAGAACAGTGGTTATGATTATACCATTGCTTCTCACCACTATAAAATGTAACTTAGTATGTTGATTACCCTCCTCACCCATTTCTTTAGTAAAAAAAGAGATCTAATTTATGGTGAGGATAGAGTTGGTGATTAGTCTCATTTTTTCAATTAACATTTCACGAGAGACCTTAACCTCCCTCAGGGTTCGAAATAGAGCCTCCTAATGTAGCTCGAATGCCATCAACAAACCCATAATTGATATCTATGCTAAAGTCTTGGTAAGCTGATCCATTATTTTGTATTCGCTCGACTTTATCATTTTAGTAAGGGCAAATAACCTTTCTTCATATTCAAGCTTTTTGTTGCTTGTTTCCTCTAGTACATACTTCTTTTTAGGGTCTTCTTCATGTAATCTCACTCACAAGAGAACTTCATTACCCCTGATGAACTGTCTGGTAGCTAATTGGGGCAACCTTTTAATTTTCATGTGCTACAGGTACATGGAAAGTGTACCTTTTGGTTCTTAAGGCTTACTTCTCTTTAGATTTGTAAAACTCGAAAACCCTAGGTTTTTGGTCTAAACCAATCATATTGATGGCGAGATCTAAATAGTTAAAAATCATGTTGATAATAGGGTTATGGTTGGGTATAGGGTTATTGTTGATGTTTAGAACTAAAGCTTCTAGAAAATCTAGTTAGATCAGCCCTTCATCAATCAAATCTTGAATTTTATTTTTTAGTCTCCAACATGTGTTAGTTGAGTGACCCACTTGCCCCAAATGATATCCACACTTCGCATTAGGGTAAAAAACTCTTAACTTCTAGCTTCGTTGGGAAGCTCAAAGTAAATCCAATTATCCTTCTTCAACTTTCTGAAGACCTAGCTGAGGGGAACCGAATTCTGGTGAACTATCTTTAGGCCCTCTTGGCTTAAGGCTGGCTTTAGAATTGTTGGTGAACTTAAGGGGGATTTGTTCTGAAAGAGACTCGAGTATTAGGTTTGGTGTTTGAATTTACCACACTAACAGTGGCTTTTTTGGGCTTGCTTTTAGTTGGATTTGCAAATGGTGGTCTTCTATTTGATGGCTCTTGGAGTTTGCTAGAAGAAATGGCACCTTCAATTTGGTACCTTACAACTACTACTTCTGCAAAACTAGAGGTGGCCCGCCCAATAAAGTGGGAGAAGTAAGGCTTTTTTAAAGTATTAATAAAGGCTGAGGTCAGCTCCTTTTCAATCATGGGGATGAATATCCTTACAACTAGGGATCTCCATCTCTGTATGTACTCCTTACATGATTCACTATTCTTTTTCTACAGGGTAACTAAGTCCATCAAGGTTAGACTAACTTCAACATTAAACCTATATTGTTCATAGAATTCCCTAATAAGCTTCTCCCATGTGTTTACTTAATTCAAGTCAAGTTGGGCATACAAGATCAATATCGAACCTATCAAGCTATCTTGAAAAGTCCGTACCATAAGTTGGTCATATTACACTTACTTGCCCATCTTTCGTACTTACAACCTGGTATGCAGCTTAGGGCATCCAGTCCCATCATAATAAGAATCAAGCTACTAGGCCTTTGACTTGTAACAGAGCCCAAGGACTGGAAGACTTGGTGAGGCAGATTCTTCTACTCTAGCCGACTCCTACCAAAGTTGAATACTTTTTGCCAAGTCACTTTATATGCTAAGCTGAATGAATGTCCATCTCTTTGAAGTATGCTGAAGTGTGCTGAGTTGTAGATTACAAAGAGAACAATCAAACCTTTTATGATTAATCACTCATGCCCAAGCTGACCAATGACTCGGCATCTCCCTTATCGAGAAGCCGAGAGAGAGAGAGAGACCAGATTGGTCCTTAACCACCCCTGCTCGGACAAGTAACCTAACCATATACTTTTGTCTGCATCCTCCAATGGCCTCACCAATGTATCATTGCCGCGTGTACAAGAATACATCTAGAATCTACTTTACTAATCATTACTTTTCTTAAATATTTATTTTTACCTTTTTGTATTCTTGTATATTACTTCTTTAAGGTATCTTTTTCCTTTTAGGAAAATTACCCTAACTTATTGGGTATAAATACCATTGTATTTATAGCCGCAAGGTATCATTAGATTGACATTAATACACTTAACATTTTGTCCTCTCGTAAATAATGCCTATTTATATTCATTTCACTCTTATCTTAACTCTTAAGTAAGGTTAGATGGTGAGTAATATCACCGGACCAATTCGTGCGTCATATCGAGTTGAATTGTGAGTCCTCGAAGGTTCAATTAGTGATTCATATTCATAGGAATTGTCTGTGGGTTTGCTTACTTTTTCATTCGTTTTTGTTCTCTTGCACATTCCCACCACTTCCTTTTCAAGCTTTCGGCAAGCCTAGACCCGTTCCTGCAATCGGCCTTGTCTATTCTTAGCTACGATCGCATCATCTTGGTATCAGAGTGAAGGTTTTAGCTTGAGTTGTAGTTGTTTTGAAGTTCTGATTGTACTTTGTTTTGTGTATATAAAACAAAGTAAGTTATTGTGTTTGTTTAATTGCTAAGTTTACTAGCTGTTAAATTTCTGGTTTGTGGAAGTGTTTGTTAAAACACCCAGTTAAAGAGTTTGAGCTTTGAATTTATGGAGAAAATGACTAACCCAATGTGAACGTTGGTGTTGAAGAGGACAATAGTGGAGTTATCTACCATAGCCAACAATCTTAGAGAACCCCTAGGAGCATTAACGAGAGACTTGATGAGGTAGCTAACTTCTTAGTAGATCTGACCTGAATTGTTCATGCGTTAGCCTACCAGTAAATTGAAGCCGTGCAAACACCCCATAAGCTGCTCAAATTGCTAGAGGTCAGAACCCAACTCAACCAGTTTGAGGTAAAAGAATAAGCGAACGAATAAGGCGAAGCATAGGCTTGAGAGAATTAGATGAAGAGGACAAGGACAAAGAAGAGTACTTTGAAGAAGAGTGAGCTTGAGCCCTTAGAACATCTGACATGTGAAGCTTCGGATTCCAAGATTCAATAGATCTAGGAGTGCTGATAAATATTTAGAATGGGAAGAGAAAGTGGAGCGTGTTTTTTACTATTATCAGTATGAAGATTACAATAAAGTAAGAACTACTACTGTTAAGTTCTCTAGATATGCCGCCATGTGGTAGAATAATTTCTATGCTATGAGGAGGCAAAAAGGCTACCGAAAGATTAATACCTGGCCTGAAATGAAAAGAATACTGGGAACCAAATTCGTGCTGGATACTTATTTGCAAGACACTTTTACTTGGCTTTAGGAGCTGAGATAAGGAGGCCGAATAGTTGATGAGAATGTCTAGAAATTATAAATACTCATGATTCGATATGAAGTGGAGGAACCCCCAGTACGAATAATCTCTAGGTTCATTACAGGATTGAGAGGTGATATTCAAGATATTGTAGAACTCCAATGATTCACAACAAGGGATAAAGCCATCCGAATAGCTCAACAAGTGGAGAGATAGAAGAGAGATCAAGTAACGACCAGAATGCTGACTAGCCGACCCGAACGGACGAGTTACCGAACTTAATCAAGTGCTGAGCCGACTCGAAAGGTAGATGTTTGAGTCGAGTAGTAGGGCAGACCTAATGGTGATGTACCAACCCAAACTTATAAGAAGAGGCAAGGTTCTAGTAGGAAGACAAGCCAGATTAAGCACTTCAAGTGCCAAGGTTCGGACATATGGCTACTCAGTGCCTAAACCGAAGGAGTATGGTCGTCGAGGGAGACAACTCAAAGCTAAAGGTAGAGAGTACTAATGAGAAGCCTAAGGAGAAGGAAGGTACTACCAAGAAGGAGGCTACCGAGAAAGAACTTATTAAAGAGGATGTGTTTGCCAAGGACTTGGATCAATTAGTCTTAGTTGTCTGAGGTACCATGAACTTAGAACCCTTACGAGAGGAAGAGTAGAGGGAAAATTTGTGCCACACCACCTGTAAAGCGAATGACTAGGTGCTAGCATTAATTTTGGATAGTAGAAGTTACACCAATGTAGCATCAGTCGAAATGGTCACACAATTGAAGTTGCAAACCATTGTACTCCCGAAGCCGTATAAGTTGCATTGGCTGAGTGATAATGGAGCACTATATGTCACCCGGCAAGTACTACTTCCGATCACAATTGGAAACTACTTTGATGAGATTCTTTGCAACGAGCTACCCATATGCGCCTCATACATATTACTTAGCAAACCATGGCTATTTGACAGAAGAGTTATCCATGACAGATATAGGAACACGTATGTGTTCAAAAAGGATGGCCAGAAGATTACAATGAACCTGATGCTGCCAAGAGAAGTTAATAAATTGTAGACAAAACTTGCTCGCAGATCGAAGAAGACTTTGATGATGAGTAGAGTCGAGCTCTAAAAGGCCATCAATGCTGACGAGCCGACCCATATGTTGGTCAAGCGCCTATTAGAGATGAAGGAGTGGGATGAACTACCTTAGGAAATAAAAGAGTTGTTGGATAAGTATGCTGATCTGTTCCTAAAACAGTTACCTAAAAGGTTACCCCTAACTCAAGGCATAAAACACTGCATTGACTTAATACCCGACGCCGCATTGCTGAATAAGCCATCTTACTGGATGAGTCCCAAGTAAGCTTCTGAACTCCAACAATAAGTCAATGAGCTGTTAAAAAGATGTAGGGAGAGTCTCAGCCCTTGCGCTATTACAACAATTCTACTTCCGAAAAAGGATGAAACTTAGCAAATTTATGTTAATAGCTAAGCTATAAACAAGATTACGATCAAATACAGTTATCCTATTCGGAGATTAGAAGACATGCTAGATGAATTGAGTGAAGCCAATATCTTCAGCAAGATTGATCTTAAGTTCAGCTACCATTAAATTTACATGAGGACGGGAAATGAGTGAAAAACTGCATTCAAAACTTAACATAGACTTTATGAATGGATGGTCACACCTTTCGGCTTGTCAAATACCTCGAGCACTTTCATGAAGCTAATGAACCATGTGTTAAGGCATCTGATAGGGAAGTGTATCATTGTATACTTTGACGACATCCTAGTTTATAGTATCACTATGAATATCTCTGAACTGTACTAAATATTCTTCAAGCCAAGAGACTATTCAGTAAACTCAAGAAGTATTGCTTTTGCCAAAAGGAAGTGGTATTCTTGGGCTACATAGTAAATAGAGGAGGCTTATGAGTAGATGATGAGAAGATCCAAGTGATCATCAAGTGGTTGACACCTACTACTTGTGTTGACGTGAGAAGTTTCCATGGATTGGCTTTATTCTATAGGATGTTCATTAGAAATTTCAGCATCCTCACTACACTAGTTACTGAATTGACAAAGAAGAAAATTAACTTTCAATGGGGAGAGAAGTTTCACCAAGATAAAGGAAAGATTGACCTCTGCCCCTGTACTAGTTCTACCTGACTTTGAGAAAATATTTGAGATGGAATGTAATGCATTAAGCATTGGAATAGGCACTATCCCAATGCAGGAAGGCTAACCAATTGCCTACCATAATGAAAAGCTTAAGGAGGCTCAACTAAATTACTTCATGTATGACAAAGAACTCTTCACATTGATCAGAGCACTACAATTATGGCAACATTATCTATTATCGAGAGAATTTGTCATCTACACTAGCCGTGAGTCTTTGGGGTACCTCCAAAATCAAACCAAGTCATTGAAGCAACATGCAAGATGGGTTGAATTCCTTGAAGGATTCAATTTTATGATAAAATACATGCAGGGGAAAGCAATGTAGTTGCAAATGCTCTTTCAAGGAGACATGCGCTTTTAACTGAACTGCAGACCAAGCTGTTTAGGTTTGCAAGTATCAAATAGCAGTATTCTGAGGATCCATACTTTGGTCCCATATGTGCACTATGTATCGATGGAAGAACAGTGGATGAGTACCATGTGGAAGATGGCTACTTGTTTCGAAGGGGAAAATTATGTGTGCCAACTTGTTCATTGTGGGAGCTACTAATCAGGAAAGGCTACAATGGAGGACTATTTGGACATTTTTGGGAGAAAGGAACATATAAATTGCTAAATGGTCAATTCTTTTGGCCGAGAATGAGGTGAGATGTACATCGAGTTGTTGAAAGCTAAGCCATGTACAAGAGGGCTATGTACTGAGCCAAAAAGGGAAAAGCAATGCCATTGCTTATTCCGATAAAGCCATGGATGGAATTGAGCATGGACTTTGTTCTTGGACTACCATGAACTGCGTAAGGCAAAGATTCTATAATGGTTATCATGGATAGGTTCAGTAAGATGGTACACTTCGTACCCTATTCCAAGACTAACGACGCTTCGGCTATTGCTTCTCTTTTCTTACAAGAGATTGTGCGATTATACGATATGCCGAGAAGTGTAGTCTCCAATAGAAACTCAAAGTTCTTGAGTCATTTCTAAAGGACCTTTTGGTGTTAGATGAGGACCAAACTACTATTCAGTACTTCCTATCACCCCAAAACTGACGGCCAAACAAACGTAATTAATCGTACTTTGGGATCACTGCTCTGAGCTATAATGAGCAAGAACTTAGCTGATTAGAACATTTGCTTGCCAGTGGTTAAATTCGCTTACAACCAAACCGTATATGACACCACCAAGCAAACCCCCTTTAAGGTTGTCTATGGTTTCAATCCCAAGTTGCTCCTTGATCATACCCCTGTACTTGTACCCGCACAAAAGGACCCTAACACAAGAGCAAGGGCGAAATTCCTTCAGTAAATCTATAACAAAGTCACTCAACACATCAACTAAGCCGCCACACACATGTGAGAGAAGGTCAAGGGTAGGACAATGAAACATTTTTGGTCAAGAGACTTTGTGTGGCTATACATAAGCAAGAAAGGTTTCTAAGTAAGAGGAGGAACAAACTATCCTAAGGGATGAAGGACCTTTCAGAATCCTCTAAAAAATCAATGATAACACTTACAGATTGGAGCTGCCCAAGAACTATGGGGTTTCTGACACCTTCAACATTACCGACCTTAATCCATATCACCTCAACAGAGAGTTGATCAAAGACCATTCGGATTTGATCCCAAATCCAAATCAACTCGAAGGGAATCATAGGAATCAGGCTACTGGGTCTTTGACTTACAGCCAAAACCGAGGACTGAAAGGCCTATCAAGGCGAATTCTTCTACTCCAACCGACTCCTGTCAAAGCCGAGTACTTCTTTGTCGAGTCACTCTGTATACTGAACAAAATGATTATACATCTCTTTGAAGTGTACCAAGTTGTAGTTTTCCAAGAGAACAGCTAAACCTTTCACTATTACTCACTTGTGCCTTAGCCAACCAATGACTTGGTATCTCCCTTCTTGAGAAGCTAAAAGAGAGAGACCGAACTGGTCCTTAGCCACCCCTGCTCGAATAAGCAACCTAACCGTACACTTTTATCCATATCCTCCAATAACCTCGCTAATGTATCATTACCGCATGTACAGGACCACGTGTAGAATCTACTCCACTAATCATTACTTTTCTTAAATATTCATTTTTATCCTTTTGTAATCTTATACATTACTTCTTTAAAGTAATAGCATTTTTGTCTTTTCACTTTTAAGCAAATTACCTTAACCTATTGGGTATAAATACTATTGTATTTGTAGCCGCAAGGCATCATCAGACTAACATTAATACACTTGACTTTTTGTCCTCTCATAAAAATTGGTTGTTTATATTCATTTCACTCTTATCCTAACCCTTAAGCAAGGTTAGGTGGCAAGTAACCTCATCGGACCAATTCTTGCATCATATCCATTAGAATTATTTATGGGTATGCTTACTTTTTCATTCATTTTTGTTCTCTCGCACATTCTCACTACCTCATTTTCGAGCTTTCGGCAAGCTTAGACCCATCCACGTGACTGGCCTTATTTGTTCTTTGTTGTGGTTCGCATCACATCACGCTTTTCAAACTCTAGCACCTTTAACTTTTCGGGGTAACTCTCATAATCATACGTAGAGAAATCCGTGATACCAACCTACTCAAAACCATCGTAACTTCTAATTGCCTTCATCTCTTCAATGATCTCTTAAGTCAACTTCCTTTTTAATTATTTCAAATTATCCCAATTAGCCCTTGAGTTAACTAGCTTTGTGTTGACTAAGAATGAGTATGTGTTGGGTTTAAAAGTTGGGTTGACCTATGGATAGACTAAACAACACTAGGCTAAACTCAAGAGGGGGATGAATGGAGTTTAAGGACAAATTTCAATTTTTTTTTATATAAATGACTAAATGCAATAATAAGAGTAATCAAAGTGACAATAAAACAATAATAAATGCGGAAATTAAAGAGATAAGGATAAAGAAGATCAAGCCCGAATTTAACGTGAAATTTGGACCGCCCCCTAGTCTCCACAAACACACAATCCCTCTAACTAAGGACTTCACTTTCATTTTATTGATTTCACAATCTAATTGCTCCAAGAGCTACACAACTTATACAATCTCTTTTACAACAACTAACTCAAGACAATCAGTTTCCTCACTCAAGATTATAAATGTGAGGACTTTCAAACATACAACTATGTCTCTTTTTGTTTGATAGCAAATAAGTGTACAAGATACTAAGGAGAAGTGCAAATAATCTCAAGAAAGTAAGAGAATATCTTTAAGTTGCAGTAGAATATTAGATCTTAAAAAACTTTGGTCAGGTAGTTGAGCTTTTATAACAACTCCTTAAATTCTTCCCGTTGTCGCACATTAAATGCTCCAACGGCTACTTAAAACTGATGCCAATACTTTTAACGATTGGCAAGCCGATAAAAATTACTCTACTAGCAAGTTAATCGGCAAACCAATTCTTCCTGGTCAGTGAGCTTTTCTTTGTGTTTTTCAGGGCTTTATACCGTCAGCCTGGTTCTTCCTTAAGCTGTCAACTCAGTAGGCCAAATATCACCTGAAAGTTCTTTTAACACACAACAAACAAATACTATTTGCAATATAACTTCAAGATCATTTGACTACCACTTCAAAAAATTAAATTTCTTATAGAGATAATTGATATATCTAATCATTAAGCAAGCTAATTGAACTTATTCAATTATCTAAAAAATAATCAAATAATACTTAGTTTAATCATCCACTTGTTTTGTTCTCTTCAAAAACAATAAGTTTGGTTATATACTTTTTGTTTTGTTCTCATCAAAATCAAATAATGAACCCTAGATTCAACATAAGCCCCTTCTAATTCAAAAGTCTCAAAAGTTGAATTAACTTTAGGATATCTTTCTTTTGCTTCCAGAGGTAGAGTTTCAACATTCTTCCCATAATGGGCCTTGGAGCTTTCTTCGTATGACAGTGCTGTAGCTCTAAGTAAAGCAATACTATCAACAAGGCAATTCAACTCAGTTTGCTTTAAAGAGTGAAACCTTAACTTAATGGGATCGGTGATTTCGAGGTTCACATTATTGTTGTCGTCCTTGGTGTTGATATTGTCGTTTTCTTAGTTGGCTATTATGGTTTGAGAGCGAGCACAGATCGGACTTCTTTAAAAGACTTGATGTTTAGGAGCTATCTTTACAACCTGGTTAAAGAACAGTTCTCAACAAGTTAGCATAAATACATACATTTTATTTTTTATTTTTTATTTTTTAAGACAATGAAGTGTAATAAATAACTAAATAAGTAAAAATGTAAGTATGTATGGCATATGGATGTAAGGAAGAAGACCGGCGATTAATTAACAAGATGGCAAGTTCGTTTATTATTCCACAACTCTTGAGGTTTTATTACATTACTTTCAAGAAGAAAAATTACAAAACAAGCTAAAGCATTCTTCTCTTCTTCTGTTAGTTAAATAATGCTTTCTTCTTCTAATTGCGAGGTCTTGCTACCACTACTTTACCCTTCTTCTGATAAGGCCCAACTGCCTCTTCGAATTCTTTAAGCTTCTTTTGGGCCATCTTCAATCAATGCTCTAGGGTATAAGATCACTGTTTGGATTCCCGAAATAGGTTTTCTCACATGTCTCTTTCATCATATATGACCTTTACACAAGCCTTTACTTAGTCCATGTAAGTTATCATTTTAGGGTTTCGATTTGGGGGGTGTAGGTTGAAAGACTTCTGGTGCCTGATATTATATTTCACCTACCTTGTGCAACTAGTCATATAGATACTCTTTAGTGACCTTGCATTTGTCCACTTCACCTTTAATTCACCTAAATTAATATTAGCGTTTATAGTCTTTGCATCCCAATAAACTTTGATTTTGATAAGTTTAGATACCTTTTTTGGGAGGTGAGATTCTTCAAGATTAAGAGTGAATGGCTCCAATGAAGGGTTATGAACTATGTCTTAGATGCCTCCAAACTACCTCACCAAGTTATATGGATAGTAGTATGTACACCAAGTCATTCCTATCAATGGTACAACATGGTAGTTCTTGCAAACCAATATGACTTTGATATAATTGCTCTATCTAGCAGTCCATAGTATATCTTCGACTCAAAAATATTGTAGAATTTCTATCCAATGAAAGGTAGGGACATCTTCTAGTAATTTGATCTTAATAGTGAAAGAGTCAATAAGATAATAAGATCAATCTTATGAAGGAAGGCACCTCTAATCAAATCTTACCCATAGTATTTTATGTGGCTAACGAATTATACCATTAGTAGTGCTATGCTTGACCTAAGATCCCCACAGCCTTTTTTCATAAGGAAATTAAGGTTCCTTATTTGTTCAACAAGTAAGGCAAGGATATAGGACTTCCTTTCCTAAAATCAAGCCACTAACTTTGCAACCTTGTAATGTATGAGAAAAGACCCCCTCGAAAACAAGATGGTAGCAAATGCTGCTAAGATGTAGAGATCTCTACAAAATAGAGCCTTTTTGCTAGAGTTAGGTTTAGTCTAGAACCAATTAAGCAAGCCCTATATCTTAATAGTACAATTATTATAGTCATTTAGGGCTTCATTTATTTTTGACTTGCAGATCCATAAAAATTTTGAGAAGATGTTAGCTGGGCTAACCTCAAGCTTCAGAACATATATTTCATCCAAAGGAAGGGCTTAAAGCAACTTGATGTACTCTTCTAAAGTTAGGCTGACTAGGTGTAGCCCAAAGAAGAATGCTACTTCCTTAGGTTTCCAAAAATGTACCAAGGCCCTCACTAGTGTGATATTAACATTAACCTTACGTAACAAGAGTATGGACCTAATCTTGTTGACAATGAATTCTTGTTCCCTTAGGTTGAAGGCTTAGAACCACTGATCAAGTGCAGGATTTAGGTTCATGAGCTTATGGACATAAATCTCTTTGGCAAAAACTCTAGCGTTTAATGTTGCCATGTTTGAAAGTTTATAAGAAATTCATAAATTACAAGGAAACAAACAGAATAAACATGTTTACATAAAAAATTCTATTTACATCTTTATTTACATAAAACCTCTTATGTACATTAGATTTAAGAACAAAATAAAGTAATATATAAAGAAAAGAAACTCTTAGTTATTGTCTTTATTTATGCCACCTTATTAGTTATTTACCAGTCTAGAAAAAAAAATTATGGATGCAAAAGAGTAGGTTCTAAAGGCCTTTAAACTCTATAACCTCGCACATTTTCAAGAAATAGTTCTTTGGTCACATCAAAGTTCAAGTGGGGTAGCCTAATCGACCTTGAGCGATAGTTGCTCTAATATATCCAAAACTTACACAATGGCGTCTTAAGGTCTTAAGATAGCTTAGGTCTGACCGTATCTATCACATGTTTATGATGCAATTAAAAGAACCCCCTCCAACCCAAAAAAAAAAAAAAAGATCAACTGTAAAAAAACAAAAGATTGGTACAACTATTTACACTAAAGAGATATTTACAAGAAAAAAAATAGATATATTGAAATATAAAGTTAAATTCGGAATGTCTAGGTGACTAGCCCTCTTAACATCTTCAGTAGAGTTGTCAACTCGTCTAGCTTGAATTTTTCTATTTTCAATATTTTCTTTTGTCACATCCCAGCATAGCATAGGATGTACCATCATACAAGAATACCTATTGAAAACTTAACTCAACCTGCTCGATCATCAAAAGGCAACCTTGTTTATATAATAAAGAGGTTGCTACATCGAAGTTCAACTGGATATTTTATTACAACTTATGTGTACAATATAATATTTATATCAAAATATGAACTAACTTTTTTCCTTTAATGTCTTCAGAGTAATAGGATCTCTGACCTAATACATTTTCCATACAACAGTCGTTGACTCCGACTCATGCTCTTAGTATACACACCCCCCCTAAGTGTTGGGCCCTTCACGATATAGTTAACCTGAGGATAAAACATTTTATCTCCTCAGCTACTAAAGCTGAGTGAGAGTGGATAACAAACAACATAATATAGACAATATGATCAATAATATTGTATATCACAACTGAAACATTTCAATCATAACTTGCAAGTTCAACTTCACATATACATTTGCCCAATCGGGCCCTTACTACCAATGATGCAGCATGCTATGCTCATGTACGCAGCATGCATCGGTATCGATATCTTATGCCCTCAAATTCCTCATTCGGTTAGTCGACATAACCAAGCATCTGGATATAACCCTTAGGAACCTAGAGCAACAAAAAGCTACTTGGGAGTAGGACCCCCACCAAATTGGACTACATACTGTAGTTTATCATTTCCAAAAAGGGCAACAAGGAGTTGCCTAGGAGTATAACCCCCAATTTTACAAAATTAGACTACACACTGTAATTCACCAAATCAAAATGGCAACACTGCCAAATTAGACCATATATTGTAGTCAACTAAATTTGACTATCAAAATAGTCACAATGTTCGGGCAATACAATCTATATTTAGAAGCCTCATTTTGAAATTTCTGACTCGTAGGTTCATTTTCGTGCCATGCTATACCGTGCCATAATATGCAATAGCAACTCAAGAATATCAATCAGTACAATCAATCTTTAAGTTTTATTCAACCCAGTGATCTGATTCTACTTTTTGAATTCTCCCTAGCGGAATTCTACTATCTTACTCAGGGTTCACTTAGGTGAACACCCAGAAGATGGGATTAGATCACTTAACTTCCTTAGTTAACACGATCAATTGTAAGCACAAATCATCACCCCATATAACGGTTTAACCAAAATACAGTTATTATCATTCAAAATCACTACACCAGCACCCATTATAGTAACATATCAATTCACCTAAGATATATCCATATTTAACCAACATAGCATCAAACGACACACAGTGTTATGAGTAGCAATATATCTACTCTAAGCATGGGTTAGATCTACATACCTAGGCTTAGCAATAGCGCAATATCCTATATATCGTAACATGGTCCTTCCTTACTTATTACACCTATGAAAATATGACACAATTTTCAAATCAAGTGTCGGTCGAACTCGAACTATTATAAGCCTTTATTTCCATGTTTTTATACTTCATTTGATCGTATCTTACTCATTTATTATCTAATTTCAGTAAAATTTATATCTTCACAATCGTTATTTCGAGTGCTATTGATATATATTAAGAGTCAAGACTAATCAATATTGCAAAATATCCAAAATACCTTTTTGTATTACAACTTGACTGTACGCTACCCTAACTTCATAATTAACTCGAGTAAGCTTTAGTATTAAACTAAAAACCCTAAAAGAATTACACTTCCCAAACTTGTCTAGCAACACTTATTACACCCCAAAAGTGTTTGTTTATCACATATTTAATAAACTAGATACTATATTACATATTAAGCTAATATATAAGTTTATAATAGGAAAATACATAATAAATAGTATATGAGCCCAATTAATTTCATAAAAAATTCTATAGACTTACAAAAATATGTAGTTTAGTTATTGATCATCAATTACACTAAATTGGCTATTATCCATTTTTACAAAAATAGCGATTTTTGCTTGAAATTATAGAAAATTAAGGAAAATAAATAAATTTTTAAGTGAGATAAAAATTAAATATTCCAAATATCATTAGAAACATCCAGAAGTCTAAACATACATGACTCATTCATTAATTTCATAAAAAACTAATTATTTCAATAACTCAGTAAAATTGGCAATTTTATTCAAAACAATTATAAAAAAATAATAAACATGGAGATTCTCAAAATTTATTGTTACTGAAATTTAATAAATTATATAATTGTGTTATACAAAATTTTTCAAGCCAAAGTAACTTCATTTAATATTTTGAAAAATTTATTTAAGATTCGTCCTAACAAGGCACGTTCTTAAGGAAGTACCATAAATAAATGTTATTTTAATAAAATAAAATTATCACATGAAATTACATGTAAAATAACATAGGGAAACCAAATTTCATAATTTTCTAAGCTAATTTGATATTTTTAGCGAAATAATAAAAATTAAGTAGTAAAATTTAACTCACCGGTACACGGTACTCCGGCCACCCTCCAGCGACCAACCTATGTCGGCCCACCTTCTCTCTCCACCACAACTTTAAGTCCTAAGTGACTCCTTGTCAGGTTGCCTATATCCTTAAGAACCATAATTCACTATATTTTCTTTTATTTTTTCTAAATTTCTTTTCAAATTTTCTACTTAATTAGATATTAACTCATCATTTTCAATTAATACCAGATTGACACATCATTTGATAACTCATCCATGCAATTTTTTATTAATTTTTCATTATTTACCTTATTTTAATAATTTGTTATTATATATATGTATTTTATACATATAATGCATATCACATGTAAATACATGTATATTATGTATAATTCAACTTCATTTATTATTTTTGTAAGTTAATTAACTTGCCTCTAATATCTTGTTATATTTAAAAACTCAAATTTCTCATTTTCGATAATTATCGGCTTTTAGCGATAAATTAACGTTTTTCTCAAATTAATATTTTTATATAGCTTATTTTGATAAATTGACTTTACTTGAATTACTTTATCTAACTTTTCTAACTTTACTGTGAAATTTAAAATAAAACAGGTATTATAGCCCGGCGCCCTAAATTTAGGAGGTTGGATCCTAGAATTATTGAATTAGTTGGAAAAACTCAAGGTATTACATCCTTAATCTGATTTATATCAAACCCTATACTCATTCGATATAAACCTTTAACTAAGAATTAAGGAAAATCTAGTTTTCTTTTAATTTTTTTTTAAAATATTTTGGAACTACGACCTAATGAAAGTTGAGAAAAGTGTGAAGTCATAACTAATGGGTAAATTAATTATAACTTAACCACTAGTCTATAGAAAAACCAACTTTTAAAACATAGTTTTCTGTAGGCTGTTAAACCTTAACAGATACTGCCTCAACCTGCTAAATTTAACTTTATCTTCAAAATTACTCATTTAGTCCAAAATAATTCTAACTTACATTGTAAAAAAATAAATAAATAAATTATATTTACTTTAAAAAATAACAAATTAAAATAAAATTTATAAAGGTAGGAAAAATAAAATTTTTTACATATTTTAAATTACCCCGTAGTTTCCTAACAGTGCTTACATACCTGCTATTCAAAATCAAATTTTCGTAGTTCATTCCGAAAATATTATAGGTGTGTTGGTTTCTTTTAATTTCTAAAAATTAGTTGAGTTTACTTTTTAATTTGCTTATTTAATTTTAAGAAAGTCCTCTAAAAAAAAGAATCTTAATTTATATTTGTGATATTTTGAAAATTCTAAAAAAAAAGCTCCTAATTTCGGAAAAAGAGTTCATTACATTTTTGTTTTAGAAAATAGGTTTTCTTTCTAAGTGAGAAAAAGGTTTTTTTTTTTTCTTTTTATGGTGTTATTTTCTAAGTGATAGAAAAAAAATTGAAGGAATTTTTAAGGGAAAGAAAAAAAAAATTGAAAGCTTGAGATAAGACGATTTTTTTTATTTTGAAAAGATTTTCTTTTTGGAAACTTTCCCTTTTTTATTTTTATAGATTTTCCAAAAAAAAAATTAAGAGAAAGAACAAAAAAAAATGAAGGGAAGATTCAAAATTCTAGAACGAAATCCCTTCCTCTTATTATTTTTATTACTTTTCTTAGTTTATTTTATTAAATTGAAAAAAAAAAGGTAAAAAGACCAACTAACTTGGAAAAATCGCAAGTCGGATCGGTCAACTTAGCTTAGGTCGGATATGGATTGGTCGTGTTAGTTCGGTTAAGGCTCCACAAGTCGTAAATTAGGTCTTAAGAAGAAGAAGAAGAAGAAGCAATGACTAAAACCACTCCTCATGGTAGCTTCCAATTGCTATTTCAAATAAGAAATGGTGCTTTCGTGATGTTTTTATTGGCAAAACCAAGTTTAGTAGTGGTGCCTTAACGAGTTCTGGTGTTTTTAGGGATCTCAAATGAAGGCCAAGAGAGGAGCGACAGTGGTTGTTCGGGACAGTGACTAGGGGGTTTTCAAGAGAAAGTGAAGGTAGTTTTAGGTTGTACTCAAGTGGTTGGTGTTGCTAGTGGCAACAAATTAAACTATCCCAAAAGTTACTTAGATCTAAAGAGAGAAACTAACTAGACTTAAAGAGAGAAACTGATGAATGTAATGGAATGGGTGAGAAGTGACGATGATTGATGTCCAGAAAGCATAAGTAGCATCTATTTATAGTACCCCTAACTTGGATTAACATGGAAATCCAATTAATACCTTAAATTCAAATTTGAATGGGGAACGGAGACTTGGGATTCAAATTCAATTTTAGGCGTATATTACAATAAATTGGTGGTCCAAACCGAGTTCAACGTATTTGTTTTTGCCTAATCTACAAAATAGAAGCTTCAATTTTCATTAATAGAGCTTGAATTTTATTTGAGTCAAAATGAGCATTCAAGCATCTTTTCAATTTTTGAGTCAAAATTTGACCCAATAAATCTTTAAATTTGGATAAGTTAGGAGTTAGATTTAATGCTAGCCTGGGCCTAACACACAATTCCTCCTTTAATTCAAATGGAATCATATGGAAACCACGCAAAAAGATGGCTCAAACACAAGCCACCAAGTTGTCTTATTGCTTGGAACTAATAGGGAAATTGCAAGAATCAGCAAGAAATAGACGGAAAAGACCTAAGCTAGGTACATAGGGCAAGTATGTATACGCGCCTAGCCTAGTCCATGTACTACACGTGCCCAAAACAAAAACAAACATAAGGGCTTTACACCTGCTCTCTCAATAGGCCTTAACTTTTTTTTTCGATAAATAAATGAAAAGAAATAGATGAAAAAGGAAAAAATAAATAAAAATAGTAAAACTAGTTCTTATCTAAAAAATGACCAATCCTAAAATTTGATTTATACGATTTAAGTTTTATTGCCCTATTTATTATTATTATTTTACTTAAACCCAATGTTAAAAATTAAATGACATTTTTCTAAAGACCCTTAAAAAAATGACTCATTCAATGCGATTAATGATAATACAAAGACCTAAGATTTTTATTTTCCTAAAATTCTATTATTTTGAAGATTTTTTTATTATATTTTTTTGAAAAATTTATTTAGGAAATACCAAACTATAGATTGAACTTACCCCTATTTATAGGTTGAAGGTACTAACTGTTGTTAACACATGATAGGCTATGGCTAACCAATACAGGATTCAATGAAGCGGTGTTATTAGCACTCGATGTAACATCTTCCCTTCTACTGGTTATTGGAGGCGAGAGGGATGGGAGTGTCCCATTGGTGGTGGGTGGTCACCCTAGTTCAGTGGCTAGGCAGTAGTCCATGTAACAGGAGGTCAATCATTGTTAAATGAAGAGAGAGAGAATAGCCAAGCAATAGACGAGGTTAGTACTCAACTTCAAAGCTGGATACCCCCTTTGGCTACTGTTTTTGAAGAGAGTGGTACGAGCCTCAAATGAGCACTGTAGTCAGTGGTCAGACATGCTAAGAGTATCTAAGGGTTTTTAAGCTAAAGATAGGGCTTTTACATACTCAGGACATTTACGTACATCTTAATGGGCCTTTATGGTCTGAACTAAGTTTCTTGGCAATTAGTGAGGCCTAAGCCGACCATTCGTTTAGTTAGGGCCTGAGGAGCTCTTTATGACTAGAATTTATCGTCAACATTTGCAACCTTAGTCACCTAGCCAGCAAAGAGAGTATTGATTCTCTTGGACTCAGGAAAGGCCAAGCCCATGTCACTTAAAGGCCTAAGGTCAATTTTGTAGAGATTATCTACTTAGATATGATTTTCTTGAGGTGATGATTTACACAACCATTAATAAGATACTTTCCATGTGCATAGTTCTTCCCAATACTTCTCATATCTGACGCACAATGATGGTACCTCATTAAACGTGCATCATTGATTATAGAACATGTTTTAATGTTGTACACATGCATCATTGATTGCATGGACAAACCACTACTTGGTATTAATGTCTATCTTTTCATTGGTAATCTCCTTTGAACATTGAATGGGTCGGCAAGTAGCACATGAACGAATAAGGTTTAGCATTGTTTTGCTATAAAAGGGGGTTCGTAAGGACCATTTCCTTTCATCTCATTGTGCTTTGCCTTTAGTTTTTTGTAAGCTTCTACTTCTTCATAGAACTTTTCAAATAATTAGTAGGGCTTGGATGGTTCTTTTGAGTAGGAAAGTGTTCAAACTGGGGCTCCACCTTACTAGTAGGGCCTTGGAGAACTAACTGAGGGGTATAAAGAGCCACTTGGTGACAGGAGGCGGGATTTAAACACTAATCAAAGGTTGTACAAGGGTTTGTATCCCCTTAATTGGTCGTTCATTGTCCTTACCACATCATTGGGTGCCTATGGCATTGGCGTCCAAGTTTCCTGATCATATTTTTAGGCAATTCTTGACACTAACACATGCTTTTAGCCTTGAGAGGGGGAGACTCCGATAGCTTGAAGGTTCCTAACCTTCATCAACTAGAGGACTTCTAGGGAGATCCACTAGGCCTCAAGAACATGGCTGGCTACAAGAAGCCATACATTCTTTGCCTTGCAATGGTTGTCCTCGTGGGCTTAAGGTACTCAAATGACTTCCATGAGCTCATTGATTCTTTTTAGCTAAGTGTGAAAGGGGCTTCCTCTTAAAGCCGTTATGGTATCATTGACTCATCTTTGGAATGACATGCTGCTAGGGCTCTGTTTTACGATGACTATGATGGCAAAGGAAGAGCAGCAACTATTAATCTCTAAAGTTTTCGATCATCTACTCAAGGCGGCACAAGTCAAGCTCAGGTCATTAGTGAAAACGAAGAGCTCTCAGGTCATTAGTGAAAACGAAGAGCTAAGTTGGAAGTTGCGAATCAACTAGCCTAAGCTAAGCTTCTTTATGCTGGTATGGGATTGTGCACAAACCAAGTTAGGTAGACCATCCATTGAAGCTAAGTTGACATTACAAGTCCATGAGGACTGAAGTAGAGTAGTATAGTAAAAAAGTGCTCCATCCCATATAACATACTTTATATTTTTCTTTGTGATGGCTTGTACTCAAAGCTAGTATGTCGACCCCTAGGCCTCGTAATGATTCTCGTGTTTAATGAAAATCAAAGTCACTCTTTATATGTCTACATACTTTTTTTGTTTTCTCTCCCTTCTTCCCCTTTTTGTTTAGCCAATTCTTTCTTTTCACACTTATCTTGATTGTTACAAAATGCTCATGGTTAGATAACCTCGAACTATGGAGAGCTCGTATAGGCGTGGGCTTAGTTAGTTCACTCAAGTAAGATCTTGGTTTTAGCTCTTAACGTACTTAAGGATCTGAGCCTTGGGTGTTCAAGGTTGAGCTCTCTTCAAGCTGTAAGGGGCTCATATGGGCACAGGCTTGATCCCAGTTTCCAAAGTGCTCGAGGATCTGAGTCTTTGGTCATTCTGACATAACTATTAATGTGAATGATGTGATTGTCGAAGTATTTGAGGTCCTTAAAAGTTATGTTCAATTAATGCCTATGCACGCTCATGCCTTACTAGCAATCCACCTACCTTTGCAGTATTTGGCCATTAATTTATGAGCTTTGACACAAGTTCAATTAGGGTAGTATTTGTTAGAGTAACGCTTCACTTGGCCTGGCTACACTTATATAAAGGCTTGAGGGAAATCATTTCTCATGCTTTAGGCTTTGCCTTGGTAGAGTTGTTGCATAACATTTTTTTTTTTTTGTTTCATCAACATCTTCCAATCTTTTCCTTTCTTCCATTTCTAAGATTTTCTTTCAGCTTCTTCTTTTTCAAAATGGTTAACCAGTAGACCCAGGGGAATCGTTTTGAGGGTAAGGCAAGCACAAGTTCTAGCCGGAGGGACAAGCCAATCCCTATTCCCCCCAAATAGGCAGTGATGGTATTCGTTGAGGCAAGGCTTTAGTGCGAATACTTACCTAAGAAGGAGGATACGAGTGAACACTTGATATCCACGAATGAAGGGAAAAGTATTGTTACTGAGGTAGAATATGCTCATAGGGAAGATTGATGGTTGAGCGTATGCAAAGAGGTAAATCGGGAGACAAATGCTTGGGAAGTATGTTTACCCGAGAAAGGTAGCCGAGCCTATGATTATAGTGAAGACAAACAATTGTTCTACTTATATTAGAAGGCAGTGGAGATGGGGATGCAATTGCCTTTTACAGACTTTCAATTACAGGTGTTTAGACACTTCAAGGTTTTCCTAGGCTCTCTTCATCCTAACGCCTAGCAGATACTAGTTACGTTCAAGGCCATGCATCTTTCATATGAGGAGGTTGACTGTTATTGGTGAATTTTGGGATCAAGGAAAATCCTACAAAAGAGAATGAAGTGCTTAGTACTGTGGCCAACTCGGTACAGCCACTCCGATGCTTAAGTTAGTTAGGTACTTTATATAAAAAATATGTGAGTGAAGTGTTAGAGAGAGCTTACAAAGTTTTCATTCCCATATTTATAGCTGGCTATAATGTCTAAGGCAGTTATCAGAATAACTATTAAAATACGTGGAAGCTTCTTAATTTGACATCTTTCCTAATATGTAGGGAGAGTAAGCGGTTATGTAATGTAACCGTGCTTATGATAACTATTTACGCCAAGGGCTTGAATTCAAACCAAGAATGGATTTAAGATACTTGATATAAATGCCATGTATCATCTTTTTAGAGGTATGCCAAGAGATTCAAAATATTTGACTGATCGGTTGTCAAATGAACAAGTATACTAGATGAGCGAACACTGACTATCAACATTTGCTCCTCAACTCCCGTATTTGAGTAGTCGAGAAAGAGAGTGACATATATATATAGTACACTAAAGGTCGAGTGGAGGACTGATTCTTTAGATTGATGCCAAGCAAGATAAGAAGTAGGACGGATCGCATCCCAGTTGAAAGGTCACAATTTCTAAACTCCCGCCCATTCGAGAAACCAAGAAATTGGAGGCATGACATTTATCACCTGGGTCATCATTTTGCTGCAAACCTAATAACTATTAGAAAGTTATCAGCCGTCAGATTTCTGTCATGAAACACGTGTCAACAATCCACACCATTTCCAAATCAATGCATCATTACTGTCAAAAGCAAACTTACAGTTACGTAGACGGATCGTCTTTATATAAGGTACTGTTCATAATCAAATTTCATTTCTCTGGTTGCATCTTAAACTTTTGTTCGCTTTCTCATCTCCAAATTCACATTTTTCAACTTGTGTTATTTCATTTCGTACAATCATTCAAGTATGGTTTGAAAAGTTGCTCATCGACTTGTTCTATTCAATTCTAAAGCAATGAAAACTGAGACTACTTTCCTTCCCCAAATAAGGAGCGAAGTGACATATTCTTCGGGCAGTTCAGCCAATAGTATAGAAGCAAGGTAGGATAAACTTGCTCGAATTAACGAGCTTCCTATAGATAAGCAAGGGAGGTCTTCAGTAAGATATCTATACAATGCAATAACCTACTCTCGCAACTCTCCTGATGGTATCGCTAGTTCTGTCAATAGAGTTCTTGTCACAAAGTACAACCAGTATTCGCGAGATCTTCTTAGAACAAGGAACTTAAGGAGGCCGAGAGATAGGGAGAGATTATGCTTCCCAAGGGAGTGCGAGTTCCACATATACTTAAAATATCTGGATTTTAGGCTGCACTTCCCTTTCTCGGCTTTTGTTCAGGCTTCTTTAACTACTTCAGAGTCATATTGAGTATGTTCTCACCAAACACATATCGGCTTCTGGCAGCCTTTGAGGTAGTTTATAAAGACGTCGAGGTCAGGGCTACACTTAAGTTATTTAAGTTTTTCTTCACTATCCAGAGGGAGCCTGACAAGTGGTATTTTGCCGATACGAGGCATGGACGCAAGTTCATAGATGGGTTAGAATCCAAAATCCACAAGTGGCATGATAAATTCATGTCAATAATGTCTAATGAAGACCTAGACTTCTAGACCCAATGCACTGAGCCGATCCATACAAAAGATATAGATTTGATGATGAATGATGCTACAATAATAGCGAGGAAAATTCAAGAGAGGAGGAAGAACAAAATGTTTTTCTAGGATGCCAAAAGGATTATACAGCGATATGAAAATGGAGACTTAATCTTTTCTGAAAAAGAAGGTATGCTAATGAGTTGTTGCCGTGCTAAGTATAGCCACGAGGAAAGTCGTTCTCGAGACTTAGGGGAGAATTGTAGCCTTTGAGCCTTACTCGGTACGGAAAATGTAAGTTTTATGTTTATATTAATTCCTTTACTCATATTGAAGATATGGATGCTGGTAAGGTGGATCCTACTAAGCTACTAGGTTAGGCCAAAGCCAGGAAATCTAAGTCTAACAAAAGGGTAACTACCTCAGCAACTACCACTCAGCCTGCTATCGCAAAGGAGGCCGCAGCAAAGCAGACAGCTATACAGAAGACCTCTCATCCTACCAAAAGGATATAGGAGAGTGAGAAGACATTGCCGACCGAGGTTCATTTTGAGGAGCCTTTAGTCAAGATTATTCAAACTTTTGTTAAGCTGAGGGATGATAAACGTCAAGAGACATATCTTGGAGAGGAGGAGCAAATAGTCACTACCATAGAAGGGTTATCATTGGCAATTGTAGAAGTGCCGAGTGCTTATAAAAGACCAGGGAAGGAACTAACCGGCCAACCACCTACCAAGAGAGTCAGGGGCTTGGATGAAAGGAAGAAGGAGGCAATGCGATCGAAATGTCTTAGCATCAGTAGTGCCAAATTCATCCCCAACAATGATGTTGGCGAGCAATTCGTCCCTTATTGGAGCTACCAAATTTTGGATACTAACTTGGCCTTAAGAGACAAGATAAAGTCTTTAGCTATGATGGAAGGGATCATTCTTCCAAAAGATTAAGATATCGCCAAGAAGGATGTTGATAGGGTCGACAATTGCAATAAGGCCCATATTGCAACCAAATTATATGATGTGAGTATCCATAAACATCGCTTTTAATGCCAAATTCGTTCAAGTTATTAACCCATTTCCTTTTTCAGATAAGCAATCACATTCCGACAGCTTTGGACGAGGTCGACAAAGGGGCAAAAAAGGCAATATCTTAAGTTGTATCCATACGTTATGCCTAATCATTCTAGATTGTGTTAAATGAATTTACTGTAGAAAGTTGAGGATGCATACAATGCATCGAAATCCCAAATTGCTGCTACCAAGAATGCAAGGATAAAGGCAGAGATGGAGGCGAGAAAGCTCCAAGAAGAACTTGCTATTAAGAAATTGGCACATGACCTCGCTGTCAATGAAATCTCTAGCCTGAAGGCTAAAATGGAATAACAGTACAAAAAGTCCAAAGGCCTAAAAGAAGAGCTACAAAAGAAGAAAGAAAAGTGCCGGGGCTTGAGCTGAACTATATGCACGATGAGCAATGATGAAGATAAGCTCAAGATGCAGATAAAGGAGTTAGAGACCAACTACTCAAACTTATAGAGTCGTGTAGCCGAATTGGAGGAGATTCTAAGGAGAAGACCATCAATTAAAGAGGCCCTCAATATAGTCACTCTCAGTCAGCAATACGAGAGGCTTCTACGAAAGAAGTTATTGGAGGGGGTTCAAGCAGCAAGAGAAGAGGTCTTGAAGCTTCATCCTAATTATGATCTCTCCTGTCTTGACTATGCTAACATTGACGACAAAGTTAATAGTACCGACGAAGATGAAGGCGACGAGATAGGTACCAAGAGTATGAATCAAGGTGATAATGAAGCTCATGTTGAGGAAGTTGCCCGCTCTAAGACCCCAGTTACCGAGGAAGTCCTAGCCACTAATTTAAAAATCACTTCTATTGAATCTAAGGATAGGCCATAAGACTTTTATTGTATTGGCACATCGCATTCTCGTATAGTTATCAATTGAAATATATTCAAGGCAATGTCGAGTGCTTATGGTATACATATCTTGCTTCAATACGTTTAATTTCACGAACTACAGTTTCACAGTACGTATGGTTGACGTATATTGCTTCACGCTCTTATTCATCAACATGTTTTATTTCACACGTATTTGTTTCTCTATGTGTTTTATTTCACACGCCCAACTATCACTCGACATGTTTTATTTCACATGCCCAACAATCATTTGGCATGTTTTATTTCAAATGCTTATCATTTTCTATTGTTCGTTAATCGTTTGAGACGCAGACTAACTACATTACTCAACTGTATGGTTAATTTGTATAGTTCGTTAACCGCGTTAGGTTAGAACCTAGGTCAGTTCGTTTGTCGTGTAGCCTAGAACTCGTTAATTTGGAAATCATGATGAAAACAAACATAATGAGACTTCAAATATAATTCTCATAAATAATTACTGCAGTTTTACAAACATGTTGGCTGTCATCAAATAAGTGAAGATAGAAATCATCCAACAGATTAATTGAAATAAAATTTTAGATTTTCGGTGTTCCATGCTCAAGGGATGATTGATCCATCTAACCTTTGTAGTCGATAGGCCCTCTTGCCAACGACTTCCTAGATCCTGACAGGATCCTTCCAATTTGCATCGAACTTTCTTTGACTCGTTCGCACACCAATGGCTTCCATCTTATAGCAAACAAGATTTCCAAGTTGGAAAACCTTGTGCTTCACTTTTTGATTGCAGTACCTTGCTGCTTTATGTTGGTATGCTGCAACCCTGGCTCTTGCAGTGTCTCAAATTTCCTCAATAGTGTCTAGATTCGCTATCAGTCCAACTTGACTAAGTACAACATCAAAATTATGCATCCGCAAATTAGGCAAGTCCAGCTCATTTGGCAACACAACTTCCGTACCATATGCTAACTTAAATGGTGTCTCTCCCATTGCAGTTATGTGAGTAGTTTTATATCCTTATAGGATGTTTGGCAAGGGATGTGGTGCTATGAATAAAATTCTTAGAACTATGGGCTATCAAATTGTATTCCATTATCTGTAATGGGTGCAAAGGATGCCGAACTGAGTAAGGATGTTCATTAGGACAAAGCCTTTGACTACTCATGTTGTAATGGTAGCAATAGCATAAGCCTCAATCTACTTGGTGAAGTAGTCTGCAGCTGTTAAGATGAACTACTGCCTACTTGATACTTTAGGGAAAGATCGTAAGACGTTGAATCCCCACTGAGCAAAAGGCTACGAACTGGTGATGGAGTAAAGGTTAAAGCTAGGTGCTTGGCTAATGGGCAAATGCTTCTAGCAAGCGTAGCATTAGTGAACTAGGGTTTATGTATCCTTCTTCATGGTAGGCCAATAATATCTAAGGCAAAAGGCTCAAACATATAAGGCTTAGGCCTTTATATGATTGCTGCATATGCTAGAGTGGAGCTCTTCAAGTATGTGGTGCCCCTCTTTAATGGTTACACACTGAAGGAGAGGCAGACTATGTCTGCACTTGTAAAGGAGACCATCTATAATTGTGTAACCGACGGCGTTATAAGCGAGTTTCTTAGCCTCACCTCTATCTTTGGAGAGGACACCTGTATTAAGGTATTTGGTGATGGAGGTCATCCAAGGAGGGTTAGTTGGTAATGCAGACCACAGTCAAGAATAGACAAGACCGATCATTAAATGAGTCCAAGATTGCAAAAAGCTTCAAAAGGAAACAATGAGGAGTGTGTAAAAGGACAAATGCCAATGAAAAAGTGAGCAAAGACCCACGAACAACTCCAATGGATATGACACACTAATGGAACTTCTGTAAACTCATTGCTCAACTTAATATGATGCATGAGATGGTCCGATGAGGTTACTCACTACCTAATCTTGCTTAAAGGTTAGGATAAGAGTGAGATAAATGTAAACAAAGTAGTGTTTACAAGAGAGAAATGTCAAGTGTACTATTGTTCAATCCGATGCTTATAGCTACAAATACAAGGGGTATTTATACCCGAGAATTAAGGGTAACATGCCTAAAAGGAAAAAGACAAAAAGGGCATTTCCTAAGGAAATAATATATAAGATACAAAAGGGTAAAAATGAATATTCAAGGAAAATAATCATTAGTATAACAAATTCTACATATGATTCTGTACACATGGCGATACTATATTAGTGATGCCGTTGGAAGATGCAAACAAAAAGTATGATCAACTTGCTTGTCCGAGCAAGGATGGCTTAGTCAATCCAAAGTCTCTCTATCTCGGCTTCTTAGCAAGGGAGATGCTGAGTCATTGGTCAGCTCAGGAGTAAGTGAGCAATCTACAATTCGGCATATTTTAGAGAGATGGGTAGTCTTTCGGCTTAACATAAAGAAGTACTTGGTTTCGGTAGGAATCGGCTGGAGTAAGAGAATCCACCTTGCTAAGCCTTCTAATACTCAGACTCGGCTGCTGGTCAAAAGCTTAATAGTCTAATTCATATCAATTGGGGTGGTTATGATTTCAGAGACTTATTAGGAGGAGTCATCTACTGTCCGCTATGGCATGAATTGGAGAAAAACCTGTTTGGTGGGTTCTTAAGGGGTAAGTAGTAATGTGAAGGCGAGCTTGGAGTGTTTGTCTACCTCTAAGTTTTCAATTTGGAGGATCTTGGAAATTGTCCATGAAGAGAAATTCACAACCAAGTTTTGTACCGTTTATAGATATCTGGTAATGCTTTCTCCTTTTCTCTCATAGTCGTCCTTAACTTGTTGGACAACTAGCATGAAATCCAAGTATATATTGGGTTTTTCAACCCCTATGTGCACTGCTATTCATAATCTTGCTACGATAACTTCATTATTACTAACATGGAATCCAAATTTAGGGGCACTAGTGTACGTCGTACAAGGTTGATGAGTCCCTGCGCGATACCTTGCTACTCAAGAAGTGCTGTTGGAATCTAGTGGCCAAATTGTCAAAAGAATGAATGTAACTTCCTAAGAGTTGACTAAACCAGACTAGTGCAACCTTCGTTAAGGTGCTTGGAAAGGCCTTACATATTATTGCATCGGAGAAGTTATGGAGGCTAATCATTATATGGAAGTATGTTAGATAATCATTGGGATCGCCAGTTTCGTCGTAATTGTTGAGGTATGGTAGGTACACGCCTTGCAGTAAGGTTTCTCCGACGATGCTCACGGTGAATGGGCTTTTGCTTATAACCATGCTAGATTGCCTCGCGGAGGACTCAAGTTGTTTTTGGTCACACAAGCTGGATGCACGGCGTATGTGGTCATCGAGCTCCTAATTGTTCAAGTCATCCAAGTTTTTGGGCAACTGTTAGGGAAAAAGGGCTTTCTAAGCTCCACTTGTTTCTAAATGAGTAACGGGGAGGAGTGCCTTACCGCGATTGTTGTTAAGATGTTCGTGCAAGTCTGTTGTTCGTTATGAGTGAGATCACATAGGCCCACAGGGTTTGGAGGCGGTATAGGTATACGTCTGAAGTGTCTGCATTGGCGAGTTAGAGAGCTAGTAGCTATATCCTCAAGGTAAACTCTATTATTGGGGTTCGGTTTTCGTTTTTTCATTTAGGTGCTATTAAGTTGTTGTCATAATTGTGCATTTTCCTATAATGTTTTAGCATTAGTATCCATGAGTTGTTCAAGCATAGTTTTTACTTGTTCCTTGTCTAAAGGTTATGGCTTTGATGGCGATGGTTGTGGTGGGTCTATGTTAGTTTGGTCACCATCACTAATTAGGAGCAAGAGTAGGTGTGTATTTTTACTCTTTACAATTGTAACAAGGTTGCATAAATAATAGGCATCAAATGGTGATGGTGTGGTCATTGTAAGGTCTCTTAGGTTAACTTCAAGCAGTCTTTTGACTATGGACAATAGATAACCTGAGCAAAGTCCCCTGTGGCTAAACCAACAAGAGCCTTCTAACGCTTAAGCTAACAAGAAGGGAAAGGAGGTGTAAGTAATGAAAGTAAGTTCCTAAGAGAGAGTTGAATGTTATCAGTGCTAATCCTTTTACTTGGTTAACTTACCTCTACTTATAGGTTGAAGGTGCTTACTATTATTGACACATGATAGGCTATGGTTGGCTAATGTGAGACTCGATGGGACATCTTCCCTTTTGCCAGTTGTTAGAGACTAAAGGGATAGGCTTATCCCATCAGTGATGGGTAGTCACCTTAACTTGGCGACTAGGTAGTAGTTTATGTGATAGAAAGTCAATCATCATTAAATGAAGAGAGAGAGAAGGGCAAACAATAGATAAGGTTTGTACTAAACTTCAAAGTTGAATGCCCCCTTCGACTGCAATTTCTAAAGAGAGCAGGCACAAACGTTAAGTAAGCATTGTAGTAGTGGTCGAACAAGCCAAGAGTGTCCAAAGGTTTTCGAGTCAAAGACAAGGCTCAAACATGATCAGGACATGTGTGTGCATCTTAATGGGCCTTTATGGTCTAGGCCGATTTTCTCGACAATTTTGGGACTTAAGCTAGGCATCTCAATAAGCTTAGGCCCTACGAGCTCTTTATGAAAAGAATTAACTATTAACTAACTTGACTTATGAAAAAAGAGCTATTTGCACGAGACGAGTTGCATCTTTAAAATCAAATGGTATATACTTTCTACAAAACATACCATGCTTGTTATGTTATGGATAACAAAAAATTTTAATAGATGCACATTTATATCATCATTCGTCATACAATTAATAGTCAATAGATCGTGCACATTGGCTACCAAATACGTGGAATGAAAATATTAGTAAATTATGAAAATAAGTACCAAAGAGAGTTGAACGAAAACAAACATTCGAGGGATAATTATAAATCAAGCCATAAATTCACTCCTCTAGCATGTAAACATAGTGAGATTGATCTGCATAGCTATTTTATGAATTTCCTTCGGCTTTATTCGCATCCATAAAGCTCTGACACAAAAGTATCACGCCTTTAATTGATGGATATGCCCACACATCTGGGCTCGGCTTCGTTTGTGGGCTTTGGACTATCCAGACTCGGCCCAGTGATTCAAGGAAGTCAAGAGCATGGGTTTCGGCTTCCGCCTTTGGTATTTTCTATGGAAATTAGAGATTGGTACATGCTCACGATGCCTAGAATAAAATGACGTTAGTTAACTTGTGTTAGGGTTATTATAGTTTAGTAGTGTGAATATTTAGTTATAATAGGATGGATTTTATCCTTCTTTCCTTAAATTGTAATATTTTATAGTTGAAAAAGAAAAAACTATTAAGTGAAGGAATTAAGAGGGATCTTAATACATATAATATGTCCACTTCATGCTTTTTAACTTTTAAAATTTCAAACATATATGTATGTATGTATATATATTATGTACGATGTATCATATTATAATATTTATATATAATATCTTACATTTATACTACGAGTCAGCTATATTACCTTTAAACTAGCGCACATATTATTATTAATATTAGTATTTGAATCGCCTGAATAAATGTAATGGTACGTGCATATCTTATGTTATAATGTTTTATCATATATTGTGTTACGTACGTATTGTTATATATGTGGCAGACATTACTAATTTGCTGATGAAACATTGTCAATTTGCTTTTCGCTAAGTTGAAATAAATCCCAGTGTACAGTATTTTACTATAAATCAATCAAGCGTATAAAAAAAGGAAGCCAATATGATCAAAAGGTTAATCGGGACATGAACATATCTCATCGGAATGTATTAGCTTATTTGCAAGAGATCCAATACTGTGAGAAACGAAAACCTAAAGCGACATAAAATGTGGTAAAATAGCGAAAAAATTTACTTATTTATCATCAAAATTAATAAATATTATATAAATATAAATTTAAAAAAGTATTATTAAAATTTTTTTTTTTAAAGATACGATATTGAATGTATTTGTATATTATCGTAAGATGTAACATCAATAAGCATAAATATGATATATAGGCATTTTTAAAAAACAATATTAATACAAATAATCATATTGTATTTTTTAAATTCGACATAATAACTATATTTTGATAAATTTTTATATTATTTATAATTATATAATATTTTTTAAATCAATAATAAACATGTATTGTTAAAAATAAAATAAAATAAAATAATGGATGCAATATTTACACTTTCATGGCCAGGTCTAAATCTGGTACAGAAATAACCGAATCGAACTTGCATTAACTTTTATACGTTAAAAGAAACCATGGTAGAAAAATCTAAAATTCTCCTGTGATTGGTTCTAAAGGAGTGGTATCAAGATCCAGCATCTGCAAATCGAGTAGCCTAGAAAGGGAAAGTTCCAACTCAATCTTCTTCATCACCATGTCCTTCAATTTCTCCAAGCAATCAATATAGAACTCCAATTCCCCTTTCTCCATCCCCTCGGGATCAGACTGTTCCCACCAAGAACCACTCCAGTTATCCGCTCCACTCTGATCAATAATAATCTTCTTCTTGGTTGCCTCCAATTCAGCGACTGCGTCGTTATACTTGTCCTTGAGGCAGCGCAACCGATCAAACTCATCCCCACCATTGTGCATATAATTAGAAGGAAAGCGACCTAGATAACGATCGATCACGGCGTCCGCAGATGGGTTCCCGAAAACGAAGGGCTTGCCGTGGGGGGAAAACGCGATGATGGCGAGTTGGGCACCACACAGGACGGATAGTTCGCCTGCTTTGTTCAAGAGACCCTTATGCCTTTTGGAAAAGGTCACTTGCAGTGCCATCTTGTCCTTGATTTTCTTCAGTTCCACTGCTCTTCTACCGCTACCACCCTTCTTTTGCTTATTATTATTATATTTCGCTTCACCACCACCATCCTTCTCCATGTTATTCCCTAGCTATTCGGAGATGTAATAAATTGTTTCCAGTTATTAAGTACGTACGTGTGTCCTTTATTTCAAGATTGTGTTTCTGGCTCGGTACAACTTGCGAGTGTAATTTTTGGAATGATATATATATATATATAGATATAATAGAGAGAGAGAGAGAGAGCGAGGGAGAGTACAGCAATGGGCACTTGTTTAGTTTAGGTCAATTTTCCCGCTCTTTTTACGTGTTCTAATTGCCCTAAATATTGTTTTGTGCTTTAGAGTTAGTTTAGTTGCCATTTCTATGATAAATGTGAGAACGTATCTCAGTTGATTACCAAATCCGCCTCTGTTATTTTATTGCCTATTTTAGATACCGTGCGATGATTTGGGGAAAAGAAAATAAAAAAATTGTAAAAAATTAAAATGAAACCCCAAAAATACCATTAGAAAAATAATCTCAAATCTACATAGTTAAAATCGATTTTTCAAAAGCTATTTTTAATTTGCATCAAATTCAACTTCCAAAATTTAAATTTACCTAATGCAATGGAATCCGCTTTTGAAAAGCAATTTTAGTAACACAATAAAATCCACTTCCCAAAAGTTAATTTTATTGCATTATGTTGAACTCAGCCTTTAGGAAACCAAATTTATCTAAATTCAACATTTCAAAAGCCAATTATATCAGCAATTCACTTAACCACTCACATTTGATCGATGATCTCAAATACAATTATAATATATAAAATTCTATTTCAAAAAATCGGTTACAATACCTACAAATATATCTACTACACAATATAGTCCATCCATCAATCGAAGCTTTTTCACTCTCTACACAATGTTTCTGAAACCTTCAAACTCAACCAAAATTCAGCCAACAATCAACAAGTACAGAACAAAAGAGAGATTAAGCAACCATGTCAACAAGTATCCAAAGTTTGACCAAGTGAACATAATAAATGTGCATTTACATATAATATTAGATCAAAATCAATAAACAAGTACATATAAGCATGCCTATCTAAGGGTGTTTCCGCCAGCAGCACCTGTATGTACACACATCTTCCTAGTCATTTGTTTGAGAACTAGGCTAAGGCTATACTAATTGATTGCAATCTAGCTATATAATTTGTGAGCCATCCCAAACTAATGAGTTCTGCGAGTAGAGCATTTACATTGGTATCGTAGATGGATCGATTTATGTAAGCCCTCACCCATGTCTGAAGCCAAATTTGTAAGTCATCTCTAAAAGGGTGTTGGAGGTGTCTAAGTAAGATCATTAGAACTTTTCCCTATGGCGAGTATCTGAGGGTTATAGCGGAGACCTACGGGGTAAGGGGTATTGAGATGAGTAGTGCTTGGGCAATCAATCATATCTGATTTGTAGTTATGTATGCCCACATCATGCTCTACCCTATCCGTGGCTCTAACCACGACCTCATCCCCGCTAACGTCCTCCCTTAGCTACATTTTCAAGTGAGGAGTCATCTTCCTCAACGTCAAAGCATGGTATCAATGCATCATCTGGCTACCAAAAGGTGACACCTCAAAACTGTCGATAATCCTACTAAACTCCGACTGTTCAGTAAAGATATCCTCATATGTCATCTATGTTAGTCAGTTAATGAAATCTGTTTGCATCCAGCTAATGTATCACTTCGTCCTTAGCTAGTACCAGGCATCGTAATATGGATCAGCTCCCAAATGCACTCCTTCCGAGTGTAATATCTACACAATCTTATTTCAACAATCTTCCCACTTGTCAAGCTAACGCACATTCTCAATAGCCTAGTTTATCTCTAATAGGGATCAAGAATCAATCATGCACTCTTGAGCTCAAGGACTCAATCATATAGTTCGTCGAGCTGTTTAAGGAGAGTTAAACTCTAAAGACTAATGCATTCTCCAGTCTAACCTGTCGAGTTACTTTACCCTCTACCTCATCTAAGAGACTATTGAGGTGACCAACCTGATATCGAACCGACCCCTCCATAATACATTAGTCCAAGGCTAAGCACCAAACTTACATATTACCGACCTACTACATTGCCAAAGCCAGGCTTACTCCAAGCCCAAGCTGACTAACTATAATGTCAAGGCTGACCTAACAGTGGACCACTTCTCGAACCAACCCTTCCTCTGTCAGGAGCTACCAAGCCCCACCTAATCTGTTCTAAACCTACTTTACTCTACAAACAGTATCATTGGGACTACAGAATGTATAGTTGACACGTGCCCTATTTTCTGACCTTCGTGCTGTTCTTTTGTAACCAAATATTTTTTTTGTTTGATTATAACTCTATCCTTGTAAATTATTCCTTTTCCTTTCCTAATAGGAATCTTTTTGTAATTTACACTAACCCAAGACTTACCCTAATTAAGTCATATAAATACTTGTAAATTATAATAGCCGCAATAGTGAATACCATTGATACTCAAACATTCCCTTCTTGTGTGAGCTAGATTAGTGGCAAGTGGACCTCTAACCACACTTATGCATCATATCAAGTACAACTTGAGCTCATGTGATGCATCATATCTACCATTGGTGCATAAGAACCCCCTACTCAAACCTTCAACTACCATTTATCTTTCTGACCATCTTGCAGTTCGAACCCACCCCTTTGGTTCATGCGATACCAGACATCGTATGTTCATCTATGTCATCTGCCCATATCAATTTCGATCTAACCACACAAATCGATATTGTAAAGCTAAATGAAGGTGTTAGTATACTCTAGTACCCCCTGAACATGACAAACTGTTCATAGTACATAGTGCGGAAAGTATAACTCAACGATGTGAAAACAAATCAACGAGACACGTGCTGTCCATATCTCTTATTTAGCTAAACAGTAGGCGAATAGCTTGATGATATCATCATACACATAAGATACCCAAATGACCTAGTGGAAAAGTTAATATTGTAACGTTGTAACATGTAATTCGAAATGTAAATTGGGTTAATCAATAGCAATAAATACCTGCTTTGAAATTTGTTGATTAAATGTCTCCCAGTATAAGCAAAATACATGTACAAGTAGCTAGGTCACATCAAACATAGCACTCCATCGACTCATAAGAGGTTATCTTATAACTACTGCAGCGATATGTCTACATATGGGGGCTACATGCTGGAAATGCTCCCAAGCACAAACCTAAAGCATTACCAACAGCCCACAAATCTCCTTAGCATCTTTATAGGATGTAAGGTAAAGCTATTAATATAACCAAGCCAGGTATGCTACTCTCCATACGTACTGCCCAATGTTCCCAAAGTCTGCTAAAAGTGGGAGGAACATCAAGTGAACTCGATTGAATGACTTATCTGAGAACATCCCACCAATGAGTTGTAGGATGTGTGCTTGGGTGTACCACTAGATGGTAACATCATTCGCATCCTCTAGAAGATAGCTGAAATGTGTCTTTAACTAAGTTAAGCTTAAACAAGCCCCCTTAATATGATCTAAAGAAGGGCATCCATCTAAGAGTTAGTAGTACGTATCAGCCCGAACCCTATACGTCATATCAATCATAAGACGACCATCTACCGAGAGACTGATGAGAACTGCCATATCTTGTAGCGTCATAGTCAACTCTTTAATAAGAAAGTGGAATGTAGAGAATTACAATAGAAGAAATCAATATTTGAGAGTAAATTCAAATAAGAGATTAACATTTCATAATGTTGTTCAAACATGGGATCAACATTTTGAAAAGTTTAAATAAGAAATTAACATTTCATAAAGTGGTTCAAACAATTTTTTAAATTGACTATTATGAATGTCTTATTTGAACCACTTTGTGAAATGTTAATCATTTATTTAAACTTTTTAAAACGTAAATCCTTTATTTAAACATTTTAAAATGTCAATCCCTTATTTGAACTTATTCCCAAACACTGATCTCCTCTATTATAATTTTCCTAAGTGAAATGCATGCATCTCTCATGTTAAGCACTCCACCAAAGCGATGGTCAGATGTTAGTCTAACGAAATGAATAGCACCTGCATCAACCCTAGAAATCACAATTGTTGAAGGCATGACACCATCTGCTTGTCTATTGAGATCTCAGCTCTATATCGTTGCTTGAAAATTGCCTCCCATCAATGGCATTTTAGTCAGTTACTCTCATGCACATTTCCATTAAAATACAGAGTCTACATTGGTGCTGATGTGAATAATTAAAGACTAACAAGTATGGGAGTTAACCTAGCCACCCCACGCAAGCTAAGACTTATGGAATGGCTACCTAGTAATAGGTAAGTTATCCAATGATCCTAGATCCATGCATACTTTGCAAAAAAAAAAAAAAAAAACAAAGAAACATAGAGTAAGTTACTATAGTTAGAACCAATCAACAAAGAATAGAAGAAGGGTAAAAAAAAAAAAAAGCAAAGGCAAGTAAAAAGTGCATACAAACACAATAAAGAGCACACTAACTAACAATTAAAGAATATACCAGTGGATCCAAAGAAGATTGTTGTGAATTTTGTTGGGGACATCTTTTCCTATAATGGCCTTCAACACTACATAAGTCACATGAATAACCAAGAGGCCCCTCCTAGATGTCTATCTCATTCTAAAATCACTTCTCTTATGGCCTCCCTTGCTTTCTAACCTTGTTAACAATTTTGCTCCAGTGCCACACAAGAATGTTAAGCGGAGGCCACTTTGACTTGTCAACACACAGCATGAAGGAATGTTCATAAACTTGCAACTAATGTTACTACATATACCAATGGCCAACATGTGTAGCACAATCCATTCGCATCTTTCCAATTATTGTCATTACATGAGAACATAGAATCTTATAGGTGTGCTAGTTGTTGCAAGTGTACCATTGCATCCTTAGTGCAATTGTATGGATGTTTTCAACTTTTTTTTCCCATGTACAGTAGGTCAGGGAACAGTTATCACCTCAAATATTTGTTCATTATAGTAAAAATTAACAACGTAGTAGTTACTAACTGCTTTGTGCCACCTATCAAATTTCCTTTGTGCAAATTTTGTCAACACTTTACCCATGCCATTTTAGTGGAAATCTCAATCCTCCTCCTATTGAAGTAATCATTATAATTATTAAACATCTTCTTGACAAGTGCAGCAATAGGCAAGTTCCTAACATCTCTTAAGGCATTATTGTAACTCTCAGCAATATTAGTGGTACTAATACCAAAACAAGCCCTATCATCATATGCCAAGGTCCACATCTTCGAATGTAAGCCATTGAAGTATGGTTTAGTGTATGGACTCATCATACGGGCTTCGTCATAATATCTATGGAACTTACAGGGTTGGACCTGAAACATGGCCTTTTTTAATAAGTCCCTACACTGTTTGTTTTTAGCTCAAGTATAAAAGTTGCTTACCATATGATAGATGCATTAATGCCAGGATTGACCATTAGGCCATATTGCATCCTTGTTATCTACTTCAAGCAAGAGATGCTGCATGCTTTACAACACTTAAGGTAAGGTCAAAACACTGTTGAAGAGTATTTGCAAGAGTTTCAAACCTTAATGATCAAATGTGAGATTGCCAAGCCCCAAGATCGTACTATTGTTAGGTTCCTTAGTAGACTCCAAGATGACATTGCCGATGTAGTCGAACTGCAGTCATTCGACTCACTAGATGAGCTAATCAATTTAGCATTAAGAGTAAAGAGATAGAGGAGAAAATGGCATCAGAAGCCGACTAGCCGACCTCAAAATAAGGCAACCTTTAGCCTTAGAGGTATGCTGAAAGAAAAGGACTAGAAAGGAGGATGGAGAAAGGAGAGTCTAGCTGACCTAACCAGGCTGATGCTAAGAAAGTAGAGAAGGAGAAAGTGCCTAGCACCAAAGCCTAAGAAGTTAAGTGCTTCAAATGTTTGGGTTACGAACATATTGCCTCCTAATGCCCGAACAAGAGGGTAATGATTCTGAAAGGCGAAGGATCGAACACTCAAGTAGAGAGCCATGGTGATAAGAGCTTGGAGAGTAAGGAAGCAATAAATGTCTACCCTAAGATGGTAGAACCTTTAGCCTTGATGAGCAAACTAGTCGCCTTGAAGGAAGACTCAAGTCAAAGGGAGAACTTATTTTAGATCTAATGTTTGGTGAATGGGAAGAACTGTTCCCTAGTAGTTTATGGAAGTAGTTATACCAACATTGTTTTTACCAAGCTAGTGAAGAAGATGAGATTATTGACCAACCAACATCCCCGACCATATGGACTGAAGTGGTTCAATGATAAGGGTATGGTCCATATACATAAAAAGCTTAGATAGCATTCAAGACTGGACAATATGAGGATAAGGTTGACTTCGATGTAGTGCCTATGAATGCAACAAATTTATTTCTCAGCCGACCTTAGGAATACGACTGAAAAGTAATCCATAATGACTTCCTCAATACCTACATGGTTTGGAAAGATGGGAAGAGCTACTGCAAGACCCCCATGAGTGTTGAAGAAATCTAGAACAATACGATGCCCATGGTAAAGAAAAAGGGGAAGAGGAGCCTGTTCAGTATCCAGGCCTATGCTCATAATCTAAATTCAAGGATGACTTCTTTTTGGCCCCGCGATGATAATAGGAATCAATCCACGATGATCCTCAGGCTGAAGCTGACCTGTCAAAAGCCAGCGCTGACTTGTTAAAAGTCAAAGCCGACCTATCCTAACCCGAGACTGACTTGCTCTTGCCAAGGCTAAACTAATAACCAAAAGACTAAAGGAGGGAAAGAAACCATTCAGCATCAAGTTTGTCATCTACTGGGATAGCAATAGATCAAGTGACCAAGGCCTCAAGGATAAAGAATAGTTCGACATAGCATGGGAAAGCTAATGCCAAGCAATCTCCAAGTGCAACAACCATGGGCCGACCTCACTGGGAGCTCGACTAAGCACAATAAGACTTCTAAGCATCCTACCCCTTTTCGGACATCTAACTACCAACCGACCCTTGCTCAGGCCTACAGACAACTCAAATGACTACATGCTAACCACTTTATTAAGTGCACAGTTTTGTATACCTTGTAAATATTTTCCTTGTTTCGATTGTAAGCCAATCTTTAAGGTTTAAAGCCTTGTATATTATTTATAGTTTTGCCACCAAGCTTTTAGGACTTACTATAAATAGCAACATTTGTAATTATCAAAGGGAGGACGGTGAAGAATATTCATACAAAGAATTTACAGTAAAACGTTCCTTCTTGAAGTAAGGACATTCTCAAGGCCTTTTGAGCTAGCGTTTCAAATTATTGAGTGTTGAATAACTCTTTAATCTTTCTTGTATTCTTATCAATCTTGCCCTTAAAATTGCGGCAAACCCCTTCATTTGAGCAAGTTAATGAGTCACATATAACCTCTCATTCGAAACTCAAGTGATATTTAATTTTTGTAAGTCATATCGAACTTTATTTCGAGCTTAACCCCTAATTATGTTTGTGTCTTAGTATATAATATCCATTCACATTTGCAATCAAACCCCCCTTCCACTTCCCATTCATCATCCCACTCGAACGTCAAATACCATTCATGGTTCGTGCCCGCTGCGTGTTCGTAGATTCACATCACTTTGTCTCATTTCTTTTCTTATACTCAAACACATTTTCGATCTATTTTAAAATCTATGATAATTGACAATGGCAGTAAGTTTATATCAAAATAATACCAAAGTTTGTTTGCTAAATTTAGCATTTTACACCAAAATCCAGTTGTTTACATACCACAACAAAATGGTATTGTTAAAAGAAAGCATAGACATCTCTTAGATATTGTAAGAGCACTTAGAATTCATTCTCATTCACCAAAAAAATATTAGAGAGAGTATGTGTTGACCACTACCTTTCTTATCAACCAAATGCCTATGCAATCATTGTAATGGAAATCTCCATATCAAATGCTTTATCAACAACTTCCTTCATATGCCTTCCTTAGAACGTTTAAGTATCTATGTCATGCATCCACAAGCCCTAGATTAAGAGATAAATTTGATAGTAGAGGTAAACATTATATGTTCATAAGTTACCCAACTGGTTAAAAGGGCTATAAACTTTATGATCTAGAATCTCAGTAAATATTTGTTAGCTGAGATGTCTTAGTTTTTGAACATATATTTCCATTTCAGTTTGTTAAAGATGAATGCAGCCCACAGCATTCTAAACAAGACATACCTTTATTTCCTGCTTATTCTGCTGATATAGCTTTTGACCTTCTACTACATAACACTCTTACTATTGTGTCAAAACTACCAAATTAGTCACCTGTTTCCCATGATACCAATGATACTACAACTTATCCTATTTGAAGATCATAAAGAATAAGACATACACTTGGTTGGTTTAGAGATTTCATCCATAGTATCTAATATGTTACCTTAGCAACTGTCAAAAATTCATCTCCACATCATTTTAATACATATCCTTTATTTCATGATAACTCTTTCAACAATTTGCCTTCAAATTTTGTGATCTCTCTAGCCAATTTTTTTGCAATTCAAGAGCCTCGAAATTATCAAGAGGCAAAACAAGATCCTAAGTAGGTGGATGCCATAAATAAGGAGCTTTTAGCTTTAGAAGCAAATAGTAGTTGGCAATTCACAACTTTGCCACCCAAGAACAAGCAATAGGATCTAAATTGGTATTCAAAGTCACATATAAGGTATATAGATCTATTGAACAATATAAGGCATAGTTAGTAGCCTAAGGATATGTAGAAATTGAAGGAGTTGATTATACATACACCTTCTCTCATGTTACTAATACTTTTGTTCTCATCTTATTAGTTGTTGTTGCAGTTAAGAAATGATATGTACATCAGTTAAATGTTAACAATGTCTTTCTTCATGGTTTTATATATGAGCATATCTATATGGAGCCTCCAAAGGGTTATTCCTTAGCTGTCCATAAATAATTTGTAAGCTTATTAAGTCTCTTTATGGGCTCAAATGTTACGCCCCGAAGTCGCGAAGTCGCAACAGTCCCGCCGTGTAAACCATTCTATGATAGAAACTGGCCTCACAGTTCCTACCATAGAGATAATCTACACAAGGCGTCGACGACCACTCGCTTTGAAGTAAACAGTTCGATTAATGATTATACTACAAATATGATGAGTAACTCAAATTACTATTACACATAGATAATCATATAAATAAGTCCACAGAGCTTCCCGGGAAGATTTACATAATAACTACAGTTTACTAATTTTCAGAATAACTAACAATCTTCATCCTTTAACTACAAGGTCAGTCTGGTTACACATTAAGCTAAATAACTTGATCCTCACACCCCTGGCTTCAAAAAGACTAACCTCTGGATAATTGTAGGGCGGCATGGTACTTGAAGAGATTACAAATCAGAACCTGCAAAAGGATCTATAAGGGTATAAGCAACTACAGCTCAGTAAGTTGAATTGGAGACTCATGAATGCATACAAGCACAAACAGGATTATCAAACAATTATTTTCATGCAATGCAACAATCAAGTGTCATCGCACAACGTAGTCCGGTCCGTTGTGAAATCAGAGAAATTTCACCCGCTCCGATCCGGGTTGAGGAGTTCCATGTTATGCAGCAGCTCACAACCAAACCCAGGCTTGTGCAATGGAGACCTCGCTCCTCCCGCGACTACCTTCGAACCATTGACTCCATCCCCGCCGCGACCTCCTCTCCTGTCACTTAGTTCGACTGAGGATGAAGAAGGGACCGTTTTGCAATCCTGCGCTATCCCTTTCGAAGGGGTCGGTATTTGGTTGGAGAGTCCTATGATCCCCTAACGGGTTGCAATGCATGATATTTTCGGTTATTAGGGTCGACTGAGATTAAATGCCGGTTAGGGTGTTCAACAAGTTCATATCAATTCAATCAGTCACAAAGTCATTCACAGTACAAATTCCAGCACGAATTCAGATACATCAAGCACATGCGCAAACTATTTACAATCACAATCATATACAAGCCTAAGTCTCCGAGTACTACGAAACTAGTACTCTATTACAATAAGCAATAACCCAACTTACTTGAATTTGCTCGGTCGCTCGATCCTCAAATTGCGAGCTGATTTGTTTCTGGGTGTCCTATAATGCAAAGAGGTCCTTTTAGTACTTATTTTTATGGATTCTTATTCTAATTTATAATGTAACTCATTTTCCTCATGTATACCTACAACGTATTAATAATTCGTTGTATTTTATTTCGGGGTTCGGTTCCTAAACTAGATTCTAGTTTTAATTCTTAGGTCGTAATTAGGGTCGAATTCCAATGTGACATTAATCACCTTATGCTCGGGTATTCACATATCCTATTGGGTCGTAATTTTGGTGTTCTAACTATTCGGTACACACTAACCCTAATTGGGATATCAGATTTATTCCCGAGGTGTAACAATCTTACATTTTAAGATATTTACTTAAAATTAAATATTAATTCCGATTTATTATTTTTCTGATTTCAATTGTAATATTATCTAAATAACTTTATTTTTTTAAATTTAGTAATTTATATTTTCACATATTCCTAATTTCTCATATTCTTTACCTAATTTCCCTAATTAACCATAATTAGTATCTAAAAGCTAGGATTAGGGTTCCACTGCAGAGATTAACTTCCTTAATCATCTAATCAAGATCCAAATCAGTAATTAACATTCTAATTACCTAATTAATCCCAAATCACCCAATTTTACCATCATTTTAGGGCTAAAAATTAACTTAAAATTTTTGAAAATTAATTTTAAAAAAAAGGCTTCATAGCACTGTTCTAAATCATATAAGAGTCCTACAGAAAAATTTTGAGCCCCAAACTACATCCCTAAGCCTATTTAATTTCCGGTTTAATCATGCTCGGTTTTGAACAATTTCTTAAGAACCGTATATTTCCAGACATAATTAAACTAAATCAATATTTTTCCCTAAATCTACATACAATAAAACCTCAGAATAACAAGTTTCATAATTTTCTGGGCAAAATAACTAATTTTACAAAATTATATAAAAATCGGGATGAGTAAATGACTAACCGGTTCAAGGATTTCTGGCCGTCCAAAACCGGTCCAAGTCTGTCGGCCGGTCCAGACGCTGGTCCTAGGGTAGGGTGGTGGTGGTGGTTCGGTTCCAGGTGGTGGTAGGTGGTGGTTCCAGTTCACCTTGCTAATCTGCACAGTTTTTTTTTTTTTATTTTCTGGAATTTCTCTCGATTTTTCTTGTGTTTCGATTTTTCTCAGATTACAAACTGTCCAAATGTCTTATGTGAATTTTTTCCTTATTTATAGACAAACATAGTAATTAATGTGCATTAATTTGATGTGATTTTGCCCATTTCCTTGATTTTAGGCTTTTAGTTTGGCACATTTTTATTGGCCAATTTTTTTTCTTTTCAGTCACGAGCTGATCCAGTTGCAGACCTCTCCTTCTAATTTTTTTCTGATTTTTTTATAATTATTTTGTATTTTTCTTTAATTATTTACTTAATTTTCGGCCTATTTTAGCAATTATGCGTATTTATATCTACACGTAAATACATGTAGGGTACACGTGAACATTCCTAAATATTATTTTGGTCATTCTAAAATTTTTAGTATACATATAATCTATCTCTACTAATTTATTAGTTATTATATTACACTTTTTGCTTTTTCAGTAATTAGTAGTTATTATGCTTAAAATTTGAAAATTTTATAGTCTCCTATTCTACTACTTACTTTCTTAAATTTAAGTTTACAGGGTCATTTTTACTGGTATTTTGTTAAATAGTTTATAATTTGGGTTTGATCGGATCCTTTAGCCGATCGTCCTAAACCTTGGGTTTTAAGTTCAAACCTATGGTTACTTGGCTTGGCTTTAGGGTTTATATCAAACAAGCATTGAGACAATGGAATTATGAATTAACCTAATTTATTGTCTCTTTGGGTTTCACTTAGTCAAAATTTGACTACTCTTTGTTCATTAGGTAGAGTGATGTTGGTTTTCTTACCATTCTAGTTTATGTTGATGATGTGCTAGTTACTAGTGATTCTCCTGATGAAATTTCTGATGTTAAAAGAGTTTTAGACTAGGCTTTTACAATTAAGGACCTTAGGAAAGTGTGTTTTTTCTTAAGAATCAAAATTTAGCAATTATCTATCGGTTTTCATCTTAATCAAAGAAAATTCATACTGGACATTCTTTCTAGTATTGGTTTAACTGCCTACAAGCTAACCAAAGTCCCTTTTCTGCTTGCTTTATGGCTTGATGACAACTCAAGGAAATTATTGTCTCATCTTGCTTTGTTTCGATGGATTATTAGATAGTTACTTTACTTAACTTCGATATAACGTAATCTATCATTTTCCATACAATAGTTAAGTCAATTCGTCACTTGGCCATGTACTACTCATCTTCATGCAACCCTTCATATGTTAAAGAATGTAAAAGGAACCATTAATATTAGTCGCTGCTATTCGTTTACTTATGATCTTACTTTGTTAGGCTACTGTGATGCTAATTGGGGTGCTTCTAAATTGGATCGCAAGACGCTTTGTGGTTTTTATGTCTTTTTTGGAATTTCATTGCTATCTTGGAAGAAAAAAAAAAGTTACCGTCTACTTCTTCAACTAAGGTTGAGTATAGAAGTATGGCGTTTACTACAAAAGAAGTGGGTGTCACATATATATTACATGATCTTTTCATTCCGCTTTCATTACCTATTATTTTATACTCAAATAGTAAGTCAGTAAAAATAATTATAGAAAATCCTTGCTTGCAGGAGTATGCTAAATATATAGAAATCAATGTTCACGTTACTCAAGACCATATCTCCTCTAGTTTTCTTTTCATTATGCTTGCACCTTCTTTACGACAGCTTACCAATCTTATATCTAAAGCACTATCAAAATCTCAATTGCAACAATTTTTATTTAAGTTAATCTTTATTTTATTCCTACGTATGATTTCTTGATGGTCATGTGAGGCAACTTCTTTTCTCTATATATAAACTCATTTGAGCAATTAAGTTAGTTGAAGTAATCAAAATATTCAGCTGATCATTAATATTCTACAAGATCTCCCTCGTTTTGCCAGAGCTACCAGTAAGTTCTACTAATTTTCATGAATTATGAATGTTTTTATTGTCAAGAGTATAAAGCTAGCAAAAAGATTGGGTATAGTCTGCTAAAATCATTTACGATTGAAATTTTGAGTTGCTATCTATTTTTCTTGTTCTATTTTTTTTTTTCCTATTATTGCTATTTTCTATCATAATTTTATTAAATTTTCAAAATTTTATCAAAAAAAAGTATTAGTTTGTGTACTAAAATTTAAAAAAAAAAAGAGTTAATAAAAAAAAGGAATCATTATGACATTTTATCTTAGTTGTCATCAGATTAAGCATTAAAATAAGAAAACAAAACTAAATTAGTTTGGATGTCAAAATTAAAAAATTATAAAAAAAAAAAAAAATAGCTTTCTTACTGTCATTGTATGCGTCGAGATGTTGTGATATGTATTTCCCTTCGGTTCGTACGGCGACCCCCTTCCTCTATTGGATTAGCAATCAAGCATCACTTCCATTTCCATGGCATGATACAATGGCAGTTCCAGTTTCATCTCCATCATCTCTCTCTTTTCCTCTCTACTCTCAACCCCACAAACATCACTCTCACTCAATCTCTCTCACTACCCATAATCTCTCTTTCTCTTCCACTCTTAATCTCACCTTCCATTACCACTCTCCACTCCAAGCAACAAGACGCACTGCCTCAAGTTCCAACTTCCCTCAGGTCACAACTCTTTCTCTCCCTCGCTCCCCACCCCCGGTTGACAGACTTATAGTTACTGATCATTGAACCTATTTCGAATTCTGATTAGTCTTTTGGGATTTTATATTGGGTGTAGGATGGTATTGGTGATTTAACGGAGGGAACTCGAAAGTGGGCCCGCTCGATCGATTCGATTTACAATGATGATGATGATGCGGAGAATTTTGATGATGATGAAGATGAAGAAGAAGAAGACAGGAGTTTGGATCTATTGGTTAGGTTTCTGCAGAATGTGTTTAGGAAAATATCTAAGAGAGCGAAAAAGGCCGTAAGATCAGTTTTGCCTCACTCCATTTCTTCTAAGTTGGTAATAAACCAATCGCTCCTTTTCCTTTTCATTTTACTGATTTTATTGCGGGTGGAAATTATTTTGGTTTAACATATTGCATTTCTGTCTTCGTAATGCATTGATAATTTCATTTATGGAATGAACGCAATCATGCAGCTTTTTTAAGTTATTTTCATTTAACACAAACATGGCTGTACCATGATGTATCGATCATTTTATTTATCTAGATTCAATACAAATCCGCCTCACACAATTCTTTAATAGATGCTCAATTTTGCAGCTAAATAAATATAATATTTGATGCTTTCCAGGGCCACAAGGACCGTTCCTCAATGAAAACTTCTTTTCAATTGATGCAGGTTGGGTTTTCTGTAAATGGGGTGCTGGTGTTGGCATTTTTGTGGGTTTTAAAGGCTTTTCTAGAGGTAACTTGACCTGCATTTGATTTTTTTACAATGTTTTTTGCTAATGCGATGCTATTACATGCAATTAAACTGTGTTGTACAAGAGGAGGCTTTTGTACTATTATAATGGTGAATGTTTCCAAGTTGTCTTGTTACATATATTGCCATTGAATCATATACATACATAGTTCTTACAATTCGTTGTGGGCTAGATTCTACTGTTATGAATCTATCTTTAAGTGTCTAGTTTCAAATGGCTACTGCTATACAGATGCAAGGTTTTTATCTAAATCCAACACTAGGACATGAATGCTTAAATGTGTAACCAGTAGGTAGCTGACTGAGTTGAATCTCTTTCATCTTTCTCTTGTAAAATTGACTTAGCTATCTTGGTGGTTCTGACACCAGCTCGCCCACATCATCTCCACAGAAAGTTAGTCCAACCATATCAGTTTGTCATCCTTTCTTTCTTTCTTATGACATATGTGTTCTACTGTGTAATATTCAAAGCTATGTTGCTCATTAAGCAGCTAATCTAAAATGTGCAACTTGTGTAAAGTTCCTACTTGAACAAACCTGATGAAAGTGCATTTTTTAAAAGTTTTTATGGAATGCATACTTCCAAGAAACCTATGTTTTGCTATTTTCTCTAACCTGGAAACAATTAGGTTTTCTTGTAGAGGAAGTTGATTGATTGAGTACTTTAATAAAAAGTGATTCCTTTAGAGCAACGCTTTTCCACCATGAAATATTTTTTCAAACCCCTGTTTTGTTTCTTCCATTTTTGTGAGATTTGCCCCACTTCATGATATTCTAAAAACAGTGGCTGAGTGTGATCTCATTCATGCCTTGTGAATGTCTAAAACCTCTCTGGATATGTTGGACTTTTTCTTCCATTCTCCAAAGGGAAATTGAATAGCATCTAGAGATCAGGAGTTTAGACATATGCTTGGATTTCAGCATGGCACAGTGTGTGGTTGTTCTGTTAAAAGAGTCTGTTATGTGTTTCTCACAGGTAGTTGACAAGTCTTATATGTTCAATTGTTGATCACTGTCACTAGATCTCAAATCTTCCATTTGACAGTTAAATAAAATTGAAAGTTTGATGTTTTGGCTACATACTAGCTTCTCTACCCTTCTAAGATTCCTGTAATGAATTTCAGCCATGGAGGAAAGGTAGTTTGTTCTATTTCTTTGGAACATGTGTTTTGATGACAACTAACACAGCTTCTAAAAGCCACCAGAGACCGAAGGTTCTCATAAAAAGAACAGTATCTGATTGAAACATGGGATGTCTTCTACTTTGCAATAATCTTAGATGGTCTCTGGTCATCTAGATATAACATTGGAGGCACCGTTTTTTCTCTGTTTGTATAGTGCTTTTAATTATCAGATGTATATTATCTCAGGGTCAAGGAGAGTATATGGGATAAGTGGATATTATGAGTTTTATTGCTTTGTTTTTTAACTTCAAATCCGTAACTGTCTTCTTATGAGTTTGTTTTGATAAATCACTCAAGTATGCTTTTGCCAGCATCCTAGTGCCCTGAGTCAATCCTCTATGCACATTTTAACAAAAAGCTCTTCAGTGAATTGTGCATATAGATTCTTGGGTTACCATGTGCTGCATTCTTATTTATTCCCAAATTTGAAATACCATGTGTCGTGCAAAAATGAAGATCATGGAGGAAGTCATTTTCTTGAAATTATCTTAGGAGAATATGTAAAGAATATAAAAGTAGGAACATCCAAGTTCTTCTCCCCACTAATGAAGTGGTTTTCTAGTCAAGGTTATGAAGGTGCAGGTTGCAGGCCATTTTTACTTGTAGTTTAACTGCTAACATCTAATCTGACATATTGCCATGGAAGCATGATGTTTGCAGATCTATATTGTATAAGATGAATAGTGTTTCAAGTATGATATATATTCCTAGAGGGGGAGAACTCAGGGCGGCCTCTTTTATGTGCTTTGCCTTCTTCAGTAGTAACTAAATCCTGTCCTAATTAATCTGATATTACCCAAAGAAAAAATACCTTGTCATATTTTGTTTTTCCCGCCTATAGCAATGCAACTTCTAAATCCTGTATGCTGAATCGTCTTATTACCGAAAAGAAAAGTATAGACAATGATAACAATCCAAAATCCTTCTAGCCTGTCTATGACCTTTATTTTTTGTTATATAGCGGCCCAGGATTTTTATGAGTTGAATGAGCTATTTTATCTCAGATGTGGCCGATGTAGGAGGCTTATTAGCCAAACCAATGTTAGGATGACAGCAATCTAATTTTGCCTAGATTGACCTTATTTGTTTAGTAATGCTTTAATGTGAAATGCATCTAGAACAGATGCCACTGAACCAAAAATTATGGGTCGCTCTCATCCTTTCAGTCAAATTCACAGCCAGTTTTTATAGGACTATTGGCCAATGGTACAACATGGAGAATGTTTCTTCCAGTTATTGACTTCAGCTCTTTAATCACATGCTGTCTTGTTGAACGTTTGAAAGATTAAAAATACGAACCCTCTCTTACATAGGGAAGCCCCATCCAAGTGTAATTAATAAAATATGTAAATAAAAAGAGTTCTACTTTCTAGTTTTAAACATGGCATTATAGCACCTGCCACCTAGACAATGCCTTCAACCTTTACTTCTTTTGTGTGTACGTTTAAGGGATTAAGCTTTTTGAATATCTATAGTTAAGATCTTGAATCAGAGATTGATTAACTTGAATGGAGAACATTACCTGCTTTGAGAATGTAAAATTAAAAATGACCTCTTGTTATAACAATCATTGGACGCATGTTGTTATACTGATATCATAACTAACAGGTGGCTTCTTTGTCATATTTTGTAAGTTAATGTCATTTGAAACACTCCTCAAACTAACTAATGAAATTCCATGTGATCCTTCCTTTCCAGTATTGGGGTAATTTTGTGAGTTCTGAAACCTCTGCTAGTGCAATATAACTTTTCACTCTTTCCACACAAGACAGAATTTACAAACCTTTAGTCTATTAGTCATGAGGAACATTCCTGCACTCATTTCATGGAATCAGATGGATCTGAAGTGTGAGAAAAAGTGCAAGGGTATAGAAACTTTTTGCTTCAGAGGGAAGCACCCATAAGAGCAGGGTAGAATTATGGTAGGCTTTGACATCAAAACCTCTTAAATGGCTTACTGTTAAGACCCAGCAAGTATTACTCGGAAGTAATAGATTTGTTGAAGCGTAAAGCTACAATTCTAGGGAAAATTATTGAGAATTCAAAGAAGAGTAATGGGACAAACCTGAGTGCAAGACTCAGCAAAGGAAAGACCTGAGCTCAAAGCTCAGCAAAATGCAATGTACTTGATTATTGATCATGTGATACCCAACTGACTTCATTCCCTCCCTCTTTATAACCAAGTAAAATGCCAGGATGCTGCCAAGTGTCCTCCTAATATCTTCATTCAGCCACCTCAGCCAGATTTTGTTTCTTTTGTTTCTTGACTCCCAAGTATCCACACACACATCACACACGCACCCCAACTCACACGCCCCCACACATTAAATGATATATATATATATATATATATATTATTTAAGGAGTATGCCCAACAAGATTTGTTGGCCCATTAGCTGCATTTGGCCCCTTTTTCCCCTATAAATTCTCAACACGGGGGCTTGGGCCCCTGGTAACATATCGCTAACTAAAAGGAAATATCTTGAGTAGCTAGCTACCAAAAGATGCTATACTATTCTATGGCATATGAATATGCATGCATCTGCCGGGTAAGACTAGTGTGTAGGTGATTCAGGTGGATTATTGTTACTTATTCAATTATATATCTACTTCTTTCAGGTACTCTGCACCCTTGGAAGCGTTGTGTTTGTAAGCATATTGTTATTCCGTGGAATTTGGACTGGGGTTATGTACTTACAGGACAGCCGCCCGAGCAAACTAAATGGTTATGATGATGATAGTCACATATGGACTGGCACAAGACCTGCAACATGATATTATCACCCATTCCGTTTTACAGGATATATCCGAGAGAAATCAATGATACACGAATAACACCGTAGAAGGACTGCAAGTACAATCACAAATGCTGGGATGGTAAGCTCAGAAAGTCTGAGGAACTGAAAATCACTTAATTTTTTGTGATTATCATTAACTTCTATAGGAAGACAGTCTCCAATCACAGAGCCTCTCCCTAATATTGTGGGTGGAAAGGGAAAGGGAGAAAAATGTACCAACTGATGTATGTTATCTTTGTATATCCAGTTAAATCTATACAATGATCAAGGTTTTTTCTGTATTCATAATATCTAATTTAGTTTGGAAGAATGCATTAAGAAATAACGAGCTTGTGCTTCGTCGAAATACTTGGTTGTGGTTGGAAAGCAATATCCATTTTTTTGTTAATTTGTTTAATGGGTAGACAACCAGATAATCGACGCTCCACGCTTTATGGATTGTTTATAATGATGTGTGTTCACTAATTATGCCGCAAGATAAGAGAAACAATCAAGTAAAACGTCTTTCTTTGATGTAGGGTCTCACCATAGTATGGGTATCTGTAAATGAAAGGAATTGTACTGTCAAGAGATAACAATCAAGCAGGAGTTATTTAGATGATTAAGAAAAGTAACATTTGCGGCTTTTTTCTCATTTCAAGTGGGGTGGAATGAGCAGTCGAACCTATTAAGAATTATGATGTATTTATCAGTCGTGCAAGAGCTCGTCAATATGTTTATTTTCCATATAGAGTTGTTGCAACCAAAATAAAGGGTTCGAGGTATATTCCAAAAAAAAAAAAAACCTAGTCGATAAAAATTCGCTACAAAATAGAGATATGATATCTCTTGTCGATGCTTCGACAAAGGAAATTATGCATGTGTAACAAAGTTCAAAAAACTAATGCATGCATATATTTGGACTATAGGTTCTTATTTATTTTACTTTTGTCTTAATATTCGAACTTCGAAGAAAACTAATCACCACTCTTTTTTCTTTTTTTTTTTTTTGTCTTAAAGCTTTTTTCTGCTCACCCTTGCACTTGCATGGGTTTTAGCATATTGATGATTTTGTCAATGTTATGGCTTGATGTTTAATGTAATTTAACATTTTCAATGATGCTTTATGGTCAATATTTTAGCTATAATATATTTTCCATAACAAAAAAAAAAAAAAAAATTGAGGATGACCATATAGGTATAATATTTTAGCCTTCACGTACTTTCTACAAGTTAGTTAACAGTTTTAAAAGCATTTATCACGAATCAAAAAGGCATAAATTCGAAACATTACGGAATCTGGGTGTAAACATGCAAAGAAAAGAGGGTCCAATTAGTAGGGTTAGTCTGTCTTTTAAGTGTTCGCTTACATCTTGTTATAAATATATGTGTTGAGGTTGATGTTCTGTTGTCATCTAATAGTCTATTTTGCTAGAGCCAGACGTGTCAAGGGATATCTAACAACCCCAACGACGGTTCGAGACAACAACTTGCAAGTCTCTTAAAGGATGTGTCAATCAAGTTGGGAAAAGCGAAGGAGCAGGAGGAGATTAGCGAGGGTGTTGGGCGTAGAGAAAGTTTAGCGGTGGATGAGTGGAGCCTACATCTCCCATTAATGGATATAATCGATTTTCCAGAATACGATGGGTCAATGAAACCACTTGGATGGATTTATGGGTACGAGCACTTCTTCAAACATCAAAAAAAAAATACAAGAAGAGAAGAAAGTAAAACTTGCAGCCATCCATCCAAATGCAGCTCTCTGGATGAACACACGAAGACCAGCAATCACACACGAACTGAGATTGGTTGTAACCGCTAGATGGTTAAAAAGTTAAATGAGAGTTTAGAATGAGTTGAGGCTCATGCACAAGTATTCGAATGTTACACACCATATAACAAACTTAAAGAATTAAGCTTGATATTACACAAAAATTAAACTTTAAGAATCACTCGCCACTATCTCTTAGTTCAAAGGAATAAATAAGAGTACTCAAACTTAGTAGTTGGGAGAAGCTTACACAAGTACAAGGAAAAAGCAAATATCTAAATATTCACTCATGTTTTTAGCTGATGTATAATAGGTTATCTTCTTGGATAGAAAATGTACTATGTTAACTTTTTTTTAGAATAGGAAATATGGAATTTAGTAGGCAAATAAATAAGACTTTGAATTGTCACTTTACACTAGGCATAAGGAAAAAAAAAATAGAAATGATATTTTATGTTATTCCATTAATTATCTATTTTTAGATGAATATATATAGATATGTATATATATTATATTTGGAATAATGCAAAAAATAAAATAAAATAAAACCTCTAAACCTTTAACCTTTTATGGAAACATTCATGAATTTTCATCATTACAAGTAACTCCTTCCACGAAAATTTTTATAAAATTTGCAAATCACTCCCAATTTACAAATGACCACCTAAATTTTAACCTTAGCAAGAAAATACATCCTCAAACTAATAGAGAAGTTTGATTTTCATAAAATTTTAACCCTTATATTTTAGAGATGGATTTTCAATTGAATAAATCAAGTTTGATTTTCCCATTCAGTATATTATCATATATAGAGAAGTTTTAGCAAAAAGAAAAATTATCAAAATATCACCCTTATAATTATAAATGGTGATCATTTATAATTAACCCATTGTGGAAAAAATGGAAAAAAAAAATCGTAATTATATCAAAATATGAGAAATATTTTATTTACATTTTTCCAGTTTTCTTTAAGAACACAGATTGGGTATCCCTCCAAACCTTCCATCTATCCTCAATTCAATTCAATTTGAATTTTCATTAAATAAATAAAACTTTCAATTTCAATTCAATTTATGTTTAGATTCTTTTCTCACCCACTTGTTTTAAAGCTTACACCAAACAATGGTTTGACCTAAAACATTAACCAGAGCACGGTCTAATTTGGAAGCATAAAGAGGTTCAAAGGAGTCGCACATCATTCACCCCTAGTCAGAGCACGGCCTCAACTCTTACACAATTCACTAACATCGTTCATTTATTGCATAGTTCACTAAACATATTGGACAGAGATTATATCATTCAAGTTTGGAGGTGCCAAGAACCACTTAATAGTGTAAAGGATTGAGTTTTATACTTCTATAATGTAAATTTCGAAAAAATATATTGAAATAATGTGTCTTGAAAAAATTTTACGAAATTAGTATAGTAAAAGCGCACACTAATATTGTAAGAAAGGCGTGCAAAAAGATTACACCTTCCCTACAATAAGGAAGGTGAAAGTAAAGAACGCGCCTTCAACATTGTAAGGAAAGTGCAATTCTCTTATGCGCCTTCCATCCACTATATATACCTGCCTTCTGCCTTCTGCCTTCTACCTTCCGCCTTCTACCTTCCGTCTTTATTTACATCACTTCCAAACATTAAAAACTTTCAAAACCTCTGATATTCTATTTTGAAGCGATAGTTTGGCTTTATTTTCTCTCTCCGAGCAACAATTTTCTCAGCAATATTGTATGTAACTATCTACCATCTTTGTTTCGCAATAATTTGTTTTAAATTATTAATTACGTTTTATTTATAACTATATTTATGTTGTCCATATAAAATGTAGTTACATTTATATTTTCGGAATAAGCATGTTTAATTTTGTTTATTATTCTTAATTTTGTATTATTTATAATTTTTGTAGTTGTATAAGTTGTGGTGGCTATATAGAAATATATATATATGCAACTCGTATATGGTATGTGATTTTACCGATATATTAGTTACGGCATACCGAGGAATGAAATCGTGTAGAAGATTATAGTTATAGTCACATAGAAATATAATTGTATGGGTACGATAAGATGCCCCACCAAAATGAAATTATGTGGGTGCGATAAGACACCTTGCCGAAAAATGATGTCGTGTGGGAGCACGCAAGTTATAGTATGAAATTATAAAATGTGATAAGATGCCCTACCAAGAAGTAAAATTATGTGGATACAATGAGACACCCTGTCAAGATAAAATTGTGTGGGTACAATGACATGCCTCACAGAGATGAAATTGCACGGGTGCGATGAGACGCTCTACCGAAAAACAAAATTATGTAGGGTACGATGAAACATCCCACCAAAAAACGAAGTCGTGTGAAAGTTTACAGTTATAATATGAATTTATAGAGTTTGAAAAGATGCCCTACTGAGAAAGAAAATTATATGAATGTGATGAGACGCCCTACCAAGATAAAATTATGTGAGTGCAATAAGATGTATCGCCAAAAAACGAAATCGTATAAGAGCTTACAGTTATAATGTGAATTTATAAAGTGTGATAAGATGCCCCACCGAGAAGTAAAATTGTGTAAATGTGGTAATATGCCCCACCAAGAAACACAGTTGTGTGAAAGCTTATAGTTATAGTGTGAATTTATAGAGTATGATAAACTGCCCCACTAAGAAGTAAAATTGTATGGGTGCGATGACACACCCTATCGAGAAATGAAGTCGTGTGGAAATTTACAGTTATAGTGTGAAGTTATGATGCCCTACTGAGAAATGAAATTGTGTAGGTACTACGAACTATGCAAAATCATATGAACTTTACTGATTTTATCATTCATGATTCAATGGGTTGTTAACAACTGATTACTTGAAGATAATTGTGTATGTGGGTAAGAATATTGTAAATGGAAGTAACAGTCCACAATATGATAGGTACCCAATAAAAAAGTTAAAGATGAGGAAGGATTCTAACTACAACCATTTTCTTCAACAGATCTGTACAAGTATCAAAGTTAATTCTTATAGAGTTGAGCTTATTCATCGACATCATTATTATTATGAGGAAGGTGTTTCGTATACTTTGATGGAAATTATAGATGATGATAATGTAAAAAACTTTATAGAAATAGCCGATGCGTTCAGAGAAAACCGAATACAAGAAATATTTGTTAGGGTTTCTAATCAGCCTAACAAGATTATTGCTAATAGAACTTTATGGGTTAGGTCTTTCAGTTTTCTTTAACCTCATATGCAACAAACCAATAAAGATAACCCTATGTATGACGAACCAGAAACTCATCCAGTTGAAGACCTCACTTTTGGTGAGAGTAGTGTGGATGAAGAGGAAATTGATACAGAAATAAGGTAAATCTTACAAGATGACTTAGGCTATAACCCTGATGAAAATATGATTCTAATAGGACTTGAAACTGAGGTTGAAGGGGAGCATATAGAGGTTAAATATGAAGTAGATGAAGAAATTGTGGAGGTTGAAAATACTGTAGATTATGCGGCTACATTGGAGTATATATCGAGTAGCATTCCATCCGTACCTCAATTTACTGCTAGCTAGGGGATTAGGATAGCTCCCCAATATAATCAGTTTAGGATGCCCTCATCTCAGGTTAAAGATTTAATTCCGTATATGAACATTGGTGGTGATAGTGGTTACATGGAATTCAAAGAAGAGATGGAGACAAAGAGTTGTAATCAGGTTAACGGCGTTGATTTATTTGTCAGACAACACTTTAGTATGAAGGATAAGCTTATTGACACTATCAAAAGATATCACATTAACAACTATTGTAACTACCACATCAATAAATCAAAACCAAACCTATAGGTCATTTATTGTAGAAAGAAGGATAGTGGATGCAAATGGAGGCTAAGGGCATCTTATAAAAGTTTAATGGGGTTATTTGTCATAACAATTCTTGAGGGTCCATACACTTGTGTCAACCCCAATATAATGTAGGACCACAAACAAATCAATAGTAGACTTATGGCCAATTGCTTTATTACTAATGTTAAAGAAAATCCTGATATAAAGATTATAGGCTTGCAAACAAACATTTTAAACATGTTCTGTTATAATGTGACTCGAAAGAGAGTTTGGGATGCAAAGAGAAAGACTATGGAGATGATATATGGCAATCGAGAGAAAGCATACAACGAGTTTTCTATTTTGTTAAACACAATCAAGATATCAAATCCTGGAACTAAGGTGATGTTAGGATGAAAGAGATCCCCTGAGCCTAGTGTTTTGATAATGAAGTAGGTCTTCTGGACATTTGGTTCATGCATACACACATTCAAGTATTGTCGACCGGTGGTTTGTATTGATGGCATATTTTTGTATGGGAAGTATGATCATATACTATTGATTGCTTGTTTTATGAATAGAAATAACCGTATTGTCCCTTTTAATGTTTGTGCTTGTTGACAAGGAGTCTGTAGAAACTTGGGATTAGTTTCTCAAAAGATTGAAGCAATTTGTTGTGAATGGTTAGGAGGAGATAATTTGCCTAATTACGGACGGGCACTTAAGTATCGAGAATGCAGGCGACAAAGCAAAAGTTAGCTAAAAGGAACCATTTGCGGTTTGGAGATGGTGCATATGGCATGTTACCGGCAATTTCAACGAGGCACATTAGAACCAATTATGCAAGAAGCTTGTTATTGCTACTATTACTGCCATGCAGGCAAAGCCTAGGAAGTATAAATGCTTAATGGATTAGATGGTGCAAGTTAAAGAGGACGCTCCATCGTGGCTTTCACCATTTGACAAGAGAAAATGGATGTTGTCTTATTACGGTTTTTATCGGTTCGGATATATGATATTTAACATCGTCAAGAGCTACAATACCATTTTGAAAAGTTGTAAAGGATTGCCTCTAACTTCGCTCGTAAAGAAAATTTTCTATAACTGTGTCGATTATTAAGAAAAAAGAGTCGAACAAGGTAAGAAAAGAATGGATGCGGAGCAAGTGAATACGAAGTATGCTGCGAAAAAGCTAAAAAACATAGGTTAAGCAAGTTCTAGCACATTTTATCAAGCAATACAGCCGTGGCAACGAGATATAGGAGGTGAAGATAGGCTGGAGACAAGAAGCAAATAGAGTGATGAAACAAGGTGGATGAATACATATTGTAAACAAAAATAGAATAACGTATTCATGTAAAAAATGACAAATCTATAGAATCCCATGCTTACATGCGATAAGGGCACTTAATTCTATTCGAGTTACTGTTGGTTAGTATACTGGTGTACAGTATACGTAGTCCCATCAGTTGGATGTTTACATTAGACATTTCATGCCAATTGGTGATGAGTTGAATTAGCCCCACCTAGATTACCCGTTCCTCATACCCTACAAGAAACTCAAACATAGTTTAAGTAAACTAAGGAAAATGAAATTCCATATAGAGATAGACTTAAGAGAGCCTACTGGTAAGAGCAGGTGTAGTGTGTGTAGAATGGAAGGACATAGTAGGAGAAAGTGTCTTCAACTTAATAGAAACGGTATAAATAGACATATAAGTGTTGTTTTCTTACATAAATCAATAACACAACATACCTTTTAATTGTTTTGTAGGTTAAATGAATCTAAGACCATGTAACCCATTGGTACTGTATAGACAAGAACGACATCAATCGTAGGACGTATGGGACTATCAGGTATGTTTTAACATTAAATCATTTATTAATCTATATAGTTCAATAATTTTATAATATTGTACTGAAATTGAATCAAATATTACAGGGAGGCAAACACATTATGATTCGTCGAGTGGAATCCAACCTGTGGAAGGATACGTCCCAAATACCATTGGATAATTGCTTTATGACTCACCTTATTGATGTTGGTTTCTTGGGGGTTGCACGACTGCCATTCATCCAAACCAATCATCACCTCATCACAATGTTAGTCGAGAGGTGAAGACTTGAGACCCATGCCTTCCATATAGTACATGGGGAGATGATGATTACGCTATAAGATATAGAGGTTCTATTTAGTCTCCGTATGGATGGGGCTACAGTAACTGGACTTACACAGTTAGTATGGCCTCAGATAACTAAGGGATTACTAAGAGACTACCCATCAACAGTACTAGTAGAGAGGGACGTGTTAGTTTGCATTGGTTACGAGATAAATTTAGCATTCTTTCTACAGGTGCAAATGAGGAGACATTCGTTAACAAACCCATGTATACATTCTGCACTTGTTTGGTAGATTTTTATTTACAGATAAATCTTCATCCCTCATTTATATGATGTTCCTAACCATCTTGGAGTATTTCCTATATGCAGCAACATTCAGTTAAGGATCAACTTGTTTGGCTTGACTGTATTGCCAACTATGTGTGGGCAACACGATCAAGAGCGTAAGAGATTGGAGACGCCACCATACTACTATAGATATAAGCAGGGAATCATTTCCCCCACATTACATAACGAACCAAGTTCGGCTTTACTATACTAAAGGGCTTACCATTAGCTGTTAGGTAAGCCATATTATGAGACACTACACATCATGTTACACATGTTGTGGATGCATACAGGATAGCATTTGATCAACAAACAAGTAGATAAGTATGTACTTTTTTCAATTTTCATTTTGTTGTTGATCTTTATTGAAAAATTAAGGATTATTAAGACATTTGCTTTCCAAATGCATTGCAAATCGTGTGGGAACCGTACTCGAATGATCTTATTGATCTCCTACTGCCATTTTGCAGTGCTGGTCAAACTGTTTGGGCAGCCAGGGTTCCACCAATATGTTTCCACATTATGGAGTTTTATTTCCCTAACCATGTTGTACGATAGTTTAGAGGATTCCAAACAATACCAATCGACGTTCAAACGAGTAACAAGCTACATCATATCGACCTTAGAGATAGGACAGACATAGATTGATCAGTCGCTTATCAGGGATATATATCAATCTGAGTAAACCGCCATATACAGGTTGTTGATATTTAGGGCCTAAAAGGTGTCGATCCAACTTATCATGACTAGTATAAGGATCATATACGCTAATATATTACTCATCATAGTGCTATGATGAAATACTCGGTAAGGTTTCCTTCCATTTATCTTATTTTATTTTTTCACAAAGTAATCTATATGAATATAACTTGAATTATTTTATTAACTATAGATGGATATTTTACATCGACCAATCAACTGATCCAACCCCTATACCTACCTCCCCCTCTCCTTCCCCCCGCCTCAACCCACTGCATGCAAGACCTAGAGTTGGCATAAGAGGCCGTTAACTAGCATAAGTACGTAGTTAAGAATACGATGCTGATTCTATGCTATCAGGATCTCATCATTCCATCGATTTAGGTAAAATTAATAGCAGTATATTATGCCTCCAGTTCGTGTCATACCTCATTTAAGACTCCTGATGCTCGCATATGGATGTATCTGTAACCAATACCGCTAACTTCCCATAAAACATCATATAAGATGGCCTCAAACAGTACACATAAAGAAGGTCGACACCTAACTATTACCATCACCATCACCATCACCACCTACTTCAATTCTTCTTGTAAATTTCGCTGATACTCCTTTGCAGTCAACTAAACCTCAACCATCTAAAAGTATCAACTCGCAGACCATCATTATTAACTCGTTTCGAAAAACAAATAACTAGATCTAAGAAAAAGTAATTATAAATAACTATATTTATATTACTTAATTTGATTATTATATATTATCGATATTTATTACTCACTATATATATAATTTGTATAAATTATTTTTTATATTATATTGCTATCTTCTTAATACTCATTATTTATTGTATGTGTATATATATATATATATTTATTCTTTATATTATAGTTGCTTTTAACAAGTTTAATTAGTAAATTAATAAATCTTTTAAATCGAACTACTCAATTAATGCTTCTAATAGAAAATATACTTGACAAAAGATAATATGAAATGTAAATTTAACTTAAGATCAAACTTAGCAACTAACTTATCATTTTAAAAGTATTTAACTAAAAACACGCATTATTAAATACCAAAGACGCACGAAAAAAAAAGTACAACTATATAACAACTTAACTAGTTAAATAAAAATAAATAAATTAATACCGAAAAAATACCTCCTTAGTATAACAGTTTTTCTAATTAAATAAAAAAATAAATAAATTAAAAGTACATATATGAAGCATATCTTCTTTAAATACTAAAAATACACTCCAACTTTATAATTTTCTTACACCTTAAAAAACACGCTCTTCAAATATACCTTTATTATATTAATTTGGTAAAACTTTTTAAAAAGTCACCATTTCAAAATATTTTTTTGGAAATTTGCACCATAAAATTACAAAACTCGCAAAAGATCCATGGACCGTAAACAGCATACGAACTTGGCAAGAAAACAACTCCAAAAACATCACATCGTCCTGTGGGGTTCTCTATTGGCCCACATCAGATAGGTTAATAAGGCTGAATATCCAATTTCAAGAAGCTTTAATTGCTAAAGCAGCAATTTCATTCTCAGACTTACAAACATAAAATATGATCATTAAACACAACACTTGACATATGAGATCAGATTTGCAACACGCCTCAAAGAAAAAACACAACTAATTGTCTGTAACAAGGGGAACAACATAAGACCAACTAACGAAAGAGGACACCCGGTACCAGGGCATCAACAACTAGTGGGGTAACTCAAAACACAAGCATTATCACAAGGAAAGCCATTCTAGTACTCATCGTCCTCACCCTCATCACCATCAGGAACCTCCGCACCAACTTCCTCATAATCCTTCTCCAAAGCAGCAAGATCCTCACGAGCTTCCGAGAACTCTCCTTCCTCCATACCCTCACCCACATACCAGTGAACGAAGGCACGCTTGGCATACATGAGATCAAATTTATGATCAATACGGGAGAACACCTCAGCAACACTGGTTGAGTTTGAAATCATGCACACAGCCCTCTGCACCTTGGCAAGGTCACCTCCAGGAACGACAGTGGGTGGTTGGTAGTTAATACCACACTTGAATCCAGTAGGGCACCAGTCAACAAACTGAATGGTGCGCTTGGTCTTGATGGTGGCAACAGCAGCATTAACATCCTTGGGCACAACATCACCACGATACATCAGACAGCATGCCATGTACTTTCCATGGCGAGGATCACACTTTGCCATCATGGAGGATGGCTCAAAAGCACTGTTGGTGATTTCAGCAACTGAGAGCTGTTCATGGTATGCTTTCTCGGCAGAAATGACTGGAGCATAAGAGGAAAGCATGAAATGGATCCTAGGGTAGGGCACCAAGTTGGTCTGGAATTCAGTCACGTCCACGTTCAAAGCACCATCAAACCTCAAAGAAGCGGTCAAAGATGAGATGACCTACAGCGAAAAATAGAGATCACGTGAGAAAAACATCATCATGATCCAAATCAGTAGGTCTAAATCAGCTTTGCTAGAATCTGGGTGTTTCAAGTCAAGATATTAACCTGAGAAACAAGACGGTTAAGGTTTGTGTAGGTAGGGCGCTCAATGTCAAGAGAGCGCCTACAGATATCATAAATGGCCTCATTGTCAAGAAGCACAGCAACATCAGTGTGTTCCAACAAGGAGTGAGTTGAGAGGACACTGTTGTAGGGCTCAACTACAGATGTAGAAACTTGGGGTGATGGGTAGACAGTGAAGCCCAATTTTGACTTTTTGCCATAGTCAACTGACAACCTCTCCAGAAGAAGGGAACCTAGCCCTGAGCCAGTACCACCACCAACAGCATTGAACACGAGGAACCCCTGTAGACCAGTACAGTTATCAGCCAACTTCCTGATGCGATCCAAGCACAGATCAACAATCTCCTTGCCAACTGCAATAAAAATACACGATACAACATGAACATTAGATTGTATTCAAGCAGAGCATCTAAGAAAATCAAAAAGAAAAGACTGGAGAGTGCAAGCATACTAGTATAGTGGCCACGAGCAAAGTTGTTGGCAGCATCTTCCTTGCCGCTGATGAGCTGCTCAGGGTGGAATAGCTGACGGTATGTCCCAGTCCTCACTTCATCAATAACAGTGGGCTCCAGATCTACAAAGACGGCACGGGGAACATGCTTCCCTGCACCAGTTTCACTAAAAAAGGTATTGAAGGCATCGTCTCCTCCACCAGGAGTCTTGTCACTTGGCATTTGACCATCAGGCTGTCAATAACAGATCTTTAACTATTAATTTCCCATAACCAAAACCAACATCAAATTATTATTCCTTTCATATGATTCCCACTGCTTAAATCCCGCGAATTACAGTTAAGTTAATAATAGATCATTCAACTAATATTACACAATTATCAACAGGAACAAACCCACCATCATTTGGTTGACCAGTGATTACTAAGAATTCAACTAAAGAATCATCAAACAGAAAGATCTAAATGCAACTTCTAATATCATGAAATACGCTATCAAAACACCAGCTCTACTAGCATTTCTTCAAAAAGACCTTCTAAAACCAGCACCAAACTGATTAAACTAAAATAACTAACTCATTTCTTCAAAAAGACCTTCTAAAACCAGCACCAAACTGATTAAACTAAAATAACTAACTAGTGCAACAACCAAATCCTTTTTTTTTTTTTTATAAGAATCAAATTCAATCTACATAGACGTAGAGGTACCGGATCTATCATTTTCTAATATACAAAAGCATTCCTTACAGTAAAACAGCATCAGCAGCGAATAAGGCAAAGACGATAGATCAAGCCACATTTACAGCATGTATACGTAAAACGATACTCCGATCTAGATTAATGCAGATAAACAGAAATGACAAAAATATACCTGGATGCCGTGCTCGAGACAGTAAAGTTCCCAACAGGCATTTCCAACCTGAATACCGGCCTGACCAATGTGGATCGAGATGCACTCTCTCATTTTCGCAACGAAGCAACCAACAGATACTATTCAATACTCAAGAACAAAGGCGTTTATCAAGACGCCTTCTGAGAACGAAACCCTGACTAGAAAAAGATCTGATTTGATCTGTGAGGATATGGTTGTTCAGTATTGTGAAGGTTTCTTGTTCCTCAAATTTCAAATTTATAATTGGAAATGAAGGGCTAACTAGGGTTAGGTTAGTTTGGAGGGTCGTGTCCGCGAGTGTGGTGAGGTGGCTGTTTTTCACTGGGTTGAGCTTGACTGATAACCGAACTGGGGTTAGGGCTAGCGCTAGGGTTAGGGTTAGAGTTAGAGTCGGAGGGTTAAAAAAAAGGAAAATGGGGTATGGTGTTGGATTTTTGAAATCGTATTTTTGCCGCCTAATTAATTTACGTGAAACAGAATCAACGTGGTTTTGCAGTGCGCTGAAGTTCAGGCTTTTGCTTTATGTGGACTACAGGTATATAATAAACCCACACACATGGGGGGCCGTGTGAGCAGAGCAACAATAGCATGTGCCCGGTTCATCCAATTCTGGGCCATTCACATATGGGAACCTGCTCTTCTATTTGTAACAGGAAAGTTAGTTATGGTATCTTTTTCCCCTTTTCTCTCTTTGATTAGCATCCTATGGGATCGGAAGGTGCAAGAATTTTTATTCGTTAGGGTGCTCATCGCTCTATTCGGTTCAACGATCAAACCAAATCAAACTATATAAACGTGACATTAAACCTCAATCGGCTGTTTAGGACCTATTCATCAAGTTCTATGGTTTACAAAACAATTTATAAACTTATAAATTCACTTATCAAATTTTTTTCTCTTTTATAGTTTACAATTGTATATATATCTATATTATTAAAATTGAAACCTTTTTTAAACCGTAACAATTATCAAAATTTGATATCTTATGATTTTAAAACATTTAATATATTTCACATGTATGTTTAGTAGTATCACAACAATTTGAAAACCCATCACACAACCTCTTTAGCCATACCTCATTTTCTCAAAAAGTATATTCACTTTTTACCACATATATAATACTCACTTTAGCATTTTTCTCTCAATTGTTCCCCTCAAAATTTGTTTTAGTCATCAGTTCTCTTATTCCTTTCATTTTACATAACGATGGCCAAAAATAAAAATTTTTTATTTCAATAATAACAAAATGACATAATTTAATTAACATCAATAACATTAACTTGCTAAAATGAAAATGTTTTATATAATACATAAATTTTACAAATGGGCAACGAAAGTAAGATTTTTTATGATAAACCTCAAATCAAAAACATTTTGATGATAACAAAATATATGGAGAAATAAATAAAAGGTAATTTAGTATTACTAATCAAGTTACCTAATGTATAGAACATATAATAAAATTCTTGAAAAAGACTAAGAATTGAACGATGCAAAGTTGGTAAGATCAAAAGTTACTTAAAGAATTAGAAATTGTGAAACAAGCATAAAAAATGCACTTCAAATCTAAATCTACTATTATCAAAAGCTAATGAAACTTAAGATGAAGAGAATAATATCCATAAAAAACACAAAACATGACTACATTATTTTCAAGATGAAGGAAAACAAAGAAAAGAACTAAGCAACTTACTAAAAGCGCAGGACTTAACAGAATTTCATACTAGAAGACTAGAAGAAGTATTATAAGCTAGATGCAATCAAAAGCTCATTATAAGAAAAACAAGATAAGACTTAGCATTGTGGAGATATATTTAGGTCATATATCTACACAAATCAAGAGAGACAAAAGCAATACCTACGAAGATTACAAAAGCATGTGATACAACAGACTAGTAAAAGTTTCTAAGTATGTGAAGATACTATAAGGAAAGTATTGAATAACAAATTAGCATATCAATATGACAATAAAGGAAGAAAATCACAAAAATTTGCATACACAACAATCAATGACTGCTACTATATTAAGAACACTTTAACTTATCTAAAGATCAAGCAATCAACAAAACAAGAGAGGATATAGAAAATAAAAAAGGAGAATATATAGAGAAAAGAAAAGAGCTATACAAAGTTTTTTGTAATGTTACAATTTATTTGAACTCATAAACTTTTATTTGATTTGAGAAATAAAGCTCGTAACTTGAGAATTTTATTTTCTTAAGCATAATATGAAAGTATGAGGAAATATATTGTAGTTCTTAAAAAAATTACTATTCTCTTTAAAATTTAGTGTTATATTATTTGAGAGAACTGATGAGAGAAATTCTATAGACTTGAAATTTAGACGTAAAGCAGGATCATAGGAACTGTTGACTTCTATACAAAAATTTGTTCAAATAGTGGAAAAACAGTTTAGATAGCTGTATCCCTAGTTGCAAGTTAGAAGAGTGGACTAACAAACAAGGTGGAACCATTATATATGCTGGCCTCATTTTATGATCTCTACAATCTTTACTTTCTTGCAATTTATTTATTGTTTGTATAATATATTGATCGATTGTTTGAGTGATTGCATACTATATGGTTTATTAGAATCATCTACACAAAATTAAGTTTAGGATAAAAACACGTTTGATAAGTTAACCTATTGAAAGTTTGAATAGCTAAAGTATTAAGATTGGTTTTCATATGTAAATCTCTTATTTAAATTTTTTCATGTTTCTAACACATCAACCTCCCTTCTTAATTGTTTACTGGGACTAACAAACTAGAATATATATAACTTTATCTTAGAGAATTCAAATCAACTTTGTATGAGTTAATTATTAAAAGCATAACATCAAATTGAACATCAACTAAATATAAATCACCGATTAAATTGTTACATCATCAAAACGAGTAATACCCATTTAAGCAAAATACTTATGAAACACTTGAGGTGGTAAACCTTCTATAAGTAGATCTGTAACCATGAGATTTGTTTAAATATATTCAATTAACACTTGAAAACTTTAAACTATCTTTTTAACAACAAGAAACTTCATGTTAATGTGTTTCAAGCTCAACGAGCTTTTGTTGTTCTTAAAATATAATTCAATAGCCTTATTATCATAGTTAGTCTTCAATTTTCTTTCAATACGATCAATAATTTGCAACCTTATGATAAAATTCCATGGCTATATTCCCAGTTTGATGTCTCATAGTAAGTAATGAATTCTGCCTTTATGGTAAAAGAAACTATGAGTATCTATTTGACACTTGTCCATGATAATTCTACCAGCATCATAAAAACATAACTAGAAGTAGACTTTCTACTACTAGGACATCTAGTATAGTTAGAGTTAAAATGCTCCATGATCATTAAATAATCATATCCTTGATATATGAGTATATGATCCTTTGTTTTCTATAGATATCACATGCCATATTTAGCTGTCTCATAATGATCCATACTTGGTACTTAAATATTTACCAAGCATTATAGTAATATATGCAATGTTTAGACAAGTACAAATTTAAGCATACATAAGATCCTTACTACTAATGTATAAGGGATATGCTTTACTACCTTTTTCTTAATGTCATTCTTAGGGTATTCAAGCAAATCAAACTTGTTACCCTTAGTAATGGGAGTATCTTTTGGTGTATAATCTTTCATTCTGAATCCATTAACTACCTTATTGACATGTGCCCATTGCAACAACATAAATCATGCATTCCTAAGATCTTTTATTTCAAAATTACTTAAAATAAATCTTTGAGTTTCATGCAATAAGCTTATATTGTTGATTACAAGTAGAAAATCATCAACATATAACACCAGAAATATGAAATTGCTTTAATTGATCTTGTGATATGCATATTGATCAATAGCAGTTTCATTGAAACTGAGAGAAGAAATCACTTGATCAGTTTTTGGTACCATTAATGGGATGGCTACTTTGATCCATAAATGGATTTCTTTAGTTTGCACATCAGTTGTATCGATTCCTCATATTTAATATTCTTTAGCTATACCGTATATATTGTTTCATCAACAATACCATTAGGAAACACATTCTTTACACCATAAATGGATCACTTTAGTTTGCAACAAGACATGCTTTCTATCTTTCAATATTGCTTTTGAATCCTACTTGGTCTTAAAAGTCCATTTGCAACCAATCGGTTTCACACCTTTAGATAATTGAACAAGATCGCAAACGTTATTACATTGCATTGATTTCATCTCTTCCTTCACGTAATCAATTCACTTTTAGGAGTTTACACTTTGTTTCACTTAACTGATAGATGATGGATCATCTTCTAGTCCTATATCAAACTTATGCTCTTCAATGTATACGACATAATCATCTAGAATCATAGTAGATTTGTTTAATATCACTTCCTCTTAAGGTTGCCATAATCCTTCATTATGGGTAGTATCTTGTTCCTTTACAAAGTAAGAAGAATCTCAAGAATAGCATCCATACTTACATCCTAAGTAACAAGTGTAATCGTTGGTACATATTTAGTTGCAACTAGGAGAATATAAGGCATTACTCCTCAAAGACAATATTTTCTTACTAGTTGGCTCTTATTATATTCAACTATAAAAAAATTTAGCATTCTTAGTCTTGAAAAAGGATCTGCGTAAGTGATCATAGAATTTAAACTCCTTTAATCACTTTGAGTATTTAACAAAGTTGTAGTTAACTACTCCGAGTCTAGTTTCCTCTCATTAGGCCTATATGACTTAGCTTCAATTCGTCAATACCACATATGGAAATGCTTAATACTAAGCTTCTTATAGTCCATAATTCATATGGGGGTTTAGATATAGCTTAACTTAGAACTCAGTTAAGGATGTATATCATGGTCATTAGTGCCTTTCCTCTTAGTGATTCTGGTAAAGAAAAATAACTAATCATACTTATAACCATATCTTTTAAGATTCAATTATGTCTCCTAACTACACCATTTTAATTTAGTTGTTTTGGCATGATGTATTAAGGAACAATCTTGTATTCCTTTAAGTACCTCATAAATGGTCTAGGACATGGTTCACCTAATACATTAAATCTACTACAGCATTTATCATTATGGTTAGATGTAATGATTTTAATTTCCTCATTAAGTTAATTTCAATTTTACATTCCTTAAAAACATCTAGGGTTTATGACTTCTCATATATGAAGAATAGGTATAGATAACAAGAATAGTTTTCTATGAAAGTAATAAAATATCGCTAACCATTCCAAGAGGCTATAAGGAATGGACCACATATATTAGTATATATTAATTCAAAGACGCAAGAACTCCTTTCAGCACCCTTTTTCTTGATATTTGATGATAAGGATCAACCTCCAAGACCTATAGTCCAAGCTTGAGCTAAAGGATTAGATAATATGACTCAATAGATTCTTGCCCTTCATCCAAGTCCTAAGGAGTCCTCCTTACTACACAAGTCCATGTTGCCATACCCTAGCCATTCCAAGCTTTTCATTGTTTCACGAATTGAAGGTCCAAACTTAAGTCAACCTAAAGTCAGTCCAGATGGTTCCACTAATAGCTAAGCAAGTGTAACTAAGAGCTTGATTGTCCTATCTCTAAGTTAACCCCATGAAGAGACCAGCTTATTTAAGTACCTACCATCCTGCCCCTGAAACTCTTAATTGGCAAGCTTCCATAAATGAAGAGACAACAATAGATCTAACTTCAACAGTATATATTGAACTACCTAAATACCCCACCTAAATATTTCCAAGCCATGGCCAATCCATTATGTACCATAAATCCCTAACCAAATAGATGATGCCACCTTTATCTAACATCCATGCCACTAGAGAAGCTATAATGATATTTATCATGCCTCAAATAAGTGAAGTTATAACAATCCCATCGTATAAACCATCTTAAGATAGCAACTAATCCCATAATTGATATTGTAGACTTGGTCCACACTAGACATAATCGACTTAACCACTTTGAAGCATCCGATTATGTACCTATCTTATATAAACCAATAGTATTATCTTTTAAAATAATTATTTAATCAAACTTTTAGTTTAATTTTTTCCAAAAGAGTAATTACAAAATTCACAAGTTCATGCTACTTAGTATACTGATCAAAAATCGAAAAATCTCAAGCTGCTCAAGGGGACTTAAGTACTTTTCTTAAAAAGTTAGAAAAGCCAACAACAAAAACAATAATCTCGCCAGTTCTTCTTGATCTTCACTCCCTGATTTTGTTTATTAATATTCTAGTTTTGGGTGTTGCACTTATAATCCACCTTGATCATGTAAGACAAATTATAGGGGAATGAATGATAACTTACTCAATAAGTAGGATAAAGACAGGAGTATGTATCCAGCACAGAACAACTAGGGTTTTTAATTAAGTTAGTTAAATGCAATACAAAAACAAGTAAGTACCATCACACAATGTTATCCAGTACATTTTGAGATTAAAGAAATTACGCTTGCTTTAGTCTGAGTTGAAGAGTTTGATGTTTCACAAACAAATCAAAACTAAATCAAGGCTTATGTAATGGAAAACACCCTCCACCTAAGATTACCTTTGAACTATGGTTTCTAACCTTGTCGTAACCTCCTCTCTTATCACTTAATTTGACTAAGAATAATGAATGAACCATTTCAGCTATTCTCATCGAAGAGTTCATGTTTTATTCAAGAAATCCTAGCCCTTTCCCCTAGTAGATTGCTATATATGTCAAATGAATAGTAAGCTAAATGAATTGCATCTTTCTCTCTTTACTATTCAACTAGCGAGCTTCACCTTTCTCTCTCTAAAAATCTAACCACCACAACCACATTTGAGGAAAACCACCACTATGGCTAAGCTCATGATGGTCAAAAACACTAAGCCACACCATTAGCTCGTCCCTATCAACCACCTTTACATGTCAATCACCACTAACACTAGCGGCTGAGTTCAATCACCATAAAACTTCAAAGCACTTGTCTCAAACCCTTATTCTCAAATAAAATCGACATCAAAATGATGTTTCCCACTTGAATTGATGCTTAGAGAAGCTTACAGCAAGTCGTCCACCATCATCTGTTCACTTATGACTTGTTTTGCTAGCTTTGACCCAGCGATGGACTCAATCGCTTCGACCCAACCCGTATCCAGCCTAAGGATCCGACTAGCATCCCCATTAAGCACTAATTAGGTCCAATTCTCTTCTTCTTTTTTTTTTTACTTAATTTGTTTTGTTCCTTTTTCCCCTCTTTTTCTTTATTGATTTTACTGTAAACAAAAGATAATAATAATAATAGAAAAAAAGGAAGAAAAGATTATTTTGTTTCTTTTGAAAATATTTTCTTTTTTCTCTATTTTGTAAAGTATTACTTAAAAGTTTTAATTAAAATGTACATACTTAGAAAAAAATAAAAGGAGTTTTATTATTTGGAAAAAAAAATTGCTAAACCCTTTTTGCAAAGTTAGGATTTATTTAAAGTTTCTCCAAAAATTCAAAACTTGAAAAATTAAGACCCTTTTTTAGAAGCTTTTCTCAAAGTGAAAAGATAAAATGGCTAAAAGATGTGAACTCAGCCAATTTTTTTAATTTAAAATAAATCAACACATTAAGATTTTACAAAAGAATGAACTACAGAAAATCTGATTCCTATTAGAAAATATATAAGTATCCATGGGGTGACTTAAAATAGGGAAATTTTTTTATTTTTCCTTTTGTAAATAATTTCTATTTCTTTTTTTTTGTGTAAATGGAATTATTATTTTTTATTTAGAGTTTATGCTAAAAGGGGTATTTTGAAAAATAGAATTAAATTCGGAAAGTTAAAAGTAGTATTTGTTAGGGTTTAATAGGTTAGCTCTTGAATTTGAAATATTTAGTTTTCAAAAACTTTTTTTTTTTAAATTGGTTTTTTTTAGTAGACCGGTGACTAGGTTAAATTGATCCACCCAATTGATTTAACCTAACTAATTTTTTTCTCAACCTTCTGTCGAGTGGTGACTCCAACCTTTTCAAAATGAAAGAATTAAGTTTTTCTTAACTTTTAGTCGATGGTTAGTATTAAATGGATTAGGGTTTAATATTAATCAAGCTAAGAAAAATAATAAAAACTGAGAAATTCTAGGCCTGACATAATTTATTTGGCTCGACTGATAGATAATAAATCATCTTCTAGTCTTATATATAAAAAAAAAATGCTCTTAAAGGTTTACGGCATAATGATTTAAAGTCCTATATCTTCTTTCCTTAGTAGATCTACATAATAGCAACTCTTAAGGTTGTTGTGATTTTTCAATATGAGTATGAGCTTATTTCTTTATAAAAGCAAAAGAAGACCCAAGAATATTTTAAACATCTATATTTATATTAGAAAAAACCACTAGTGTAATCACTAATACATTTTTAGTTGTTACTGTAGGATCTTTAACACATTCCTCCTCAAAGATAATATTCCCGACTGGTTTGCCCCTATTACACTCAACATCCCTAAGAAATTTAACATTCTTAGTATTGAAAAAGGATCTACTTGAGTAATCATAGAATTCATATCCCTTTAGTCACTCTGGGTTGATAAGGTTGCGGATAACTGTTCTTGAGTCCAATTTCCTTTCATTGAACCCATATTTCCTAACCTCAGTAAAGTAATTGCAAATATAAAAATGCCTAAGACCAGGCTTCTTACCAGTCCATAATTCATTTAGAGTTTTAGAAACAATTTTACTTAGAACTCGATTAAAAATGCATACTGAGGTCTTTAGTGCCTCTCATAAATTGATTTAGTTGTCTTGGTATGGAGTGTTAAGGAATAATCTTACATTCCTTTACATACTTGCAAAAGATCTTGACTGTTGTTCATTTAATTTGTCAATAAGTGAATTAACTTGGCTACACTATTTCAAATGGAATTTGAAAATCTCCATAGAATAGGTTTGAATAGCACAAACAATTTATTTGATCAAAATTTCCTTTCTAGCTTTAGCCGATAAGCTATGTTTCCACCTTTGGAAATTCTTAAATATCCTTTTTTATTTTTTTGTAAATAAAATTCAATGCATCATAATAGGTTTTCCTACGTAGTAGGTAAGCTTAAGGATTTTCCAAGATCTATAGTACTCAAGTTACATAATAAGCTTCCAATCTCTTACTTACATCCTTCAATGAACTTTTGCTATAGCAAACAATAGGCTTGTTAATGCTAATTTCCTATCTTAATGTACCATTGTATTCTAGCAGGATTCTCTTCAAAGTGCTTACATTAGTAGCTTTTACTTCAATTAAAAAGAAGGAACCATCTATGAATAGTAGATGAGTAAGTGAAGAATAAGAATAACAAAGTTAACACTTTGATCCTTCCAAGACTAGCTACTTTAGATAAACATTATAAACCTTTGGAAAGAACTTTAGCTACCATTATAAACATACAAAGGGAGAGGAGATTCTCATGCCTAATCTTCTTAGTAGGAGTTATTCCCTTAGTTATCTTTCCATTCATTAAAATATTAAAACTTACACTAGTTACACACTCTATCACCTAATCTATCCAACAATATGAAAATCTCATATTAACTATAATAGTTCTAAGGCAATCCTTACCCCTTGGTCATAGGCCTTTACTCATTTTAATTTTAACAGCATACGAGAACTTTTTGTTATGCATCGTATTTTTCAAATGATGGAAAATCTCATGAGCTATCATAATATTGTATTGAATAAAACGTCTTAATATAAAAGCACTTCGATTTTAGTAATAAAATCATTTAAAAACCTTTTTCGAACAACAAGCCAAGATTTTTTTTGTACAATTTTTACAAGTTGTTATTAAGTGACATGAATAAGATTTTAAAATTCAAGGGTTACAACCAAATTGGTATGATTAAGTGAAGGAGGGAACTTATTTGTAGTAAAAAAGTTTTATATTGCATCCATCATAGAGGATTCGATAGTAATCCAATAAGTTTGATAAAAGATTTAGAGATAACCCTTTAGGTCATGAGCATTAAGGGCTCCCAATTGAAAAATTGCATATTGCATTTCCTCATCTAAAATAGGAGTGCACATGCTAAAGTTCATCTCGTTCATAGTAATTCCATTTACCTAATTCAAATAACACCGCGACCTTACCCCCTGCAAAATCGAAAATCTCTTACCATTAGATTTGAAGAGTGTATTCTAATGGGATACAAACAGCTTCCCTATTTCCTCTTCCAACTCTACCCTACAACCATCTTCCCTTCTCCCTACCCTAACACCAATCTTAAAAATTTTATTCCATTGCCTCCTTTTGGCATTATAATGATGAATAAAATAGTTGTTTGTATCTTTATACATTAACTAATTAACTTAAGAGTGTTGATGTTAGTAGATTCTCTTCTTCCCCCAAAGTTCATCAATCTAAGCTTAAATCATCTCTTCCTCTACTAACTCCCCTCATATATTTGTAAGTCTTGCCTTGAGTTTTTCAATCATGGCTTTATTATTTGGAAAGTGAGCTTCTATACTCATCTCATTTTCCTATTATGCCTTTTAACCTTAGCATGGCACAAGTATACTCCTAAAACTTTCAAATAATGGTTTCATAATTATCTAACTTTCACTACATATTCTAAAATCCAATTATTTTTCCTTTAATAAAAAAAGTTCTAATTTATAATAACAACATGATCCAATATCATGAAAGGCTTATCGATGATTTGAGTTAGGTATTTTTCCAACCACTCAATAGACTTTAATGCCCTTTCAATCCTCTCTTTAACATATGCCTCATCTAATCTTCTATTTGACCATGTAAGATTTTAACCTATACAGCCTAAATCTTAAAGCTTAGCATAAAGTTAGCGTCCGTTGCCTATCCATTCTCTTCCATATACATTTTTCTCATCATCAAGAATCTCACTAAAATTACTGATACACGACTAAGGACCACAAATCCCCTTGGAAATCTCTATAAAACTACTCCAAAGTCTAACATTTTCCCAATACTCACATGGTGCATGACATCATGTAAAGAACTTCATTAAATAGACATCATTAAAGTAACCCTTAGCATGAATATATCATTTAGAGCTAACTTTTAGGTCTATATTCCACCATAACAAAAAACCATGACTCAAACCTATAAGGGGTACATTGAAATTACTAAGATATCACAACCAGTTTCTAGTTGGCTCCAATTTATTCTCTAATTTCTTTTTTCTCCATAAGAAAAATGATACTTCGATTGTATTTATTAATAAGGTCATTAAGTTGATGAATTGTAAAGGGCAACCGTTACCCTTAACGGTTCTAAGAGAGAAAAATCACAGCTCCTATTTAGCTGCTATGAGTTGAGTCAACCACCATTGCCACTTTGCACACCATAAACAACAAGTACTTCATACAACTCCAATGTTTTTTCCATGAACATAGTCTTTCTTCCTTTCTTCCTATTATACTTCTTTTTCCAATATTTTGTTGTTTTCTTTTTCTTTTTTGTCTTATTTTGTACATTACTCCTTCCTAATTGTATTGTATTTTCCTCTACCTCTATTGTTCTTTTAATTTTATTACTCACAATCCTACTTATGTTCCATAGGCCTTCTAACAAAGAGAAGGCTAAAAGCATTAGTAAGGGCTAAGATGGGTCTTCAAATTAAGGCAAGCCTATGTGATTCCTCGATCTTCAAGTTTAGAGCACTTTGTTCCCTTTACCATCTAGTGTTGGCTCATCATTTGAATGTAGTGAGATAAAATTATACTTGTCTTAAATTCAGAGCCTTTTGAATTGACATTTGAATTTACACCTTCAAAATTGAGTTTCTTAAGGCTTAGGTCTTGATTGATAACTAGGGTTATGATGACTTTAAAGTGACAAGTTTGAGAAAGTTAGCTTGTTAGGTAAGTTTCCTGGGATGGGATAGGCTTGATTGTAATTGTACATGAATTGCCTTTGGCTGATTATGCTTGATGGGTTGGGTATGAATAGGTAATGGTTTGATGGTTATGGCTGATCAGTTATGTGTTTGATGAATTTCTTTGCTTTATAGTTTGTGTATGGGTGGAATGTTTTGGACAACATATATAGTGAACTGTGAATGGTATAAATATGACTATGAATGGTTTACAAGCGTATTTTCCGTAGCAATTACTATTTTATTGGGATTTGCCGATTATAAATTTTGGATAAGTATTTTTCTTTCAGAAAGGGGAAAAAAAAAAATCTCTGAATACGCAAAATACGAAGAAGAAAAATCGAGAAAGCAACTTCTAACTTCTACCAAGCCAAAGTAGTTAAATATTAAATATGATCTAATAAACGGGGATTCGTCTGTTCCTATTATATTATTAATCCATAACCAAAGCAGATCAAAGGAAAAAAAAAAGAAAAGAAAAGAAAAGAAAAAAGATTCATGCTCATTCATAGTTCGATGACGGGGTATGAATGAAATATAGTATGGAACATGAAAATGGACCGTTAAACGCAACATGCATTGATCTGGAAGCTAACATTTCACATCGATTTAGAGCATACGAGTAAATTGTACGATTACGTAATTATCTGGCAATCAAAATAATCTAATATTTCCATCTATATATTTGGATAAAAAGTTCTCTATCTAAACATTTTCAGCATTTTAATGTCATAATTTAATAGACATTAGGCACAATTCTGATTTTTAACATACGATAAAAGCTATTATTATAAAAGAATTATCCAATATCAATATAATTTTAACTAAGGCTCTTATAAACCAATTCAACAGTATTCTTACAATAGAATGAAACGGATCACAAATACATAATTTTAACTAGGGTTTTTATATAACTTGGCAATAATTTTTATATAAATATTCCAACATTTCCCCGAAGTCCTTTTTCCCAGGTGGCTTGGCTCCAAATAAATTTATGAAATAACTTCTCGATCATCTAAAATGTCATTAATAGCATCGAATAATTTTCATACATTTAATGAATTAACTTTAAAGCACTTAGCACTGGCACACAGGTCTACTTATTTATGTTGCCAACACATTGCTAGCAAATACATAAGAGTTACTCGTAGTAATGAAATGAGATGTTGTAACCTCCAAATCTTCATTCATGAGACATGGTAATAGGGAATTAAGCGTTTTAGTGGTAGTAATTTTTGGCCAACTTGAGTAATAATTCAAAAGAGGAAGAATTCTCTATATATTATATTACCTCCTACATTCATTCCATTGCAAGCCAACAAGACAATTCACTTTCTGGTCTGGTAAAACTTGGTAATTTGTTCAACTATGGCAAAGAAGTCCAGTTTAGGCCGACAAAAGATTGCCATGGAAAAAATTTCCAAGAAAAATCACTTGCAGGTGACGTTTTCGAAACGAAGATCCGGACTGTTTAAGAAGGCAAGCGAGTTATGCACTCTTTGCGGGGTTGAAATCGCGATCGTAGTATTTTCTCCAGCAAACAAGGTGTTTTCGTTCGGTCACCCCGAGGTCGATTCGGTCATTAATCGCTTCCTCACATGCAATTGTGCACCCGATCCTGATGCAGACCATCTCCTCGAAGCTCATCGACTAGCTAACATCCGCGAGCTCAACGTTGTACTCGCACAAGTTATGGATCAACTGGAAGAAGACAGGAGGCGTGGAGAGGAACTTGACCAAAGCCAGAAACAAAGCCAAAGCCAATGCTGGTGGGAGTCTCCTATTGAAGAGCTCGGGCTGTATGAGCTTCAGCAATTGAGATCATCGCTTGAAGAGCTTAAAGATAATGTCGTCAAACAGACCAACAAGTTATTGATGATGAACCCTACAAGTTACTTCGATGACAGGAAAAATTTTGACCCTTTTCTGAGTAATTCCCTCGAACCAAATCATGCTTTCTCATCCTCTTCCCGGATGTTCAACTTCCACAACGATAATGGATTTTTCTAAATCTTTTTGGATCGTCTCTTTGGGACTACTAGAAAATCTTATCCAGCACCTCGCTAGTCATGATTCTCGTTCTATCTGTCCATGTTTGTATTGAGATTGAAGAAAAATTGATGTTCGCGGCCTAAAAGAAAGCAAAGAAGAATGAAGTTTTTTTACGCAATTGGATATATTTATCCCGTGTCTTGTTGTTTGTTCTCTCTTGCAAAAATTAGTATATTATTAACTTAGATTTAATATTTTTATTGTCATGTTAATTGCCTTAAAAGAGCATATTAAAAATATAGAGCAAAAGTCATATGGTTTTAAAACTATTCTTTTTTTTTTTCCTTTTTTTATGACGCCATTCTCTCTCTCTTTTTTTTTTTTACCATCAAAATAATAGAACTAGAGAAATAGAACCAGCATATAAGTTCTATTATCTTATATATCAAAAGAAAAGATGGAAAATTACACCTAACTATTCTCAAAAGATATGACCGGTATTATTTTAGCAATTGTGGTGATGCGGTTAAGTAATATTTGAGAGATGATATACTTCAAGACACTAATAAAGTGTATCCTTTGAAAAAGAAATTATTTTCGCTAACTTAGTATTTCCTACAAGTAAACAAAGGAAAATGCCAAAAGGAGTATGTGAATAGTGTTCTTGTCATATTTCTCTATTGTAATGTCATTATTAATGTGTACATATCCATTCCACGAGATAGGGGGAGGGGGGGAAATCAACTATATAGAGGACATCATATCGAGATGATGGGATCTACTAACCTAGTAACTTATCGAACTTAAGAGCATAGTCAGCTTTGTATCTTCGTGTGGGTTCTAAGATGGGCAAGAAACAATAAAGGATAAGGTAAAGGGTGTAATTTTGTACTAACCTAAGTACATAAAATTTAATTTGACAAATATAATGGAGGTTTTATCATGTTGACTTAATTTATGAGTCATGAACCATTACTCTAGATGAGCATTTAGCCAGAATGTTAAATCTATTTCAAATCTCCAATTCAAGTCAATTTTTACTTATTTATTTATTTATTTTGTGCTTTTGTTTATGGGTTTTATAGCTTTAGATCTTCAGTTGGTAGAGTTTTTAGACCTCTTAAGGGGCTATGGGTCTAGTCCAGGAGGTCCAGGTTGTCATGAAAATGTTATGCAATAGAGACAGGGACTAAATCACTATGAGATTTGATATTTAAGTTAGAGAGAGAAGAATTTGAGCTTAATATAAAATACAATAAGTGTGTGTATTTATAGGATTCTATTCATTTTAAGACTTAGACTTAAGACTTGATAAGGCATTCCAAAAAGGATATTTATAGGATATTCCCCTTGGCTAAGTTTGGAAGTGCAACCTTAAGATTTGTGGAATTAACAATTTTTATTGACAATGGTGGAGGAAATGATTACCCATGGTCTTGTTCCCATCTCATTTTCTCTATTATTATAAGATGTCGTATGCTTAGGCCATATTGATTAAAATGAGATGAATTGTTGGTTGTCACATTATATTTAATTTAATGTGAATGCTGTATGGATAGAGAAGGAGTGGTTACTTGGAGAGTCATGTCTCGAAAATCTGGGGAGTAAGCTTACCCCAGGTGCATCATCACCCTAACCTTATGTTTAAGGTGGCATCTAGTTCATTGGTTTAGGGCTCAATCAAGGTTTTAGTTATCCGGCGAGGACAAGGGATGGTCAGTTCGATGGTTTGACGATCAATCCTAAGCTTAGTCGGGTCTAGGTCATTCGCTTACGGTAGGAGTCGATTGATCAAGAGGCATGCTGACCCTTGGCCATGTAGACTGAGCCTCCATAGGATCTTCATTTGCTTGGGAGGTGGCCTTGGTTGTCTTGGTCTTAGGTTTTTGGGTTATTAAGTTATTAGGTTGTATCTAATAGCTAATATCAAAAGGTTTTATTTTATTTTATAATTTATCTTTTTTATAAGTTATTTTTAAAAAATGATGTTAACTTATAATCTCATTTTAATTCCAAACATAATTTTTTTTTTGCTAATAATATACTTAAAAATGTTATGTCTATATATATATTTGCTAACTATCATATTACAATATTAGAAGAGACAAAATTGATTTGATCTATTTTATTAAAAATTAATATTTATACTATTAAATTATAATGGTTATCTTTCGGTTTTATATATAACGGAAGTTTTAGGGCAATTCTTAGAGTTCATACGGGCCATTCTAATTCCAAATTTTCTAAAGCTATATATGGAGGGGGAGGATTCTAATGCTACCCATCTACTCATCCCTCAAAATAAATCATATCACTATATTTCCATAGCTTGACTAAATGACTCATTTGGTTTGTCTTCTTCTATTTTTTATTTTTATATCAATTTGATTCGTTCTTAAATTGGATGCATGTCAAAATAAAATATTAAAAGAATATATATATTAATATTACAAAATTACGTACGTAAGATCAGGAGAGTTCGATATCAATAACTAATTACCAAAAGTAACTACATCAATATCCATTCTTTTTTTTTTAGTCTCATTTTCATGGTTTTCCTCTTTAGTGAAGGCCTATATGGAATTACCTAATATATTTTTTACCTTTTATGATTTCCTTGCAATGGACACAATTTCGACATGCAACGATGCTAGTAGAGCAAAATAAAGCACAAAATTAATAACATGGTGCAGATATATATATTTGCGAACAGGAAATGCAAATACGAAAAATAAATGCAAACTGCCAAGTGACATCAGTATCTGTTTGTCTTCAGTTTCTAATTCAAGACACAAATCAAACACGACAATTACAAAGCTCAAACAAGACAAGATGCGCATCGAGGTCCTAGATTGCAGAGTTCTACTCCTAGCTGCTTCATTGCCTTGGTGGGCGTGGGGCCACAACCATTACAAAGCTCAAATTTTAAGAAATCAAATACTCAAATGCATCATCTTATCAACAATCCCTAGCCATCAACTTAATTTTTATGATAAGAAATTACCCTTGTATTAAGGAAGTACCGATAGATCGATCAAGAAGTGCCGACAGATCGATCAATGAGCGATCCGAGTACCCGCAAGTAGTGGTGCTGACCGGAATCGTTAGTTTATGAGTTGAAAATGAGATAAATCGTGATTAATCCGATTTAAGAGTTGATTGGTTGGTTCTTGAATATTATTTTTTTTAATTAATTTTGATAATTTCTATTAATTTTCACCTTGATTCGATTTTAATTTTTGTATATTTTTTTCTAAACATAATCTCTTTTTTCTTTTTAAATTATACTAATTTATTAATAATTTTAAATTTTTTTATTAATTCCCAACTCATATAGTTAAAACCTTTTTATTTTTTTTCCTTAAATTTTATATTTTTTTATATTTAAATTCTTAATATTTGACAAGTTTTATAAAAAAATATTTACATTAACTTAAATTAAATTTTTTATTTATCCCTTACATATAATAAATTTATGATTAATTTTTTATCATTTTTTTAATAATATTATTTTTAAAAAAATATATTTTCACCATTAAAAAAGATAATTTTAATATATCATGACTTAATAATATATATCATTCAATTATTTTTTTCGACTTAATAACCATCTTTTCTTTTTCCTCTGTTTAAAAAAAGAGAGTAAACTAATTATGCCAATTTGGACCATTAGTCTACTTGCAAGGAGATGCCGGCAGTTCACAAAAATAGAAAAGCATTCAACCCCACCTTGTGCACGTACATATGCTAGAAAGTATTATTGGAACGTGCATGCACCTAAACAAATACAATTACCAGTGTTTGCATGCATGCATGCCAGTCTGCTCTAATGGGTCACAAACTCACAAACAATTCAGAGGCTTTGTAGAGAATGATTGCAAGACTAAGAACGCACCACTATCATATTATACATATAAAAGAAAATTAACATCAACACCATAACGTAAATTTTCCTTCCTGAAAAACTTTTGTCATTGTGTTTCCTAGCAACGCAGTCAAAAAAAGCACTTTGTAAATCAAAGCCGGCTGTGCTTCTCCGTGGAGGACAAGACGGTAACAGTGTTGACTTTTAGAAGTGCTGCAGAAACTGAATTAACATTCACAGAATATCCGAAGCTTAATTGCCTAGGTTACTAAAAGCACGCAGCATTCAAAGTTTAAGCAGTTTGACTACTGCCTGTTCCATTCTCACTCTTCACTCCCTCACCCTGAGTCACACCGTCATTCCCTTTCAACATTGATGGTAACTTTATATTGTTCTCTTCTATTTCTTGTTTGTCAGAGCTGGCAATCTTCTCCATTGAAAGATCCAACGATCGCCCAACTTCTGCTGTGGAATTTGTAGGGATCAAGTCGTTTGTAGTCATGTTAGAGTCATTCCTAAGATCTGTGTTGAGAGATTTCATACCAGAGATTTCTCCAGTTCCTACACCGTCCTCTGCACTAGTTTGTGCTTTAAGTGAATCCATAGTCACTGTTGCATTAAGAATAGATGTAACAGAAAACTCTGAACTTCCACCTCTAGTGTCATTGCTGGCTCCAGTATCCGCTTCTGTGGAATTGATCCTTGTATCAAGTTTACTCAAAGTTTTATTTGTACCACTTTCAATTAGATCCACGCTACCATTGACAGCAGCAGTACTTAGCTCAGGGTCCTTACTCACATTTACTGTCTTATTAAGGCCAAAGCCAACTTTAACCATTCCATCCTCTCCAGTATTTACCTCCAAATTGCTTTTATCAGCAGTAGCGTTTCTCTCCTCACTGGTAGTATTGATCCCTAAATTCTCATTTAAATTATCTAACATTAATTTCTCCGTCCCCTCATGAGCAACTGCACTAGAAGCATCATCACCCTTGTAATGTTCTTCCCGTGCTTCATGAGTGCTTAGATTGCCCTCATCATGATCCTCATCCTCCAAAACACGTTCATCATCAACTTGGCCTTCTTTGTCTTCCTCGTCATTGCTTTCGCTCTCTTTGTCATCACCCTCCTCTTCTCTTTCTCTGTCTTCATCTATGAGTTCTTCCTCATTTTCAGCTTCTCCTTGCAGCTTCTCTTGATCATGTTCATCCATGTCACCATCTTCACCTCCCTGTCCCTCATCTTCCAAACCATCATTCTTGAGCTCCTCTTCTTCCTGCTCTTCTTCATCTTCATGTTTCTTATGTTCTTGCTCAGCTTCCTCATGTTCTGCTTCTTCTTGCTCTTGTCCTGAATCATGGCCACTACGACCTGCTTTGTTCCCCTGCAGTACATCTTGTACCATAGGGTCCTCTTCTAGTCCTTCCTGTCTAACTTCTTCCTCATCAATAATGTTCTCCTCCTCTTCTCCGCTCTCATCCTTCTTTTCTGTTTCCTCCACACGAGGTCGCAACTCTTTCCTACCATATTTCAAAATATCGAGATTTGGATCTTTAGATACAGCATTCCCATCCTTCTCATTTAGTTCCCTCTTCTTATCGTGTGAATACTTCACTTGGTAGATCAACCAGAAGCAAATACCAAGTAACAGCATAATCTGCAGAACATTCTTTGCTTTGATGCCCCTGGATCTTTGTGACCTACTAGGCAAGCGCTTGAGCATAATGAAAGCTCCGACTCTCTCTCTATGAATGCACGGATTGAAGCCTGCTCACATATTAAGTATGAGGAAAACATATCATAAGGAAAGAATGGTAATGATAAAATAACCAATTAACCAAAAGGAGACTAGACCCCTGTGTTAACACCTAAATGGCAATTCCAGCAATGAAATAGAGGATATTTGATATTCAATATGACTGTTGTGATTTTTAACATGAAATCTCTAACGCATACTACAGAAAGGTGCCACAGAGCACATTCACACTCAAATCAATGTAATGATAAGTATGTCCATTCTTCTCTGGAAATAAGAGGGATTCACCAAAGAAGATCCTTCTCCTTCCCTTTTTTCTCGGAAGAGAAGGAGGATCCTCCAGACAAAATTGATGAAGGGGAATTCTTCTCCATGAACCCATGTTTACCTTTTGTGGAAACCTAATTTGGAATAGAACCAATTGAGGAAGTACTTTCCACCCGAGGAAAAGAAAACACATATCAACCTTTCCAAAACCATTTCTGGATAGAAGCACATCAATCGTAGTTTTCAATCTAAACGCCGCATTACTGTTGGTAAATCACTAGCATATGCCTAAATGAAACTCCAATATCCATATTTGGCGTTCCTGAACCGTTTCAGAATCGAAGATAACTCTTCAATTTTATATAACAGATGGCAATTATTATCCTTTAAGATGCAAAAGTGGTCTTATTTTACAAGCTTTTGTCAAATTCAAACACAAATTTTCCTCATTTAAAAACATCAAACACTACTCCTCCAGTCTTTGAGCAACAACGTGGATTCTAAACCCATCAAACAAGCACGACTCTTTTCACAAATTAAGAAGAAAAGAAAACCCATTATCACAACAACAGAACAATCATCAAAAGTTTCAATCTTTGGACAACCCAATTCATAAACGATGTCAAAAAATCCAGGAAACATCAATAAACAAATTTAAACAACAGGAACATAACATTACAAAGAAAGAAAACAAAAAGTGAAAAAAGAAAGTAAAGGATAAAAGAACTTGCACGTGTCCCAAATGACATACCTGAAATAAAAGAAGCAGCAGCTAAGAATGCAAAAGCTTTGAAGTTTGAAGTTTGGTGGAGCGAAAGAGAGAATGGAGCAGTTGGAAGTGCGTCTAAACAAAACCAAACAACTTGGGGGAAGCAAAATTGAAAATATCGGATCCAGGAACAAAACAACAGAAGGAAAAGGAAAAACTATAACAGCGAAAACAAACAAATACAGGGGACTGGATACTCGAGAAAAGTAAAGTTAGTAAATAAATGGGGTAGGCAGTTGATGCTCGCCGTACTCAGCCTGCTACTTGGTAAATGGCTAGTATGTGTGTGATTGTATTGCATATGCTGTAGTTTGCTTTATTCACACGCTTTTCGATACGTATACTTTTGTTTCTGGTCAATGGTCATGGGCCCTCTTGTACACGTGCAGGCCCTTTTGTAGTTTTTAGGTATTGGGCCATTTCTATGTATCGACTAAATTCAAGAAAGGAAATACAATTTTCAAAAGAAAAAAAAAAACGTATAATTTTCAAATTTTCAGAGTAATTAATAATTTAAGTTTAATAGTACATCTTATTAGGGATAAGTGTGTTTTGGTTTGTCACAATTTATCCTTTTTATCGAATCGAACATAATATAATAATTTTTTTTTTTTAAATTAAACCTAACTATTGATAGGACATTTTGGGCTTAAGCCTCTTAGGCCTATACCGATCTTCTAAGGCTCAGTCCTACACCTCTGGTCACCCTTAACCTAAACGTAGAGTTTGGCTCATTCAGTTATGATAAGTCTCTAACGATTAGAATATTTCGGATAAAGTTAAAAGATTAAGTTAATAATCACTTCTTATATATCTAGATCACGTCAAATGCCATAAATTCACTCTCCAATACTTATAGAAGTGGTTCTGCCCACTAGTAGCTTTCTAATTGTCGATACCACTCTTCTATAAATACAAGGCCACTGCCCAATAATAAACTATTTGATACTTTGCACACTTGTATCTACTATTTGCTTTCAAGCTCTTATACTTTCCAAATACCTAAAAATAACTTAAGGATCAGAGTAGTTGCTCCTCAGCGTACCCTTATTGTTTTCTCTTTTGCATGCCCCACCACTAATGCGAAATCCAATCTTTATTTGATCAATACTGGTAAGATCCTTGGGACAACATTTGGCATAGTCTTTGAGGATTTCTAATCTTGATTTCTACCTAAACATATTAAACATTCTCCCCTAAACAGCACTTGTAGCTACTATGTCTTGTGCTAGCAACCTTGACAATCACTAGTTGGTGAATAATCAGCCCATTGAGAACTAACCCCTTCTAAAGGAAACATTGGAGGAGTGCCTGGAGTGCTCGAAGTGTCCAATAGTGGAATATGTTACCCATAACAAGTTGCTCCGTACTTGCCTTAAAGAAGCTAAGAGGTGCAATGTACAGACTCACTCCCTTAAAGCTTTTGATGCTTGCATTGGGTAGAATAACCACCATTAGCAAAAATTAAGTGGTAGGGATTAATAACCTGATCCCTTGATGTAGCTGTAGCTAGCTCAATTTGTGGCAACCCGCGACCAAGCCCAGGTAAGAAATGAGTAGGTGGCTAACTCTTATGGAGTACATACACTACATCGTACTGAGCTCATTAAATAGACGATGTCGACCTCAATGAGCTTTGCACAATGGTAAGAAGTTTCTTTAAATAGTAAGGGAGTAAGGTAGCTAGAGATGTCGGGCTGGTCGTTAGCAACAAAACCCCCTTTACTAATGAGGTCTAGGATGAAGTGTTGGCCCCCAATAGCAAACTTTCGACCTTGGATCAATATGATAACACTGGTGATCCCAACGATCACCTCTTTTACTTTCGCACCCTCATGAACCTTCATGGTCATGGAGATACCTTAATGCGTAAGGCTTTCTTAGGTACTCTAAGGAAAGCAGCTCAAACATAGTTTAACCACTTGCCTGAGAACTTTATCTACTCCTTTGGCAAGTTAGTGTGGAAGTTCAGCCTTCACTTCAAGGCTAGCGAGCCCTTATCCAAGGACACATCATTCTTGTATTTGATTAAGCAGAGTGAAGGCAAAACCTAGTGTAAATTTGTGGCTCAATTCAACAATGCCCTAATCAAGATCCCTTAGCTGGACAAAGGAGTCATTGTACACGCCGCTCAATTTAGCACCCGACCTTTGAGAGATTTCTTCTGATCCTTTGCGAAGAACAAGGTGAAAACTCGGGCTGATTTCTAGAATAAGACCTAGAAATATATGGACCAGGAGAACAATATTTGCACCAGGTATAATGCTAACCAAGAAAGGTCAGATGGAAAATAGGACAAGGAGAGATTATCTGTTAAAGATTGCTTTAGCGATAAGGCACTGAGCAAATCAGAAGGGGAAGGTTCGAATAAGAAGAAGCACTAAGGTCGAGCGAGACCCACTCCTCCCTCTTATCTATACGCAGCATACCCCTTTAAAGAGACTTATTGCCTAGGTTTACTCCTGGGTGATGCATAGGAACCTGCTATAAAGACCCCCTGAGATGAAAGGGACTTTAGTTGTTGGAACTTGAACAAACATTACCAGTTCCATGGCCACACCACTAATGAGTGCTTCTAGTTGAAGAATGTGATCAAATATGCCATTCAGTGGGGCTTTTTTAGTGAATATGTAGCCCAACAGAGGAACAACGACTGTTCCAATGACGATGAAGATCAGGCACCTTTGAGGTGGCGGACCAAGGGTTCTTAAGCAGAGCAGAACGATGACTTCCGCAACAGCCGCACCCCCAATGGCATTAATATACTTGTTTTTGGTGCCATACCCTAGGAACTGATTGGGTACTAGTAGTTTGGTTAACGCCCCATTTGAAGTGTTGGCTATAAGGGAGAAGAGATAGAAGCTAGATACTTCAATCTCTTTCTCCAACAAAGACTTGGAGGGGGTAAACACCCCCTATCAAGAAGCCTTGGTTATGGGGGCAAGGATTGTGAACTTCAAGGTCTTGAAGATAATGGTAGACTTCAATAACTCTACTAACATCCTCTTCCTCCATACATATGAAAGGATGAAGAATAAGTTGCCAGTCAAGATGAAGCCGTACCATCATAACTTCATTGGCTTTAATGGGAGTATCGTCTAAGCCAAAGGAATTATCACTCTTGATATAGAGCTTGGCGATGACAATCATGTTGTACAATGACCAGTGGAGTTCATTGTGATTGACTATCCATCCCCCTTAACGCTTTCTTGGAAAGATCAAGTTTGAATGCGTTTGGGGTCATCACATCCTCCCTTCACTTAAAGGCCAAATTCCTAACCTCGATTGGAGTGGGAATATGCAAATGAAACTAGAAGCTCTCCTGACAACTTTATGTTTGAACGGCTAGAGCAGATGAAGTCTTTGCTCTAGAGACCAGCTTATAGGAGAAGCTGGCCAAAAGAGGTGAGTCAGGCAAAAAAATAGAAGAAGTGTACATTGGCCCCTTTCTTAGCCAGAATACTAAAGTTAGGATTGAGACTCCTTTCGAAGTGGAGGATAAGATAGTTGCTCTCCTATGGGCCAACTCAAACAAGTTTGCTTGGTTGACGTCAAACATGCTTAGGATCTCCTCCGACCTAGCAACCCATAGTTTCAATGTCGATCCCACCGCGTAGCCAATTAAGCAAAAAAAGAGATACTTAGCTTTAGATAGGTAGCACGTGACTGGGGAAGAAATGCAAAAGTTGTTAAAGACTGACTTCGTAAGGGAGGGAAGTATTCGACCTAGTTAGCAAACATAATGCTAGTTAAGAAGAAATCTGGGAAGTGGCTCTTGTGTATTGATTATACTAACCTCAACAAAGCTTGCTTGAAGGACTATTTCCCCCTCCTTAGGATCGATTAGTTGGTCAACTCCACTTCGGGACATGCTTTGTTGAGGTTTATGGACACCTTCTCGCATTACAACCAAATAAAAATGGACTTGAAGGACAAAGTCTATACCTCTTTTATTACTGACTTTGGTAAGTACTGCTACACAGTCATGCCTTTCGGCCTAAAAAATACTAAGGCAACATATTAGTGCATAGTGACAAAGCTGTTAAATCGGGTGCAATATGGAGGTGTACATCAACAACACAATTGTCAAGAGCAAGGACCAAGCGATCATGTCAAGGACCTTTAGGAAGCTTTTGACCAAATGAGAAGAAATGACATGAAGTTAAACCCCTATAAGTATATCTTCGAGGTTAGCTCAGGCAAATGTTTAGGCTTCTTGGTCACCTAAAGGGGTATTGTGGCCAACCCTAAAAAGATACGTACCATTAAGGACATAAAGCCCCTTACCTTGGTCTAAGATGTACAAAAGCTCACTAGTATGGTGGTCATATTGAGAAAGTTTATTTCGAAGAATGTAGATAGATGCGTTGAGTTTTTTAAAAACCTAAAAAATCCCATAGGTTTCGAATGAACTCTAAAGTGTGCGGCAGCTTTCTAGTAGTTACAAAACTTCCTCGCACACCTACTAGTTCTTTCCAAGCCTATCCAAAGGGAGAACCTATTTTTATACCTGGCTATAAGCAATTGGGTGTTGTCCTTTGGAGAGAGCATAGGCTCATATACTATATTAGCCACATACTCCATGGGGGGCTAAGATCAGGTACACTCAGGCAGAGGAGTTTACCCTGGTTGTTGTCATTTTAGCAAGTTAGCTAAGGCCCTATTTTCAGGCGCACGAGATCATTATGCTTTCAAACCAACCACGACACACTATGCTGCTGAAGCTGGACTCGTTTAGACGAATGGTGAAGTACACAATGGAGTTGAGTGTGTGTGAAATCCAGTATCAGCTATAAACAACCTATAAGGCATAAGTATTAGCCAACTTTGTGGTTGAATATATAGGAGAAGAGGAAGCACCACTTGGTGATGACAAACCAATGTTGACTCTCCATATTAACGAATCATCTACTATGGGGGGTGGAGGTGTAGGTCTTATTTTGATAGACCCGTATAAGATCATAGTCTACTATGCCCTTAAGTTTGAGTTCAACACTAGCAACAATGAATCCAAATATGAGGCCTTGATAACCGATCTCAAATTAGCTAAAGAGATTAGTGTTGAGCACTTATAAGTCTTCTCGGATTCTACGCTAGTAGTCTAATAAGTCTGAGGTGAATATGAGGCCAGGGACAATACTATGGCAAGGTGCTTAAGGAAGGTGAAGAGCCTTCTAGCTAAATTTCCTTTGTGGAGCATCATGAAGATCCCTTAACTTGAAAATTTAGTGGAAAATTAGCTATCCAAACTCACCTCTACTAGAATATAGAAGCCCGATGTGAAGGATAGGAAGATCTTCATAAAGTACCTATCGGAGAAGAGCATAACTTCAAGCTTAGCAAAAGTCTTGGAACTGACGGTAGTAACATTAGAGCTGAGTTGGATATATCCCATCCGAAGTTATTTGGAGCATAGCATGCTCCCGGAAGACAAGAGAAAGACATAGAAGCTGAGATATCATGCGACTAACTATACGTTGGTTGATGGCGTTCTGTATTGCAAGAGGGTCAGCCTTCTCTTGCTCAAATGCCTCTAGGAAGGTGAGTACCTGCGTATTATGCAAGAGCTGTATGCCAGAGTATGTAGCAACCACATTTAGTCCCAAGCCTTCTATATCCGGGCACTATAGCTTGAACAATACTGGCCTACCATGAGACAAGATGCCAAAGCCATAGCTTAGAAGTGCCCTCAGTGTTAGAAGCATGCTTCCATTAGTCATGCACCTAGCATTAGTCTTCGTCTCTTAACTAGTTCGTAGTTGTTTTCTTAGTAGGGCATTGACATCTTTGGTGCCTTCTTCAAGGCTTTGGGAGGACGGTAGGTCATCATAGTTGCCATTGACTACTTCACCGAGTGGGTCAAAGCTAAAGCCGAAGCCGTGGAAAAAATCACAGAGCGGAGTGTTGAGTCCCTTATTAGAAACAACATCTACTCTTGACTTGGGGTCCCTTATGCCCTCATTATGGACAACAGGCGGCAAATTGACAACCTTAAATTCAAAGAATTCTACGCTAAGTATTACATTATGCCGCACTTCACGTTGGTTGCCTACCCCTAGAAGAATGGTTAGGTAGAAGTAGCCAATCGGGTCATCTTTGACAGTTTAATGAAGCGAGTAGATCAAGCCCATAACACCTAGGCAAACAAATTACCCAACATTTTGTAGAGGTATAAGACTACCTACCGTAATTCCACAGGTGAAACCCCTTTTTGCTTGGCATTTAGGTCGAAGGTGGTGCTTTCCATCAAACTTAAGCTCCCTAACATCTAGACTTAAAGTTTTAATGCCATCCTTAATAAGTCCTTATTTTAAGCCAATATCGATACCATTGAAGAAATCCAAGACCTTACTGTAGCTTAAGTAACTGCTTACCAGTATTGAGCTATTAGATACTACAATCAGAAGTCAAACACAAAGAATTCAAGGTCAGCAACCTGGTTTGTCGAAAGTTAGAAGCCATAGGTTCATGAGAAGGACAGGGTAAGTTGGCCCCTAATTAGGAAAACTCGGTCAAAGTTAGAGAAAATTTAGGCAATAGAGCATATAGATTAGACAGACCAGATGGCAAGCTCATCCCCTGCATATGAAATGTCGATAACTTTCCTGTTTACTTTGATTATTATATCATTATGTAAATTGTCTCAAAGTTTGAATGAAAATTTCCATTTCGTACAAGTTATCCACATTTCTTTCTCTCTCTCTTTCTCTGACTCATACCAATTCCCAGCCTCTAAAGGGTGAATGGACTCATTTACTAGGTAGGTCAAAATACTACCAGCCTGAGCCTTTCGGGTGAACTCAACAAGGGGAGACATCCCTTGCATAGAGGAACTCTCATCTACTGGGCAAGTTAGAACGCTACTGACCTGACCTCTTGGGTAACCTTAACAAAGGAAAACATCCATCCTGTAAACCCTACTTTTAGCGGGCCTATAATTTGACTAAGAGTGCTTTCCGAACGTTCCTAAGGATTAACTAAACTAAGAACTCAAGTTTACAGTTAGAAATACACTTATTTTTCCAATTCGAAAGCCTATTATTGATAAAACTCGAACTTAAAAAGCTACGAACTCTAAAGTCACCCAAAAACCCTAAACCCTAAAACAATTAAGGATTTTCAACCCTAAGCGATTAATCGATAAATTAATTTAGCTCTAGAAAATTCATAATTTTATAAGAATTGAATCATAATTTACAAAACAATTCAAGAAGTAAATCCTAAAATAATTTCCTATAAGACAATGCTCTTATCTTCATTCTTAAGCCTTACATTTAAATGAGTAGACCAACCAATCACCTTAAATGACTTATCAATTGAAAGTTGGAATAATTTATCAATTGATAACTTATCAAAATCTAGTGATAAGACACTTTCCTTATCACCCCTTCACTTATACTACATATGAACAAATTGTCACAAGATTTCACATGCTTAACTTTAATAAATGAGACAAGACAATTCCATGCTCAAAAGGATACTATATTGCTGGTTGTACGAGCTAGAAAAGGGGGGCCATACTCTTGTCTTTCATCCATCAATCACTTTAACTTACATTCCACTATTCACCCCTTAATGCTGACATCATCAACAGTTGCAATTGTTGACTTTTGTGTATGCTACAGGACAACAAAGTCAAGCTTCTTAAACACACAATCACCCCATTCCCAACCAGCCACTCTTTCATTAATTTCTCTTACTTTAAATTTCATTTTCACTTCCTTTTTCTCTCACTTGAAACCAACCCAAAAGTGGAAACACAAATACCCCACAAATCCATCACTTGTCGCCACTTTCGAAGCTTCCACTCACGGCATACTCAACTTTTTCTTGTGTCTTTCTTTTCCAACATTCGAAGCTTCTTTAGGACCCTTAGAACACTCCCTAAACTCCACTTTAAAGGACTACAACTTGGGTTTTAAACAAGGTGCAAGAAAGAAGAAGTAACAAGTAAGATAAAGAGCATAAGTGGAACCTTAGTGCACAACCTCCATACTTTTGCTTTATGGACGAGTAACTGTTTTTTTATGTTAGTAGGTTAGTGTTCATGTTAGGAGACTATGATTTCTTGAATATATGAGTATGATCATAAGTTGGTATAACATCAAAGACCACCCTAAAAAACAAACTCATGAAACCCTTACATTAAGTTGCAATATGAGTATATAAAGTTGGTGTTTTGTAGAGATATTTGTTTAACACTTTTAATGAAAGATTTTAAGTTGAGAGAATCTTGAAATGAGAACTTGAATGGAAAAGAAACATGCTGGACGTGAAGATTCAAAGGTCATTTGGGTGTTGATTTTACTTCTATTAAGTTAAACATGCTCAAATCTATACTTAGGTTAAGGAAAAATCTATCACATGAAGTTTTATGAGGAAATCAACTTTGTAAGACATAAACTATGATATGGAAGTTGTAATAAGTATGTGATCTACTATTTTCATGAAAAATATGAGTCAAATAATCCTCTCATGGAAAAGAAGTCAAGCTAAGATTTGAATACAAGTAACTCAGGTTTATGATTTAATACCTAAACTTAAAAAAATGATGAAATAAGTTGGAAAACCAAGTCGTAAGCTCTCATAGTCAAACTAAATAGATTTGGAACATCCTTAAAAGACACTTAAAAATATGATAAAAGTAAGTAAACAAAGTGAAAAGACTAATCAAGGCAAGTATGATAAGTATATTAAGCTTAAAACTCGAAATTGAGCTTAAAACTTCCAAAACGAACCTCATACACCAAGTTGAACTACTCTTAAACTTCTGAACAGCAACTTGACACATCAATAAGAGTTATTTTAAGAATCTCAAGAAACCCACAAGTCATTCCCTAAGCCCAAGAAAGTTGTTAAATTTGAGTTGGATAAAAAATAAATCCATTTGACAACTTAAGCTCACTTAAGAGCCTAAGAAGTAGTTGTTAGCCTTAAGAGTGTAAATCAAAGTTGTAAATTTGACCTCAAGGAGTATTTTGAGCTTAGAAATAAATCTTAAGGCTAAGCCCAAAGGATTTCCCAAGTTACCAAAAAGCCCATTAACCAAACAAAGCTCAAAAGCACTCCAAACCATGAGGACCACTACTGTTCTGACCTATGGATAGATTTACATGCCTCATCTCAAAAATCCAACCTCACCACATTAAAGTACACTAAAAAACGATGAAGATTGACTATAAGATCATAAAAATTGGATTTTAAACAAAAAAGTTATACGCGATTGAACTTTTATATAAAACTAGGAAAAATATGAAAACTAGTCAAGAGTATAACTTAAGGGGTTTTAGCTTAGTTTCCTAAGTTTTATTTTAATCCCTTATAGTATTATGATTTCAATAATCAGGGGACGCCACGTTCGAAGACGACCCGCCCTTAGACTACTTTAACTGACCCGTATGGCAGAGTAAGTAAATTTCCGATTACTCTTTACTTGATTTTGCTTGTAGAATAGATGCACCTAAAATTATATATATAAATTTGGATGCTTGTGGGATATGGGAAATGCATGTATATGAATTTGTAAACCGAATGCTATGGCTTGTTAATTATATAATAATGGGAATTGTTGTGATAATTTCTATGTGCGATTTTATGGAATGAAAATCATTTGATCACCTTGAAAATCAGGTTAACCACTTATATGATTAAGAAATTAGATGGATCATACATTCCCTATAATTGCGTTCGGATAACACCAATTGCCACTTCATGTAGAAGATGGGAAGGGACTTACGGGAAGAGGGCCTCTTGCAAGATTGGGCACTAGCTATGTCATCATTTTATTGAGTCTCTATCCTAAGCTGATGGGCTTACTAGGCGCCAAGAGGCGCCAAGAGACGCCAATTATTGGTGAGGAGCTATGTCTTGTGGTTTCTGCTTAGAGCGTGTGTTTATGGATTGTGGAGGTTACCATATCACTAGATTTGGGATTTTAAAAATATGATTTGTTATTCGGTAAGGAAAGTATATACATATATATTTATATATATATAGTTTTGTTTTGGCTTAAGCACAATAGTGCAAATGAAATAAAACCCAAGGTCTAGAACTTGGATTTTGGTTTGGGTCGATTAATTTTCTCCAAACCCTGACTACAGGGAGTGTAATTCTGAGTCGTATGCAGTTCCTAGGCCACTGCATGCATTGTTTGGTATACTGATTATTTATACATTCATATGATTCTGCATCTAATAAATTTCTGCTATGTGGTATTGGTGAGGGTATTTATCTTACTAAGATTAAACTTACACCCTGATAGATTCCTTTTGTTGTAGGAAAACCTCTTTGCTAATTTGAACCGAAGCAAGCCTGTGGTGAGTCTCGTATAGAGACGGGTTGGAGCGATCAGGGAGCATAGAGGAGATTTTGTAGAAACTTTTGTAGATAGTTATTTACTTTTATCTTATTCATAACATAGTTTAAAGTTTATGATATGGTTCCTATTATGAACTGCATTTGTTTGTAATATTATTTTGGTGTGGAACTTACTAGTCCACATGTTCATTTAGTTATTTTACACCATAGAAGTTAATTTTAGTTAAAATCACTCTATATTACTTATCTATGAGCTTGACAGTAACGTGTAGTGGAAAGAGCCTTATGTTTTGTATGAAAGGCTTGCAATCAGCAAGGAGGTTGATAGTAGACCTTTATATAGTACACGGTGACCTGCTGTGATAACGATACTGTTGGGTCGTGATAGGTTTTACCTCCTACCTATTGGGCTGGTCAGTATGCTACCGACCTGACCTTTTTGGGTAACCTCGATAAGGGATAATACCCCTTGTACACTTAATTGAGCAAATAAGGAAAAAAATTCAATCGAAATCTAAAGCTTCTATCTACTTGGAGGGTTAGTTTGTTGATGGCCCTTAAGAAGAGTAGCTTTAAGTTAGAGCAGAGGCTGAAAGCTGTTGACTAAAGTTAGCAGGAGGATCACCTTGACCTTGATCACCTTGAGAAGCACCCTCAAAGGTAACTTCTTATTGAGCTGTTGGGATAGAAATGGATAGGGAAGTGTCTTATCTGGACCCGGTAGCAGAAGTGGCATCTTGGACCTCGGCAACTGCTTAAGTAGTTTCTTTCTCCAACACCTGGCCCTCTCTTTTCTCTTAAAAAGTTAGGTTATCAAAGAAATCAAGGAAACCTAAGTCAAGATCGAGATAATGGGTGAGCACCTCTCTCCTTGCGAAGCGAGCAGATTCAGTAAAGAGATCCTTTAGCTCGTCCAACTACTCCTTCATTGGTCAAAAATTAGTGACGACTTTCTTAGCAGTGACGTTACTAAGGACCTCCCTGCTCTCTATTTTGGAGATGATCTCCTCCATCTTTGAAGCTCTCACTTGGAGCTCCTGGATCTGTTGTTTTAACCTAACTTTTAGACTAGTTAACTTTAATGAGGTAGCTTTAGCACTATCATACTCTGATGCCTTCATTATCAGCTCGATTTGTATCTTGGAGACCAATACCTTTAGTTCGGCATTCTCTCCCTTAAGGTAGGCCTTGTCTTACCTCTCATTGTTTAGTTTCTAAGAGAGATGGGCCTTAGTCCTTTGCTCATCTTCAAGTTGAGCCTTTAGGTTGCTGGCCTCCTCAATGGCGTCTTCAACAATGGTATTTGCTCGCTCTACATCTTTAGCCTCCCATTCAACCCATTCGCTTGCATGTAAGAGCGATGCGGACGTCAATTAGCCTTGATGAACTTATTTAAGTATTTATTAGAAGAGGACTTTTCCTCCTTTAGGCCCTTTTTGGTGGTAGACAACGTCGCCTTAAATCCCTTTACCTCTTTCCAAATGGCATCATAGTTACTCAGTTGGAGTAGCACTTAGCTATGGTATTGCAAAAAGAAACCAAATTGAAGTTAGCTCAATGGTAACAGAGAAAGATGTTAACTATAAATAACAAAAGCTTACTTGTTGGATGAGTGAGCTTAAGTGACCTACCATCTCCATTGGGTTACCCCTCCTACCGTCAACATCCCTTCAAGGATGGCCCAATCGCCATGAGTATAAGACCTTAATGAGGCTTAGTAGCTGAGAGTCTGGTATTGCATTGTAATGTCATTCCCTTAGATCTCTTACTTTGGCCTTAGGAGCTCCCCCCTAACCCTCTTTGTCTCACCTTCGATAGTGTAACGACCGAGCTCTTCATTTCGTGAGATGTATGACACTTCCTTGAATGAGTTCGACTCAATCCACAAAAACCTAAATTTGTTTAGGACATAAAGAAAACTCGTCCTTAAATTTATCGATGCACTTGTAGGGATGAGCTATTGGCTACTCATACTAAGTCGCTCAACTCAAAAGTGTCTTTGCTATTGTTTTCTTCTTCTTGACCCTAAGTGCCAATTCCCCAGCAGTCTCTGACTCTTTTCTCTTTTGCCCAGCCACCCTGGACATGATACTGGCCTTAGCTACCTCCTCTTCCCTCTTGTTAGGAGGGGTGATACAAACTAAGTCCGATTCTTCAATACTGACAAGTTCGTCCTACACTAAGATAGGCTCAAAGGTGGGGACACTAGCAGGGGAAGGAAGGACTGCACTTACAAGTTTTTCAGCTAGCGGTTTTGTCTAGGGACCAAGAGGAATCCCCTGAGGAAGAGTAGTCAGCTCGACCCTGCTGGCTTCCCTTCCCCTTGAATTTGACCTTATAGCCTTGTCCTTAAGGTAAAAGGTCTTGGTGCTTTGATCCCCCTTAGCTTGGTGACGCCTCATTAGGTTGTTTACTAAGGGACGGGTGCCTTCTACGGCTAGCCTCTTGCTTACAAAAAATCAAGCAATCGATCAGGAAGAAGAAGACAAGATAAAGAAAATATAAAATACTACCATTCACTAACTCCATCGTAACTAGCATGGACAAGGAAGATTTTGCCCTATTTTATTAAAAGAGATATTGAACGAAGCACAACTTTACATACTAGCACAACAGACGAAGGCATTCATAAAAAAATGAACCTGTACCTTCATCCTACTTCTTCATCACAACCTTCTTTATACTAGGGAAGGGCTTAGAGATTGGATATTAGAAGTATCCTTCCACCATCTTCGGGGCATTTATTTCATTGCCATTCCTAATGGCTATGAAGGCATAAATCTATTGAGCGGACTTGGTATGATTAGGCCCAAGCTACTTTTGAGCCCCAGTTTGGTCTACCTTGTCCAAAAACCCACCTCCTCAATAGCTTAACTACTACATAGTTGTTCTGCTAACCTTTGAAAAAATCCGCAAGGCCGCAAAATAACTTCTTCCCCAGACAAGGTTGTAAGTATGGCTACCTTCCCTACTCTCCACCCAAAGCACTTTTCTACATATAGAAGTGGTTGAAAAGTTTAGGGGTAACCCTTATCACCAAGTATTCACAAAGTGTTTAAAGGGCCTTCAACATCTTTTACCTATTGGAAGGGACCTGTATGGATTGCACCGGTGAAAGTTGAAGAGGTCCTTTTTCAAGTTGCTCGAAAGGAGGCGTTGCCCAAACTCTAAGCACTTCCCAAAGATTGCAAAGCACCTCCTTAATAGTAGGACTACCTGTTCTTCCTTGCTTGGCAATCGTATCTTCTACTTAGGGATTGACTCAACAATAAAGTTTCTTAAGATCTAGTTAGGGGAAGAGGCCTTGCTCGCACTTACTCAACTATTCAGGAACTTGCCTGTCCCAAGCTCCTCAAATAAATCCTTAGGATTTAGTAGGGGAGCTTATATGTATATGTCCTTGTGGATGGCATTAATGAGCCTTGCTTTGTCTAGTACCTCTACTGCCATTCTAGTGGAGTTGTTAAGTTATGCCATTGACAAGACTTTATCCTCTCCTGTAGGGGGATGATCACTCCTTATGGTTTTGGAGTTGGTGATGTTGTACTTTGACACATCTAAATGTGTCTCACTTGTGTTGGTTAACATAGTTATTAAAGAAGATGAAGAAGAATGAACTTTGTTAGAAAGTTTGCGAAGAAGATCGATACAAGAGAGGGTGAAGTTTGTAGTATTGGAACAAAGAAATTGCAAAATAGTAACTCTCATCACGATTGTGGTATTTATAGGCTAACGATGTTGGAAATTGTACTGACAGTTATAGTAATATGTATAAGCACAAATCACTTGGAAAACTATAGTGCGGACATGTGGAATCAATTTTGATTGGATGGCTACATTTGAAAGATAAAAGGCTTGTAGTAGCTTGTCAGTCTATTGTGACAAGAGACTTATCACATCGCATTAAATGCACTGGAAATGGGCCCAATAAGGTGAGGATTTGAAAAGTTACTTCTACAAGAAATTTCCATGAGTCCCCTTCAACTTCAATAAGAGAACTTGCTCGATATGCTATTGGAGCTACACTTTAGATCAGATATATTTCTTACTCAGACAACGATTATCTCAATTTGCCTTGGCTTACTAAGCGCCTCTCCTCTATGACTCTTGTTAAGTTTAACTCGCTGTAGTCTTACCTCAACTCGAAACAACTAACTCAAACCGTAAGGTCTCCACCTTAAGTCACCCTTTCTAGTCTGATAGATGTATGCCTTACTCTGACCTAATGAAAGGTAAATGGCTTAGTCCTAAGAGGTTGGATCTTTCATGTCCTTCCTTAGAATTGTCTCATTTATCTCTGCTTGGAGGATAATCTGATTGGATACATTGTACTTGCTTAGCCCATGTACCAGTCAGCTTGGATTTTTCCACCTTAGCTTTATGTTGGATTGAACCTCTCCGCTCTAGCCCTTATAACAGCTCAAACATCTTTGCCTTGGGCTTTTAGTTGACCAAATCAACCCATATGCCTGAGAAGCCCATTTTTCCTCTCCTTGCGTTCATTGTGGCAACAAGAGTTTAGCCTATTCAACTATGGTAAGTGTTGATTGCGCCTTTTTGGCATGGGCCCCTCAGGCTCGTGCTGATCTTTTTGGGCTCATTCCTACACCTCTAGCAACCCTCTACCTCAACCTAGAGTTTGGCCTATTCAACTATGGTAAGTCTTAAATGGCCAGAATGCTTCAGATAAGGCCAAAATTTTAAGTTAATAACCACTTCCTACATATCTGAATCACATTAGATGCCATAAACCCACTTTCCAATACTTGCAGAAGTAGCTCTACCCAGTAATTGCTCTTTAACTACCGATACCACTCTTCTATAAATATAAGACTACCACCCAACGATAAATTACTTGATACTACACTCTTACATCTATAAATTTCTATAACTGACTTAAGAATTGGAGTGGCCACACTAAACAACTCCTGATGTACCCTCACTGTATCTCTTTTGCATGCCCCACCACTCGTCTGAAGTCCAACCTTTGTTTGATCGATATTGACAAGATTCTTGAGACGACATTGACTATACAGTCTAGTTCATAAATTTTTTTAACTTAATTAAAATCAGTTCGATCTGGTTTGATCAACAGTTGGAATCATTTATATCAAATTTTCGCTAAACATTTTTATCTCTAGTAACATATTTTTTTTCCATTAAACTTTCATATATTTTTAATTAATTTTTCATATATTTATCATGTGTGACGATACAAAGTAAAAAGTTGCATAAATCCTTAGTAAACTCAACTTGATTGGATGATGAGAAGGGACTTTATTCCAATGAATAATAATGAGGAATGAAAAGTGTAGTTGCTCGTCTAAAAGCGATACGAAGAAGATAAAAGAGACACACCAAACATTAGAAAAGAGATGAGAGATACATAAAAAGTATTAAAGTTAGACCTTTGATTTGAAAACATATAAGAAAAAAGACAATTTAAAAAAGAAAAATTTCTAAATGTGAAATTTCATAAGGAACATATTTAATTTAATCTTAATAATTGACTTAAAAATAAAGCAAAAAAGAATAAATATGAAAATTTTGATAAAATTCATGAAGATCAATGGAAAATTTTTTTAAAGGTACAAAATAATTGTATGAATTTTTTTTACTTAATCACATGGTTCAGTTTGGCTTGCTTCCCTAGATCAAACTATAAACCAAACGGTTTGCAAAAAAGCTGATTTTTTGGTTTGGTTTGATTCACAATTCATAGTTTTTTCCCCATTTATACCTCTTACTAACTTCTTCTTATATAGCTTTCTAGTTCCTTTATTCTCTTCTTTACCTTAAAAAGATATGGTTGATATATTTGGTACATGTATTAAAATCTAAAACTTTAGCCAAAGTTGATTAAAATATATTAGGAAAAGTCCATAACGGGTGGATATGGCTACTTTGCTCAAAATTTATCTAAATCTTTCCAAACTTTTATTATTAGTCATCTTTAGAGACAATAAATATATATATATATCTTAGATGGATCTAAATAGGACAAGTTTGGGACATGCTTTATAAAACCCAAACCTACCCTTATAAAGTTTGTTGTTTTCTAAAATCTTATAAAAACCCTATAAGATTTTACCCCTTATTCCTAAAATTTGAGGTTTTCATAGGGTATAGGTAGGATGAAGGAGAGTAGAATAGAATACAATTGGGTAGGATTTGGATTATATTTATTGAGTTACATACTAATGAAATTTAAAAATCAAATACATTATACAATATACAACTAATGTAAAACTTATAAAAGGCATGTACGGTGCGTAGGTTAAGAGTAGATGTTTTTATTAATATATTATATTTTATTGGATTAACTTTTCATTGGGTTTTTTTATAATCCTAAAACCTAACCTTAGACCCTAAGGGATTTTGAATTATGTTCTAAAACATGACCTTCAACCCTATAGGGTGTTTTTATTGGGTTGGGCGAATTGGGTTCCCTATAACGACTCACCTAGTTGCATCTACATCAATCTAGCTATATATAATATGTGTGTGTGTGTGTACATGCATGCGTGTGTATGTGTATGTATGTGTATATTAAGCGAATACTGGCTTAATAGACTTCACAACCCTAAAATATTGTTGGTAATAGTTAAGTTACTATTAAGTCCTTATTGTCATTCAACAAATATTTATCCACCTAACAATTGAAACTCTTCCCATTAATCATGAAAGGTTACTACTGTAAATTTGTATCATATACTTTCCACAATTGAAAAAGGCACTTGCTTTCAATAATCTACCTATGAAGACGTTTATAAAAGCATTTATGTCCTTAGTTTGACCAATAATTTCTATCTAAATCTAACTCTATTCATTAGTCACGAAAGGTTATTTGTGTAAATTTATATTACTTACTACTCCCATAATTGAAAAGGGCAATTTCTTTCAATAATCCACCTTTGAAGAAATTAACAAAAGCATTTATGATGTCTTTAGTTTAACTCGTAATTTTTATCTAAATATTTACAACTCAATCTACATAGACTAATTTTTACATCAAAACCACATTCTCATTATGCCAAGAATCATCAGAGGAATAATATAGAGAATTTCAACTTAAAGTAGTAGAAAGCATTTTTTTGGGGGAAATGATTGATGATGCCATAAACAACCAACACCTTTTACTTTTTTTGGTAACATCAAGATAATCACAATATTTCAAAAGTAGATAACATTTTGTTGCATGTAGAATGTATAGGTCCCTTTTTTTTTTTTTTGGAGAGGGCTAAGATGTAGTAACTATACATTATATTTCAAAAACTATTGCCATTGAACTTTGCATCTATGAAATCAATCGAGTGATTATTGATAAATTTCATTTCCTTTAATAGCATGATCAAATGAACTGTTTCTTTCATGATATCATTCGCTATTCTCTATAGATTTTGAATTCAAGTATTGTAATTAAATTTCTATTATAGTTATGATGATTTTTTTTAAAACAATTATACATTATGAAGGATCACCAAATCTTTGGTTAGTTATTCTAATTAGTTGTTTTTTGGTATTTTGAATTTTCTTTAATCTAAAAAATTTAGTACTCATGCAATACTCATGCATCATGAACATCTTTGTATTAGGTTTTCATTTAAGTATTCTTTATCATGTCATATTGATGAGTATAAGGTTTGTCAACTTTGTTTATGAGTGCAGATTTTGAGTATAGTATTAACTTTATCATTCGTTAGTACAGTGCTAGTGATGGCAATAAATAGGATATTCCCTAGGAGTGATCATTTATCGAAACTGCAAATATAATAGTAAAGAAAATCTTAGAAGTCTTTATAGTCAAAATAGAGTTATTGCTTCTTCTATTTATGGTAGTTTGATTTAAAAAAAAAAAGAAAGATATATCTCAATCACCATAATTGAGCTAAGTAATTCGAAAACATCAATCTTAATATTCTTTTTCTCAACCTTAAAGCTCTTCTGACTCATTAAGCACTAAATCCTCCTTTTCTTCCTCAAAATTCTCCTCCTAGCCTTGCATAAAACTCATTTTTTGTAGTAGATGGTTTGTTTGTTTCTTATTATTTGGAACGACATATTTAATCCAACCTATTAAGTTTATCTTGTAGTAATTTAAACATAATAGGCCATCAACAATAGGATTTTGGCTTTCATCGACACTTCGACTTCTCTTCATGACATGTTGATGACCTTCCACTACTCTAAATATTTTCAAACTTAAATCTTTTGCTTCCCTTGCCAACTTACCTCATTATATGTACAACTATAGCAACATAATCCGAGTTAATGGCTAGTTGATGCAAGATATAAGTTTGAGGATAAGTGTCAACCCATAAGTGAGAGGCTAATGATCTTTCAATTCTTTCTTTCACCAATATACCTTCAACTTGTAAACTTTTGCCTTTAAAAGCTAAGATCAATCAAATTAGCCAAAGACCGATACTTCTAGAACCTTCAATTTTCCATCTACTCCTAGTTCTCCCTCTATATTTCTTATGATTTTTTAAAATTTCATTAAAATCTCTAACAAAAAAGTAAAAGGTCCTTTAATTATAGAAGACCATTACACTAAATCTATCCACAAACTCTTTCCATTATAATCAATAGGAAAGTAACCCCATAGTACTATACTTACTTCAATACTGTCACTTCGTTTCTCTACAATCACAATTAAATTGAGACCAGCCTCCATAACTTCAACTATCACATCATCAAACTACCTAAGGGTAAGGCCTCCTGCTATACCAACAAGAGGGACGTAAAAGAAACTTGCAAAATACTCTTTCCTTTGTATTCCATCAACACAAATTATACTATTTATAGTTTCCATAAGAAACACTATATTAAGACTAATTTTATTAAAGTCCTTTAAAGGTTATGAATAGTTAAGGAAGGACCCAAATCTTGAGAATTCTTGCTTAAGAACTGCATTATGACATTATGGCTATTACCAGCTAACCACCATTGCTCTTTTTATTCTTTAAAACTCCCACCTAAATAGGAACATCTACTATAATGCCTTCATTAACTATTAGCTTCCTCTCCACTTCTTTCTTGCCCCTACATTTATTTATTTTTTTTACTCATACCTACACAACTTTTTAATCCATTAATACTGTCTAAATTGAATCTTGTGTCCACTTTTAGGTCCCAAGAAATGTTTTTCGCACATAGTTTTTTTGCTAAGAAATACTTCTTCTTCCTCTCACTTCCTAGTTCTTTTTGGATTAGGAAGAGAATCATGTAGCTTATTCATATTGCCTTCCAATGGTAGCTTAGCAATATAATTGAATGGTAAGTGTCAAATAGATGGGTAAACTTTAGGAGAAAGTCTATTTTTATCAATGATTAGGGAGGAAACTCTAAGTGGAATAGAAATCAAAGCCTATTAGGTATTAATGATTTGTGGTCATTATAGAGTATTAGTTGTTGGAATAAGAATGGTAGGTGACAAAGGTGTAATTTTTGAAGTAGCAGTATTGTTTCTATTTTAATAGATGGAGAAGAAATGTTAATACCATTAGGACCCTTATCCATTCGACACCATCAATAGGCAGCTTCACTTTTATCTTTGCCTTTTGCCAAAAGTAATCTCTCATACTCATAGCTCTCATCTTAGCACCATTTATATATCACTTGATCCACTCTTAATAGAACATTGTGTGGCAATATGCCCCAATCTTCTTCATGTAAAGCAAAAATCGAACAATCTTTTATACTTAAAAGTAATTCTATATCTCCACATTTCACTGTTCAACAGCTTACAACAATTGCTTTCACTTTCATTCTCAAGAAGTGTCTGCATAACCCATTCTCATTCATAGTTGATTCATAATCTATTGATTTACCTAAAGAAGAACCAATAATTTTTGCATTGCTTATGGTCATCTAATATAACTTTAGTCTATGGATTTGAATCCAAAAAACCATTGATTCCAGTTTAGTTTCCTCTAGCGTACAATCTATTGTCCACTCTTCTAGGATAAACATACTAACAGACCAAGACATTTCATCTAAAACTCTATGTATCATTGATATAGAATTAAAGGATGCTAAGAATTTATTCATATCGACTGGACTTAATTTCACTTCTTTAAAATATCCCCAAGCCTTTCTTAAATACTTACCACTCTAAATGATTGAGAGCTTTATTAGTGAAAACACAACCTACCGAGTGATATTCCGACCTACATTCTACCCTTGACTCCAATTCTAAAAGGAGGCTCTTGTCAAATCACTATCTTCAATTTAGATTGTAATTAGAATCTTTTTTCTATTAAAGTTTTCCATTAAATCTAATAAAGAACAAGACACAAATTAATATAATACTGGAAACAATATTAGCAAAAAAAGGATGAGTAAATCCTCTCCACCAACCAATCTCAGCTATTTTCTATTGGTTAAACCTCAAAAACGACAAAGTTGTACATTCATTAACCCATTTATGAAAATTTCTATACTAGGGAAAGATAAATAAGGAATCAGAAGCAAAGGATAACCACAATAGTAATGAGACTGCAGGGGAGGGGAAGTGTTGATAGGGTCTTTTGGACATGGGCCCTTCAGGCTTGTGTCGACCTAACCGAGCTTTTAGCCTAGGCTGTGCCTCTTTAGATTCAGTCTTCCAATCCTTATGGCCAACCTTAACCAAGGCCAATTATGTAGCGTAGTCAGCTATAATGGTTACCAATGGCTAGGAGATTGTAGATAAGGTTGAGCGATTGAGTCGATAACCACCTTGTACATTTGCAAACTACATCGAACCTTGTAACTCTACTACCTATTATTTGTAGACATAATTTCTACCCACTAACTCCTCTCTAATTGCTAACTTTACTTTTTTTTTTTTTAAATATAAGACTACCACTCAACAGTAAATTATTTGATACTTTATACACTAGAGCTTACTTTTTACATTTGAGTACTCTTCCTTTCTTTCATACACCTAACCAACTTAAGCATTAGAGTTGCTACGCCGAATAACACCCCGATGCCCCTTATTGTTCATTGTCTTGCGGGCTCATATAGTAGTGCAAAGCCCAATCTCAAGTAATCTTTACTAACTAAAACCTAAAGATGACGTTTGGCGCCATTTGTGGGAAACAAATTGAATTTCCCACCTTAATACATACTGAACACTCACCTAAATACCGCCATCCATTACTAATATGTCTTGCTTTGACAACCCTTAGAACAACTAGTTGGTGAACAACTAACCCGGCGATAATTAGCCCTTAGCTAAGGCGGTGCTTGAACAGTGCTTAGAGCACTCAAAGTGCCTACTTGAGGAGTTTACTGCCTAAAACAAGTTGCTAGCCTAAAGCTTTTGATGCCTAAATTAGGCATAAAAACCAATAGTAGTAGTAAGAAAATGGCAAGGATCAACTACCTGATCCATTAGCGCAAGAACAGTAGGTGCGGTATGCGCCCACCTACAACAATACCTTTGTTACCAATGAGCAAGTGGTAAACTCCTAAGGAGTATTGGCAGATTCTGCAGCATGTCGAGTACACCCGATAGACAATGCCAACCTTAATGAGCTTCGCATGATTGTAAGAAGGCTCTTCGAACATTAGGGGAGCAAGCTAGTTGACAATGTCAACCTGGTTGCCATCAAGAAAACCTCCTTTGCCAAGGGTGTCCACAACGAAGTTTTGCCTCCAAACAGTAAGCTTCTTACCTTGGATTAGTACAATGGTACTAGTGATCCTAACAATCGCCTTCTCTATTTTTGCACCCTCATGAACCTCCATGATCATGGGTATACTATTATGTATAAGGCTTTGCTAGGTTCTTTGAGGAAATCAACTTGAACATTGTTTAACTACCTTCTTAAGAACTCCATTGGCTTGTTTGATGAGTTGGCATGAAGGTTTAGTCTCTACTTTAAGACTAACAAGCCCTCATCTAAGGACACATCGTCCTTGTACTTGATAAGGCAAAGCAAAGGGGAAACTCTATGGGAATATGTAGCTTGGTTTAACAATGTTGTAGTTGAGGTCCCTTAGTTGGTGAGGGAGTAGTAGTGCATGCTGCGTAACTAAGCATAAGACCTTGAGGAGACTTCTTTTGCTCGTTTGTGAAGAATAAGTTGAAGACCCTAGTTAAATCCTAGAATAAGGTACATAAATACATGGACTAGAAGCACAACATTTGCACTAGGCACGATGCTGACCAAGAGAGGTCAGGCAAAAAGGACAATGAAAGATTGTCTGTGAAGGATTGTCTCAGTAGTATGGCACTGAGTAGAGTTGGGGGGGAAAGCTTGGGTAGTAATAAGAGTTAAATCGAGTAGAACCTACTCCCCCTTTCACTTACACATAAAATACCCCTCTAAACCAATAGATTACCTAAGTCTTTGCCAAGGTACAAAATAGAGGTTTGCTGCAGAAGCCCCCTATGAGGAAGAACCCTAGTCATTGGAACTTAAATAAGTATTGATAGTTCTACGTTGACAACAACCATACCAAGGAGGAGTGCTTCTAGCTGAAGAACGCAATTGAATATGTTATTCAATGGGGCTTCTTCGACAAGTGTGTAACCTAACAAAGGAACGATGACCATTCAGATGATCATGAAGAGAGGGCTACTTGAAGGAGGTAAACTGAGGGCGCCTGAGTAGAGTAGAATGAAGATCGTTGCAATAACTGAGCCTTGAATGACCTAACCCCTAACAGTGTGATCAACATAATCATTGGGGAACCATACCTAGGGAGCCAACTGAGCACCAAAAACTCAGCTAATGCCCTGTCTGAGGTGTTAGCCATCAATGAAAAGAGATAGAAGATTGATACTTCGATCTCTTTCTCCGATGAGCACTTGGAAGGGGTATACCCCTCATCAAGATGCCTTTGTTATTAGGGCAAGAATTGTGAATTTTGAGGTCCTCAAGATTATGGTAGACACCGATAGCTTTATTGACATCCTCTCCATGTATAGGTATGAGAGGATGAGGAACAAATTGCCTATCAAAATGAAGTCTTGCCACCATAATCTCATCAGCTTCAATGGGGGAATTGTAGGGGGATACTTCGATCTCTTTCTCCGATGAGCACTTGGAAGGGGTATACCCCTCATCAAGATGCCTTTGTTATTAGGGCAAGAATTGTGAATTTTGAGGTCCTCAAGATTATGGTAGACACCGATAGCTTTATTGACATCCTCTTCATGTGTAGGTATGAGAGGATGAGGAACAAATTTCCTATCAAAATGAAGTCCTGCCACCATAATCTCATCAGCTTCAATGGGGGAATTGTAGGGGATAAGGGAATCATTACTCTTAACATGGAGCTTAGCGATGACAACAATGTCGTATGATGACTAGTGGAGTTCATCATAATTGACTATCCATCCCCTTATAATGCTCTCCTAGGACGACCGAGTTTGAATGCTTTTGGGGTCATTACCTTGTCCCTCTACCTAAAGGCTAAGTTCCCAACCCTTACCGAGGTGGGAATCTATAGGTGCAATTAGAAGCTCTCTTGAGAGCTCTATGTTAATGCTGCTAGAACCGATGGTATCTTTACTCTGGAGATTGACCTACAGGAGAAGCCAATTAAGAGAGGTAAGCTGGGTGAAAAAACTGAAGAGGTACAAATTAGTGCCTCTTCCGACTAGACCACCAAGATTAGGATCAAGAGCCCTTTTAAAGTAAAGGAGGAGATAGTTGCCCTCTTGTAGGCCAACTTAGATAGATTCACCTAGTTGGTATCAGATATGTTTAGGATCTCCCTCGACTTAGTGACCCATAGTCTCAATATTGACCCCAGTGCACGGCCTGACAAATAGAATAAGAGGCATTTTACGCTAGAGAAGCAAGTTGTAATAGAGAAAGAAGTGAAGAAGTTGCTTAAGGTTGGCTTCATAAAAAAGGAGAACTATCTGACTTAGCTAGCAAATGTAGTGGTGGTCAAGGAAAAGTTTAGGAAGTAGCGCATGTATGTTGATTGTACAGACCTCAACAAAGCTTCCTTCTCTCCAAGATCAACCAGTTGGTCAATTCTACATTAGGGCACACCTTGTTCAGCTTCATGGATACCTTCTCAAGCTAAAAGAAGATCAAAATGGACCTGAAGGATGAAGTCCATGTCTCATTTGTCTCTGATTTTGACATACACTGCTATATTGTCATGCCCTTCGGCTTAAAAAATGCTTTGGTAACATATCAGTGTATGATGACCAAGCTGTTCAAGCCTTAGCTCAGGTGGAACATGGAGATGTATGTTGATGGCATGGTAGTTAGGAGCAAACAACTCGACAATTATGTTAAGGACCTGCATGAAGCCTTTGACTAGATGAGAATATATGACATGAAGCCGAACCCTTAGAAGTATGTATCTAGGGTTATCTTTGGCAAATTCCTTGGCTTCTCGATCACTTAAAGAGGAATTGAGGCTAACCTTTAAAAGATACAAGTTATTAAGGATATGATGCCCCCTTCCTCAGTTAGAGACGTAAAGATGCTCATTGGCATAGTGGTCATACTAAGTAAGTTTATCTCTAAGAGTATAGACAAATTCGTTGAGTTCTTCAAAATCCTTAAGAATTCTAAAGGTTTTGAATGGACTCCTAAATGTGTAGTAGCCTTTAAGTAGCTATAGGACTTCCTTGCATACCTTTCAGTCCTCTTTAAGCCCGTTTCAAGGGAGGACTTGCATTTGTACCTGGCCATTAGCGATTGGGCACTCTCCTTTGTACTAATCAGAGTAAAAGGGAGACAGCACAAGTATATATACTACGTCAGCCACATATTCCAAGGGCTTGAGGTCAGATACACCAGAGTAGAAAAATTTGCCTTAGTCATTATCATTTCAGCATGTTGACTTAAGCCTTACTTCCAGGCATACTAAATCATCGTACTTATAGACCAGTTACTACGTATACTGCTTGTGAACTCCTAAAATCGTATTTAAGATAATCGTATCTAGATTTAGGCTTTTTGAAAAAACTTATTCGACTAAACCTAAACTTTACGAAGAAGTTAGAAAAATTAGTTGAAGTGATCAAGTAAAGTTAGATTGTAAAAATATTGACCTAAAACTCCAATTTTAGCCTTAGAAATGTAGTTGTGTAATATAGCGTTAAATTTGTTGAAATCCCTAAAATCGAGCTCGAAATGTGATAAAGACTTAGAGATAAGATAATTAAGCTATGAAAGGAAATAATATAGTATAATATGCTATATGAATATACATCTATTTATATGAAAATGTTTGGTATATATAATAATTATACCTGTAAATTAATCTAAAAACTTAAAATTATATTAAATAAGGGAAATTTTTGTCAAAATTAATTAGAAAATATATCTTAAAAATAAAAAGGCACCATAGAGACATAATTATATGAGTATTTTTACACATTACATGTATCAATTACATAGAATATATACTCATATATTAATAAATTTACCAAATATCATATAATACAAATAAAAATAATCATATTTTACTTAAGACTCTAACAAAGCATATCCGAATGCATAGAAATTTTTAGGAAACAAGCATGGCAAATCCAAAAATGCAACCTTCATGAATCAAAAGCGCCTTTTTACATAAATAAGACAACTCTAACTTAGGAATTTGGGAGGGAAAAAGCAAAAAAATAAAATATAAAAAATACTTAACCATTAAGAAAAAAATTTGGATGACCCAAACATGTATAAATAGACTTTAGAACTTCATTTTAGACTTTAGGAAACCAAACCACTCAAAGGAAAAATTTAGACAAATTAAAGGAAAAAAAATAGGAAAAGACAAAGCAGTATATGCCCCGGCCTGGTTCCCCAACCCCTTGGTATTTTGTTGTTAAATCCCGCCGACCATTGGAAGTTTACCCTGTATCTAGCCTCTCTGACCACCCCTTACTGGCTGACAACTACCGGAGCTCCAACAAACGGTTTGTCCTTCTTCGGCCTGGTTTTTCTTACATTTTCAAAAAATATTAAACTAATTTAAGAAATTGTGAAAAAAATTTATTCCTAAGTTATTTTTAGGATGCTATCATGTTATAATTTTATTTTGATAAAATATTAAATATTTTATATACTTTTTTAATAATTTGCCTTAGTAATCCAAATTTTGAAGTAAGAAATAAATTAATTAAATAATGTTGTTTCAAACCAAAAAATTTACTGTACGATCCTTATTAGGTATAGTTTAATTGTATGTAGCCTATTTTTTTATTATATACATGTGTAATATTTATTATATTTTTGGACTTCAAAATTGTAAAATTAGAATTTATTGAAATAAATACACTTTTATAAAAATAATTGATGAAAATGGTAGGTAATGACCTTTGGACACTTGAAATGATATTGGGGCTTATTAAAAATTATTTTGTATAAAAAAGATATTAGTTGCTTAATTAATCACAAATTAAGGGCAAAACATAATTATGTGTATATAGGTGATAAACTTGATAACACAAAACTACTTACTAATTGAATTTCCCATATTTTCATGAGTCTATAGAAATTTTTGTGGAATTATTTGGTGACTTGAGCTATTTATTATGAATTTTAGTAGTAAAATAGCTTAATTTATTAATCGAGGTATGTTTTTAGCAATATCAGGCTAAATTATGATGAAGATTTGAATAAATCATCTACATATCCCAACTGATCAGATTTGATTAGGATGAATTTTTATCATATTTTGTGATGTTATAAAGTTGAACTTTGGTATATGTATGTTAGGGTTAGATATTATATATATTATTAAGCTATTTTAGGAAATTATATAAAATATAACTTATTTATATAATATGATAATGATTGAGATAGGGACATATAGGTATATTAGAAACTAAAAAAAACCCTTCAAAAGTTATCTCTTGATATAGAACTTGTAGTATGTGTTATTAAGTTCGTATGAACCTGATGACACTACTTTTACTAAAATTAGATAATCTTCAATAATATAACTCATATTTCTACAATAATATAACTCATATTTCTATAATATTACAAAAATTTATGTACTACAATAACCTTATCATAAATAAAATGTAACTTGACTGATTAAAAATATACTTCGATATAATCAAAACGACATATTATAAGTAATAATATTTGTATATTATTAACACTTTCTAACTTAATAAAACTTATATAATAAAACTATAATAAATATATATTTAAATAAAAATATATTACATCATATAAAAATAATAGTATACTTTAAATATATATATATTTATATATGTAACTTCATGATGATATAAAAAGTAGATAAAACCCTAACATTTTTGTAACTTTTATGAAAACTAAATTTGGGTTTTAATATATATATAGGTCTCTCAGTGAGTAGAGCATCAATAATAATGGCCTTTCACAAGTGTCAATACAAGTAAGGTGGGATCATGGCTTTACTGTTTATTGAGATACTATATCAAAGTATCTAAAGGTTTAAGAGTACTTCTACTTGTGGTTGTAAATTAGCTATCTATGCACATGCCATGTGTACGATTGGTATTCTTTTTGTGACAAGAGTTGAACTCCTTAATGTGCTATTCTACATGATTTCATAGTTTTGTATTATGTAAACTTGTTTAGCTACCCTTAAATAGAACTAACAATGTATTGATTGCTAACGTAACTGGACATGTATAGTAAGTATTAGGGGAACAATTAGGAGTGTCAGATCAAATACTGACTCTCTTCGATGATGATAGTTGAAATGGTCATTTCCCTATCCTTAGTTGAACTAAGTGATAGAAAAGGAGGTCACGGTAAGGGTGGGGGTTGTGGTTCGAAAGTGGTCATAGGTAGAGGGTGTTCTCTATTGTACAAGATTGAGTTTCGTCTGATTTAAGTCATAATAAACTCCTCAATCCGGGTTGGAGCGGATGTAATTTCTTTGATCTTATAATTGACTAGATAACATTGTACGATGTTTCAAGTGATTGGTTGTATTGCATTTCATTATAATTAATAACCTTGTTTGTGATTACAGGTACTTTTCATCCCTATAGACTCTTTTGTAGGTGATAAGTGAAAGTTTAAGATGTACAGATATCATTACCCCGGGTTAGTGCATAGTTCATTGAGAAAGTATGGAAAGGAAAATTTATTGAATCCAGGTTTTTTACTTTTCTTTTTGGTTTTGAGAAACCTAATTAGGAATCCTTGGGACATTCACTAGTTTCCTATCTCATTATAAATAGACTTTAAGATCTGTAGCTTTTGTAAACTTTTAATGTAAATTATAACTCCATGTGTGGGAATGTTTATATAAGTACTATTATATTATTAGACAATAGGTCATTTTGAATTGGTATTTTGAAAAGCTATACCACAAGTTGATTATTGACAGGTGTCAAATTGAATGCTTTAAGCTAGTTAAGTCATATACGCTTTGTGTAGACTGTATCTATGATAACAGTTATGAGGTTAGCTTCTATCTTAGGTTAGTTTACACAGTGAGACTATTATGACTTCTCTTGTTTGGGGCATACCAATATTGCAGAAGTCGAATGCATCTGGATGGATGGTAAAGTATATGATGGAGCTAAGTGTGTATGGAATCCAGTATCAACTACGGATGGCCTATAAGTTACAAGTGCCAGCTGACTTCGTGGTTGAATAAATAAGAGAGGAAGAAGCATTACTAGGGGATAACAAGGTGGTGTGGATTTTCCATGTTGATGGATCATGCACCTTGGGGGGTGGAGATGCGGCCGAGTTCTCACTAGATCACACTAGATCACCATATGTTATGCCCTCAAGTTCAGGTTTGACCCCAACAATAAAGAATCTGAATATGATGCACTGATAGCCGGTCTTAAGGAGATCGACACTAAGCACTTATAAGTTTTGTCAGACTCAATGCTTATCATCCAGTGAGTCTGAGGTGAATATGAGGCTTAGGACGATACCATGTCAAGATACTTGGAGAAAGAGAAGAGTTTCCTACTTGAGTTTCCTTCATAGACCATCACAAAGATCCCTCAAAATGAAAACTCTGTTGTAAATTAGCTATCCAAGCTTGCCTCCATGAGGATATAAAAGTCGAAATAAAGGACAGGAAGATTTTTATAAAGTACTTGCTAGAGAAGAGCATAACTCTAGGCTTAGCTAAGGTCTCAAAACTTACAGTAGTACCATCAGAGCAGAGTTGAATGAACTTCCATCCAAAGTTATTTGGAGTAGGGCATGCTCTCAAAGATAGGAGAGAGTGTCGATCTTGATTTTTTCGATTTTACAATTTCCTTAATTCGATTAATATTAAACTTTAACCCATTTAATATTAACCTTTAATTAGGAATTTAAGGAAATCTGTTTTTGTTTTTTTTTATTTGAAAAGAAATTAGAGTTACCACTCGACTGAGGTTGGGAAAAGGGTTAGATTAAAACTAATTGGATAGATTAGTTTTAACCTGAACATTAGGCTGTATGAAAAACCAATTCTGAAAAAGATTTTTTTTTTTTTTTTTTTGGAAACCTGATATTTGGATATGGGGGCCAACTTATTAAACAATAGTGGGTACCGCTTTTAACTTTCCAAATTTAGCTTTGTATTTCAAAATACCTATTTAAAAAACAATCTTGTATTCACAAATAAAGAAATTAAATATATTTACAAAAAAAAAAATTTACAAAGGGAAAATAAAAAAATTTCCTATTTTAAGTTACCCCATAAGTGTCTATGTACCCTATAGTAGAGATCAAACTTTCTATAGTTTATTCTAGAAGCTTTAGTATGTTGGTTCTAATTTTGAAAATCCACTAAGTATGCATTTTTAATCCATTCACCTTATTTAAGAAAAATCGCTAAAAGGGGTCCTAATTTTCTTGAGTATTTATTTTTGTAAAAATTCTAAAAAGAATCTTAATTTCAAAAAGAGTTCATTAATAATTTTTATTTTATTAAAAAAGTATTTTTCTAAGTGATAAATGCTCGTCTTAAAAAAAAAACCTCTTAGCATGCTAAAAAATCTATTTATCTAAAAAATACCTATTTTATTAGCAACAAACAAATCACTTTTCCCTTTTTTTTTTCCTTTTTTCATATTTGTTGTTCTTTTTTTTTTTATGGTTCATTAATAGAAAGAACAAAACAAATAAAATAAAAATAAAAATAAAAAATAAGAACTAAAACAACTTGAAATACACAATAAAGGATGGGAAATAAGATAAAGGGGGTTGGACGTGACTATGTGGACACGGGTCGGTGGGGCTCGGATCCGGGTCAGGTTTGAGTCACCAATGGTAGCAATACATTCACCTTTGCATTGGGAATTTTAGACACCAAACTAAATGGGGATCTTAACCTTCATGTGGAAATGATTAGTGAAATTAAAGTCAACACCAACGCCAAGGTGTTTGGTTGTGATTTGACAGTGTTTGGAGAAAGTGGCAATAGTGGCATATGGTAGAGCTCATGCACAACAATGGTAGATCACTTGATTTACGTATGGAACTATGTTCTTATGTGGGTACTGGCTACGTGTGGGTTTACATGGTTGTGAATGGTGGAGGTATACATGAGTGTAGGTGTAAACCTTATAAAATTATTAATTTAAACCTTACGTTGGACCCGAGTGCTCTAGATAGCTTTATGAGTCAACAATGCTAAGTAAGATAAAAATTTCATTAAATTGTGAATTTGAATATATTATAAGTAATAAAAATCCTAGAATTTTGATTGAAATCTTAATTACATACAAACCATTAACTTTATGTACGCACAAATACTCGAGATTGAACTCGAACTCGATAAAAACCCTAAAACTATAGCTTTAAGCTTATAAAATGAATAAATTTGCCGTAATAGTAATAAAACCCTAAACGAATATGATTATTGGCTAATACATGTAATTGCGTAAAATTATTAACAAACACGTTAAGATGATTCCTAAATATTATAAATGTAACGTATAACAATTTAGTTAATAAATTTTATAAAATTTCAAAATTATTTCACAATTATTAAATTTATAATTTTTAGATCTAGAAAAGTCTAATTTTATTTTTATTTTTCTCTTTTTTTCTTCTTCTTTCATTTCCTTTTTATTCTCTAATGGTTTTTTTTTTTTTTTCATTTTCCTCCATGTTGCATTCTAGAATTTAGTTCAACTGATGGTGAGATTTGTTTTTTCTTTTTTTAACATGTGACTAATTACAAAAGATAGAGATGAGCTAGATGATAAGCTACCTACACATTAAATTAATACTTCCGTATCACCTTTTCTTTTTTCTTTCCATTGTGTAGTTGCAAATTCATTCTCGACCGGTTGGAATTTGTTTCTAAACATACTTTGTATTTTTTATTTATTTTATTTTTTTTGCTTTAAGATAAAGTCACTTGATTACCTGTAACCTCTACCGAAATATTCCCTTTCTATTTCCCTTCTATCCATTTCTTTTTCTCAAATTTTTACTTACTTCTCAACAAGCATAAGAAAAAGAAGAAGCTTTCTAATCTATTACTCATCAAATTACTAAGAGAAATAGATAGGTAGTATGTATATTATATTTATTTTTTAATAATTATTTATATGTACTCTTTTATATACATGTATTTTGTAGGATCTCATATGTATTATAGAAGTATATAGTGAATTCATATGTATTCTATTATTATTATTATTTATTTTTACAAAGAAAGAGCATATGTACATGTAGCCATGTACATGTGTTTACATATGTATAAATTACTATGTGCACATATATATTATAATTGATTATATAATAGTTGGCATAAAAAGGATTTGTGTATATGTATATATATGTGTATATAACATATGTATTATTTTCTTGATAGATATATGTATAGGTAGAAATATGTGGCCGAATATATATGTATGTATATTAAGTATTTTCATTATATATATGTATATACATAAATAAGTGAATGAAAAAATATATATGTATGTATGTATAAAGTACAAAAAATACAAGTATAATATAGGTATATGTATTGTATAGATATATATATATATAGGCGTATAGCACATCTAGTATATTTAGTGTTATACTATTAAATTACATAAGAGTATATGTATAAATAAGTGGGGAAAATTAATTACATAAGTATATATATACGTATAAAAATACGTATGTTAATATTATATTATGTATAATTGTATGAGTATACATAAATAATATATGTGTAAAATACTATAATATTGAATTAGTGGATAAAGTAAGATACATATGTATAATTATGTATGTCGTGAGTTCAAAAGAAGAAGGAAAATGATTAATTTTCAAAATTTAATGAAATATAATACTAAATATAGTTGTATAAATATTAAGTAAAATGCAAAATAGGAAAAGTTTGGAAAATATACAAAATTCATAAAAATGACACGTGGACCATTCCTACGTTGCCACGTCAACATTTAATGAAATTTAATTAAATTAGTCATAATAATAATAATAAAATAAATAATTATTTTGAAAATTCTTAAAATAATAAAAATGAATTAAATAAATATTACATCTTAAAAATAGAAAAATAAGTAAATTGTGATGAAATAGACTTAAAAATAGAAAAATTTTAAAATATTTAAGTTTAATTACTTATTAAGTCATTAATATGCAAAGAAGAGTTTAAAATAACAACTTATAATTAATTAAGCCAAAATAATAAAATTTATAATATTTTTACTGATGAAAAATGCGGATTATAACGTTCAAAATAGACCCCGCCGTATAAATGTATGCTCAAAAAGACGAAAATCAATTATAAACACATGAATATTGAAAATAAAATGAAAATGTTATATGCGATTAATAAAAGAGTTCAATTGGAGGAAAACTAATAAAAAACCTAAGTAGATTTAGATAGGCAATTGCCTAGGATAACTAGTTTTCTTAGTTACTTATCAATATTTCCATTTTTTAATAATCAGGTGACCCTAATGTAGATTTAGATCTTCCTAAGGACTACTACGACGCTTGAGACATGTTATGGCCGAGTGAGTGATCTCTATAATTCCATACTTGTTTGTGAATGTAGTTAGTGAATATAAATAATACTGTTAATTAGATGTTGTGTAGGGTTATGAATATACATGTGAATGCTATTGTTTGATGAACTATGAAGTTACTCTAATTAGTGATAACAGATTGATTGTTGCATAGTAGATTGGATAGGAATTGTAATGTTTGTGATATTGATTGGTCACACAATAATCAGACTTAATTATATTAGACTTATTAATTAAATTAGAATATGTATTGACATGCATTGCATAAATCAATTCTGGCCGTCCAATCATACGGAGGTAAAGAGAGGCTATATGGGGGTTGTTAATTTTATGAATATAATGGTTTAGTACGATACACACGTATAATATGACTTTCAACTGGGCCGTAGGAACACTAGGCGTTAGAGACACCAACGAACTAGTTAAGGGTCAAGTCTAAAGGCCTCCATTTAGGGGTGAGTTTGGATTATAGGGATTCACTCACAATTTTACCTAGATCTTGATTATTTTAGTTAAAACAAATGAATTGATTTATTTGAATACGAAATATAGCTTTTTGTAGTAAAGTAAGTTCGGGTATAACACCCAAATCTGATTGGTGCCGTATATGGTCCAACACTAACTTTAGAAGACATTAAATCTGAGCTGTGTACAGTATTTGGTTAGCTATATGTATCTAATTGACGTTTTGCTTGTTCATGCATTCATATGCTTGAATTAATGTATGTATAGCTTACTTGTTAGTGTGGTTGATAGATTTACTCACTAAGTTGTGTAGCTTATACCTTTGTAGAATTTTGTTGTAGGACTACCTTTTTATAGATGCCGGCCACCAGATGCCAGAGGTTGGTATTGGTTTTTGGGCAAGAGTGAACAAATTTGAGTGTTAAGAGAATATATATATATATATGTAGACTTATGTATAACTTAGTTAGAATCTTGTATAGCTGCCTTACTTTTAACTTAGAGTACTGTATCTTTTGTGTAGTGTAACTATTTTGATCTAAATGTTATGTAAATATATGTATATTATAATATTGTTTCTATTTGATTACTTTTGGAAAGTCAGTGGTTGTAGTAGTCTTGTATATTGTATGAAGGATCTATGATTGTAAGGGAAACCAATCTATGATTTTTGATGTGATAAATGGCATCTACTATGACTAGGTCGCCTTTGGGCCATGATAGTAGGGGTTCTGATGTTGGTGTTGTGTTAGAGTGCAACAATGGGCATTGTGATGGGTTGTGAGTGGGTCTAGCGTCGAGTTGTTGTAGTAGTGTATGCATGTTGTGATAGTGGATGAATGAGGATGGGGGTGGTGTTAGGTAGTTAAGTGAGTTATGGGTCGAGGATTGGTGGCTATGAGTATATGTGTATTGGCTAATTATGTGGTTAAGGTATATTTGCTGTCGCAGTCAGACTGTGTGTGCAATGGATAGTAGGTTAGTAGACAGCAACATAGATGTGGTATGGATCTATGTATATCGAGTTGTTAGTTGGTTGGAGTGGTTGTTGTCCAAGTTAGGGTTTTGGAATGTGATAGTAGAGCTATGATTGAGGTGATTGTATGCTATGGCGTTAGGTCACAGTAAAGGTGATTGGGTGTAGCGCTACTGCAAATTGCAATAACGGTGGTCATGAGTGCATGTTTAAAGGAGATGTGTAGCTCTTTTATTGTTGTTCATGGGGATGGAGTGCTACACTCATGTTTGGTTAATGCTATGTAAGGGTTTGCCTGGATGTGGGGGTATTCATGTGAGATGGTCTAGGTTTGGTGTTAGGGTTGGCTTTGTGTGGTTAATGGTAGGTGTGAGACCCTGATGTTTAGGCAACTAGTTAAACTTAGAGTAATGTTTTATCTTCATCGAGACATGGAAACTTAGAAGGATATAACTGAAAAGTAAGAAATTAATATTCTATCAACCAATTTGAACAAATAGTTCTAGTATATATTGAGGCCTTAGAGAAATAATTACTTGAATCTTAAAAATTATAATTTGGCATGAAATAATATTTCTAGATGATATAGGCTACATATATATATAGATGATACATACTCACTAAATATATTTAATATATTATATATGTACCTGTAATTCAGTATAACCCCGATATTTATATATATAATACTCATGGTACGTTAAAATAATTTAGCAAATGGTACTCAAGCTAATAAATTATTGTTGGAAGGAACATGGCAAAACGTGAATGGGTGTAGGAATTCTGGCTAATTCATTTGAAATTCGCATAATTTTTTTTTTATCAATATAATAACGAAAAAAAAAAATGTCAATTGATGTTCCTCAAAACAATCAAATGATGATGATTTGTTTTCGAAGATTCATTGGACCGCTAGCTTAAAGCAACAGTTGGACAGTTAGAAATTTGACACCAAACCATATTAATAAAATATGCATACTAGGAAGCTATAAATTTAAAAACAACCTTCACATAAGACATTTCTCCTTATCCAAAATTTCTTATACTTAATCTGACATTTCCTCATCTCTTATCGTGTTGCTCCGACAAAGACCATCACCAAGGCCAAGTTTCTCCACCATGGTGAATAATAGTTTAAGTTTTGATGACATCAAAACAGATGATCAATTTCTTAGGACAAGGTTAAGTCTTATTTTCCTCTGGCTTAATGCAGTGTTTTCATGGATTCAATTAATTTTTTTCATTGATTTGTTATACCGGTAGCATATGAAATGGATAAACTGGCAATTAGGAACCAAACTAGAGACCTTAAAAATACACACACACGTATGTGTGTATTTCATATCGGCAATTAATGTTCTGAATGTTGATCCTTGTACTTACAAGAAGTATAGTAATTAATACATGTAAGCTTATGTACCACTTTTGTGTAAAAAATAGATTGGTTATTGCACTAGGGAAAAAAAAAAAAACAATAAAGAAAAATAGTTCAAATGTAAATAGTTAAAGTAAACAGGGATCAGACTTAATAGAATACGTACGACTGATTCTCTTAAAATAGCACAAGTAGTCATTAATAATATAATATAAGGTGCCACGGTTTGTTGAAGAAATAAACATACAACATTAGTACCTTATGTTTCTTCATGGGATTTAACATACTTGTTTCCTACGGTGCCTAGGACCTTATGTTTCTTCATGGGATTTAACATACTTGTTTCCTACGGTGCCTAGGACCTTATGTTTCTTCATGGGATTTGACATAGAGAAGTTGTAGATTTGTCAAACTCAAACTAAGGAGGTGTCATATACTCAAATAATTTTAGAACAACATAAGAAGTATGTCTTCAAGTAAGACTTGTAGAACCTAAACCATTCGTTGGGACAATAATGTCACCTTTAGCTATAGATCTAATAATAAAAATAAACTGACAAGCCAAGATAATGAGCAAAGGAGGAAAAAACAAAATAAAATAAAAATAGGAAAAACATAAATATCGTAAAACAATGTAAAATTACTTATAAAGTGTGGTTAAATTTGGAAGGGATAGCAAATGGAGAGCTATTGCGATGGCTGCTGGGGTCTGAAGCCTGACGCTAGGATAGAATTTTCTGACAAGGGATTGTTGCTGTCCGAGCTTCGGTGATTGGCACGAATTTTCTGCTGTAAGTTCTTATTTCTGCTAAAATTACCAAACGATATTAAAAAAAAAATTATGAAATTCGATTTCGTTGGGTATTTCTTTTTGCATATAGAATCAGAATACTAATCTAGAATTTTAAAATTAGAAGTATTTACATAGGATCCTTAAGAATAGGATCGATTCTAATAAATTTTGTGTGGATTTTTAAAATAGTAAAAAATGTTATTTTACACTCAAAATTTTATTTTGGATTAATTTGCTAACTAGGATACGCCTTTTGCAATATTAGAATAAAAAGTGATAATTAATTGAATAAATCTTAAAAATATATAATCTAGTTAGGTGTGATTAGTAGATAATTATATTATATTTTATAATATTATACGATCCGAGTTATGATATACGTGTTAGGGATAGAAAAATACTAGTTTTATCACATTTTACTCAAAAGTTTTATAAAACTATAATTTATTTGGATAACATGATATTAATCCGATATCGTTTATGGTATGAGTACATATATGGATTAGAATTAAAAATATCACTAAAAAGTTATCTTTTTGAAATGGAACACATATTACGCATCATCGAGTTCATATAAACCCAATAATATAATTTTTACTAAAATTGGATAATTCTAGGTAATAGAGTAGGTGTTTTATAATATTACAAAAATTTTCATCCTACAATGACCTTTTCGTAATTGAAATATCATTTGATTGATGAAATGAACATTTTGATACGATAGAAATGATAAATTGTAAATAATAATGCAACTACATGTATTGTTAATTTTCACTAATCTAATGTAACTTATATACTAAAACTATAATAAAGTACATGTATATAAATGCAATTGTATTTCACCATATATATGAACAATATATTTTAACATATATATGTATATAACTTCATAAATAGTATTTTAACCAAGTTATATGATAATATAAAAAGAGTTAGATAAAACCCTGATGTTTTCGTCAATTCTACGAAAATTGAATATGAACCTTGTTATATATATAGAACTTCCAAGTGAAGGAAGCCTTGACGTCCTAGATCTATTAAAGTAAGCTTCATTACAAGTAAGTAGGATCAATACTTCATAGCATTTTGGGATATTATTTTAGAATATCTTGAGACTTTAGTATGTATTAGCTTGTGATTGTAGTTAGTTGTTTGTGCGTATGTAACATTTGTGGTTGGGTTTCGATTTGTTGTGATGGGAGCTGATCTCTATGATATGGTTGTTTTGTGAATATTATTATGCTTAAATTGTTTGAATTTGGTTGATCACCCAAAAAATAAACTAACTCAAACTCGGCTTAACATTTGACCTAATATGCATTGGAACCCACTAAGGGTGACGGCTACAATTCTCAGGCTAAACACAAATTCCCTTTGATTAGGATAACTAAAATGATCATTTCCTTACCCTTGGTCGAACTAAGTTACAGGAGAGAAGGTTACGGCAAGGTTGAAGGCCATGGTTCGAAAGTGGTCACAGGAAGAGGGTGTTTTCCATTACTTAAGCCCTTGTTTGGTTTTGATTCTTAAGTATATGATGTTAATCTGCTTAACTTGGATTGAAGCGAGTACAATTCCTCTAATCTCATGATGGATTAGATAATGTCATGCAATGGCATTTGCTTGTATATGCATTGTATCCAACCAACTTGGTTGGAAACTCTGCTTGTGATGTGCTGAATGCATATTTCTATCTCCATTTCACTTACTGAGCAACTTGTCGCTTATTCCTGTATAGTTTGTTTTATAGGTTTCAAATGGATTACAAGTGCCTACTCAACACTAGAATACAGGTAAACCAGGATGGATAGTGAGATGCAATAAGAAATGGTTGGTTATTTTCCTTAGTATTGACTTTTTATTTTATAAAGAAAACTACACGAGACTCCTTAAAGGGTTTGGTAGTTTTCAATATTTTGTTCTGTATGTGAAATGATAGATACCTATGAGATTTACTATCACTCTTTTATAAGATCAAATTACAAATTTATTTTTTTTATTTTTATTTTTTCAACAAATTATTGCAAATGGCTACTCTATGGGTTTATATCAAATAGGTATAGAATTGGACGCTTCAAAAGAATAGAGTCGAGTATGTCTGGTGTGAATTAGGTCTAGGATAGTAGTTATAAGGACAATTTTTATCTTAGGCTGGCTCATATGGAGAGACTGTTATGACTTTACATTTTCAGGGCATGATAGTAGGTATGGATGGAGTTCCAAGCGTGGCTATCATAGTGTAAAGCTTAGGTGAAAGTTGAGGGACTAATGTAAGCAATGACCATATTTTTTCTTTGAAGGCCGATGAACACCTCTTTATAAATTGGTATCTTTAAATCTATTTTAAAGCTTTTGATTTGTTGAAATCCAGTAAGGATCAAGTGTCTACAGGTTTGAATTTAACAAATCCTTAATTTCACAAGATTCATTATCATCCTTATCAAATTTGTTAAAAAAAAAATCCTAAGATTTGTTTTAATCTACTATCATTCTAGAAACCTAGCATTTTTTCATCCCTTTATGCTTGTTTTTTGAAAGAATTTGGTGAAAGAGATGATGTTGACATGGTTCCACGTTACCTAACAAGACACCACCACATGTCCTACTAGATATATGGCATAATAAGGCCGTGACGCTTGGTAGTTTAGGGATTAAAAAACAAAAGGTGCAATTGCACCTTACAAGAATCAAACCCAAGACTTCCCATTCATTTCCTTTATTGAGACCAAATGCTTAACCATTTGGGTTGTTGGCCTGTGTCTTTAAATCTAATATAATTAAATTATAATTAAGTTATGTGGCTACCTAAAACAAAGAAACTACCCGAACAAAAAAATGAAGTAATATAAATTCGCTGACCGTAACTTAAACCTAAATCTATTTTCCTAAAACTATCTTTCTATTATTTTTATTTTTCTTATTTTTTTGGTTGTTTTTGAAATTTTTTTTATTTTTTCTATATTTTTTATTTTATTGTATTTTTTGTATCAGGACCTTTTTCCTAAAATTGTAGGGAGCAAAATCGGGGTATTTATAAAGAGGCAAAGAAGTTGAGATACTATGTTACCAACTACACATTTGTTGATAGTGTCTTGTACTATAGGGGAGTCAGCCTTCCATTGCTTAGATGCCTTCGAATAGATGAGGGCTTATACGTCATGGAAGAGTTGCATGTTAGAGTGTACATCAACCACATCCAATCTTAAGCCCTTTACATTCAGGCTCTAGGGCTTGGATACTACCAATTTACCATGAGGTAGGATTCTAAGATTGTAGCTTAGAAGTGCCCCCAGTACTAGCAATACATACCAATTAGTTATCCCCCCTGCCTCAATCTTTAGCACTTGACCAATTCATGGTTGTTTTCCCAGTGGGGCATTGACATTCTTAGCACCTTCCCCAAGGCCTAGGAGGTCGGTAGTACATTATCATGGTTGTCTACTACTTTACTAAGTGGATTGAAGCTGAAGCTGTGGCGAAGATCATCGAGAGGAACATTGAGTCGTTTGTCCAGAGCAGCATCCTCTCCAGATTTGGGGTCTTTTACACCCTCATCATGGAAATAGGCATCAATTTGATAACCCAAAGTTTAGAAAATTTTATGCTAAGCACCATATTGCACCATACTTCACTGGTCATTCACCTTCAATCGAATGGTCAAGTTGAAGTAGCTAATCAAGTCATTCTCGAGAGCTTGAAGAAGAGAGTAGACCAAGCTCAAGGCACCTAGGTAAGCGAGCTACCCAATATCTTGTGGGGATATAGGACTACCCACTGCACTTCTACATGCAAAATCTCTTTTTGTGGGTTGAAGGTAGTCTTCTCCATCAAGTTAGAGCTTCCCAGCATCTGGACTCAAAGTTTCAATGAGATATTGAATGAGTCCTTACTACAAGTCAACCTTGACATCATCAAAGAAATTAGAGACCTCGTCGTTGCTGGAGTAATTGCTTACCGGTATTGAATAGCCAAATACTATGATAAGGAAGTTAGACATAAAGAATTCAAGGTTGGCGACTTGGTTTGCTGGAAGTTAGAAGTCATAGGCTCACGAAAAGGACATGGTAAGTTAGCCTCCAACTAGAAAGACTCGGTTAGAGTAAGAGACAGCTTGGGGAATGGAGCATATAGATCGGAAAGATTGGATGGCAAGCTCATCCTGCACACCTAGAACGCTAATAATCTTAGGCTATACTTTGAGTAATGTACAAATCCCTTGTAAATCTTTTTATGAATATCAATGCAAGTTCTATTTCTTACGAGTACCGTTTACTTTTTTCCTTCTCTTACTTAAAGGAAGTCCTAGCCTTCAAAGGGTGAATGGACTTATTAACAGGGTAGGTCGAAACGCCAGTTACGGTAATAATCTAAAAGCATTCTTTAGGAATCACCATCACCTCTATTACATAACCTTTCTCTGGTCTACTTTCCTTTTGCCTCTGAGATGGTTACTTAACTTACCTACCCCCATTGGGTAACCTCAGGAAAGGTAATACCCTTTACATAACTGAGGAACTCCCACTAATTGGGCATGTTGAAATGCCACTAACCTAACCCCCCTCCCCCCCCCCCCCCCAAGTAACCTTAGCAAGGGGCAACACCCCTTGTAGGATAGAGGAACTCCCATTAAGTAGGCAAGTCAGAGCGCCAAAAACTTGACGCCTCCCTCCCCCCCCACTAAAGTAACCTTAATAAGGGGAAACACTCCTTATACAATTAAGGAACTCCCCTATAGATACGCATCAAACTTTATCCTTAAATTAGCTCTACGATTGAACAGTTAGGCACAAATACGCAAATGACTAAGTATCAAGCTATGCAACTAAACGAGTGCAATAGACCAAGTGAAGAAATAATAAGTATATACAGAACTTAAAGAATAGAAAGCAAAGTGAATGCACTAAATGCAAAAATTCAAATTCCATTAATAAAGAAGCCATTTACATAATTAAGGTTGGCATCCTAACTTGTTATATAGTACCTCTAACCTGAGTACGAGAAAATAAATAAGTATAGGAAAGAGGAAGGGTGATGACTCTTTATTATTTTGGATCAATGAGCTTTGGGAGCTTTAAAAAGTCTAATGCTTCAATTTATTTGGGTGGTTGATCTATTTGTAGTCCCAGCTCACGAGATGTCTTGTCTTGAATTGTAGAGGGAGAGGTTGAAACTTGTTGTCTTATGTCAATAGAAAGATCACTCTAACCTTGATCAGCTTGAGAAGCGCTTTTAGGTATCACTCCTTGCTGAGTTGCTAAGGCCAAAATGGATGGAGGAGCACCTTATCCACCCCCGACAGCGAAAGGGGTGGCTTGGAGTACCTCGGTTGCTTAGGCAACCACCATTTTTGCCCAAAGAGCCTCTCTCTTCTCCGTATGTGTAGGAGCATCCAGCCAGCCTCGGAAGCTAAGATCGAGCTTGAGATGATGCATAAGCACCTTGTTTTGAATAATCAGGCACACTTAGTAGAGATGTCCTCTAACTACTCTAACTATTGGTTCGTCTTATAGAACTCCTTGATGGCCTTGTCGGTGGTAGCCTTGCTAAGCACTTCTTGCTCTTTAATTTAGAAATGATCTCCTTCATCTTTGCAGCTTCTTTTTGGAGCTCCTAGATTTTCTATTCCAACCCGACCTTTTAACTGGCCAACTCTAGTGAAGTTGCTTTAGCAATGTCACATTTAAATGCCTTCATCACCAGCTCAGTCTTTAACTTAGAGATCGATGCCTCCAACTCAACATTTTCCTTTTCATGCTCTTCCTTGGCCTTCTTATCCTTGTCTAGTCTTTAAGAGAATTGAGCCTAGGTCCTTTGCTTATGCTCCAGCTAAGTTTTAAGTTCATAAGCTTGCTTGGTTGTCTCCTTAACATTAGCTCGAACTTGCTCTATCGCCTATAGCTTTGCCTTAAGCATAGTCATTTGCACATAAGAGAGCCATAAGCGCCAATTAGCGTTGCTAAATTTTTTGTAAAATTTGCTAGGGAAGGACTCTACTTCCCTTAGGCCTTTCTGTATGCTAAACAACACCCTACGAAGTCCCTTTATCTCATTGAGCAATCTATTGTAGTTACCGAGCCATAGTAGCACTTGGCCATGGTACTTTAAAGAAATATATGAGTTGTGACCAAAATAGTGCCATTAAGAAAAGATGCCAACTTAAATAGATGAAAACTTACCTACTAAATGAGTGTGCTAAAGTGGCTTGCCATTTCCATAGGAGCATCCCTTGGGTCCTTGATAGGTCTTTGAGGATAGCCCAATTAATAGGGGTAAAGGATCTCCTCAAGGCCTGAAGCTTGAGGTCCAAATGGCGCAACGTCACGTTGTCACCTTGAATATCCCACTTTGGCATAAGAAGCTCCCTTTTGACATGCTTAGCTTCAAACTAACTTCCCTGAAAGCATAGCTCCTCATTCCTGGACTCATACACTATATCTTTGAATGAGTTTAGAAATATCCCAAAACATTAGAACTTATTTAGGACCTCATAAAAGGCATCCCCAAGATCATCTATACACCTGTAGGGATGACTTAAGGCTAGTCGTAGACGAATGAGCGGCTAATAGGCTCCCTTCCCTTCTTCATCTTAAGCTCAAAGGCTTTGTCCTTGCCAATTTTGGGGGCCTTCCTGTTTTGCTCCGCCAATTGGGTAGCATCACTGGCCCAAGCCCCTTCACCCTTAAATTGAGATGGCGGGGGGATTTCCTCTACATTTGGCCCCTCGGATCTGGCGCTTCATCCACCAATGTGATGGGCAGAGATGAGAGAACAAAAGTAGTTGTAGGGAGAGCCACGATTACAAAATTGGCGACTAGTAACTCGATAGGGGCATTACTGAGGGGAATCCCCTATGGAAGGGTCGCTGGGGTAACCATACTCGTTTCTCCCACCCCTGACCTTGGCCCCATAGCTTTACCCTTGGAGGGAGCAGTCTTAGTCGGTAGTTTTATTCTGCCAGGACATCGCTTCAGTAGCTTGGATGCTAATGGATGGGGTATCTCTTCGGCTAATTTCTTACCTACAAAGAAATAAATAAACATTGTCAACATAAGGAAAAAGTATGACACTTACTTACAAAACCCCACCATGACCAGCATAGACATGGAAGATCCTCCTACTCTTCAGAAAAATGTTTGAAGAAGCCTAATATCTAATGAGCCCACATTAGCAAGATGGAAGAGGTACGTTATGCTAAGGATAGACCTGTACCTTCTACCTACTTCTTTACCACAAATTTATGCATGTTGGGGAAGAGATCGGAGATCGGGAACTTGAAGTACCTCTCTACCATTTGTTAGGCATTAATCTCCTCACCGCTTTTCAAGGCCATGAAGGCATCTATTTCTCATACAGCTTTGGCGTCATTGGGGCCAAGTTATTTTAAACCACCAGTTCGAACTAACGACATCCATCGCTTCTAGAAGTTGACTAGCTTAGGTAACTCCATTACTAAGAACTTGTCCTATTAACCTTTCACGGATGAGTACAAAACCCCAAATGGCTTTCTCCCTGTTTGATTTTGATGATATGTCCACCTATTTAGACTCTTCTATTGGAAGTAGCAGTTGAAGAGTTTAGGGGTAGCTCACACCACTAGATACTCGCATAATGCTTGGGAAGCCTTTAACACCATCCAACCTTTGGGAGGAACTTGTGATGGATAGTACTCATGATAATCAAAGAGTTCCTTCTTAAACTCGCTAAAGGGGAGGCTCATCCTAAACTTCGGACATTTTTTGAAAATCACTAAATACGCCCCCCATTAATAGAGGTACCCTCTCTTCCCTTCATGGCAACTATAAGGCTTAGCTTGGTGTTGATCCTACTGTAAAGGTAGTTAGGACCTTATTTGCTAAGGATGGTTTACTCTTACTAATTTGTCTACTTGGCCTTATGTCCTTCCCTGGCTTCATGTACAAGTCTATGACATTCAATAATATATTGCATAGATATGTATCCTTGGGGATAGCTTTAATAAGTTCCACCTTGTTCAATCTCTCTACTACCCTCCTTGTCTCTCTATCCAATTGTGCTAGCACAGATGAAGCTTCTTCATCCCTTCTTAAGGGGGGAGTCATTCTCCTTATAGCTTTTGAATTCGAGGATGTTAGGTTGTAGTCACCAGAGCTTACCCTTGATTGCTCCATCATAGTTGAAGAAATAAAGAAACATGAAGAGCTTCAAAGTAGGTTAAGATTTGTTGATGAAAAGAAAAAGTAAAGTTGCTCAGATTGTAGTAGGAAAGTGAGAGAAGTTGCAAAAGAGTAATTTGTTCAAGTAAATATGGCATTTATAAGTGACCACTTTGAAAAGCAAATAAGTGGTTATAAGGATTTGTATAAGCACAAATCTCCTATAGCATTATGATGCAGATACGTGGAGATGGTTTTGATTAAACGGCTACATTCAAAAGGTAAAACATATGCGACTGCATGCAAGTCTGCGGAGACAGGACACTTGTCACATTACATTAAGTACACCATGAAAACACACATTTGAGTGAGAATTTGAAAGGTTAGCTTCCACAAGAAGTTTTCTTGAGACCCCTTCAACTTCCATGTCATGGACAAAATTCCCTCATCACTTCAACAACACTACGCCTCGACACAGAGAAATGGAAGTTGTTCAAATAATGGTAAGCCTAGCTCGGCCCTACTAACCTAAACTATTCGATGCCTCTACATATTCGGCAACTCTGCTTTGTACCCTTATTGTTTGAAGTGCCCCACTTACTAAATCTTTACTTCGACTCTGAGCACCTAGCTCTACCCATCAAGTGTTCACCTTTAGCTACTCATTCGACTTCGAACATGAATGCTCTACTCCAACCTTATGTAATCTCATCAAATCACCTCTCCTGGAACTGACCCTTATGTTTAGCTTAGACTCTCCTAATGAGTGTCTTCTTTACCCTAACCTACCCCTTGAAGAATACTAGGCTAATGTCTTCAATCGAGGACTTCACATCACTTTATTAATTTTTCAATACAATGCTCAAAGAGCTACATAAGCTTACACAATCACTATTACACATAATAATCTCAAGTGTAGCGCTTTTCTCTCTCTCAAAATTGCAAGTATAAGAACTTTCAAAGCCTATACACTAAGTCTCTTTTGTTTAATTTTAAGTAAATAATACAAGAGACAAGTAGTAAGTAATAAGGCTAAAGAATGTAAGAGAATGTCTTTTGATTGTACTGGAATATTAGTTCTTAATTCTCTTTAGTTGGGTTGTTGAGCATTTATACCAACTCATTGAATTCTTTCCGTTATTACGCATTAAATGCTCCAACGACTGAACAGGCTTATTGGCATGTTGATACCTTACTTTTACCAACATGACGGTAGGCAAATGTACTACTAACATGAATATTGGCAATTGTATTAGCATGCCGACTCTTCAAGGTTAGAGAGCTTTTCTTTTGTTATCCAAGGCTTTAAATCGTTAGCTTTGTTCTTCCTTGTGCTGTCATGTTGGTAAGATAAGTATCACCTGAAATCACTTTTAACATACAACGAACAAATACACTTTGCACTCTAACTTCAAGATATTTGATCATCACTCAAAATATTAAATATCTTGTAGAGGCAATTGATATATTTATTCATTAAGCAAATTAATTGATCTCATTCAATTAACTCAATATAATCAAATAATGCTTAGTTTAATTAATCACTTTTGTTTTATTCTTATCATAATTAATTAGTGAATCTTTGATTCAACAATCTTCCCCTTTAAGAGGTTCCCCTCAATCTACTATTGATAAGAATAAACTACTTTATACTTTCAAGACACATTTAGGCATAAATAGTTCGTAATTGTGATTCAATTCTTAAGTTTTTGGTACTTAATTGTGTGATGTATTGATTTTAGATGAATCAAGAGTACAGAGATGAAATTTACATAAGAACAAGGAATTTCAAGGCAATCACCATTGTAAGGAGAAGAAAACTTTGAAGTAGAACCAAGATTCACTCAATCACAAGTGTGATGATGAAAATTTAGAATGGCTAGCATTGATTACGACATTCATTACGAGTGTGATTGAGGAAGGACCGATGATCCTCCTATTAGTCAAGCCCTTAATTGAATATCAGGAGGGTGATCACGCCTTTAATCATGATGTAATGAGATATAATGAAGCAATGGGGAGTTCACATCCATTATCACGGCCGTGATTAGTATAGATTTTGTTTTCTAAGACTATCACACCTCGAGTCATAGGCGTGATGGGAGCGGACACAACTGTTCTTCTTCAACTTTTTCACATGAACCAGTACGTGGAACATGTCCTAACATCAGGCGATGTCTTGAAGTGATATATTTTCCAATCCTTTGATGAGTTAACTATAAATATACCGCAACTTTTAGACAGAAGAGGAGAATGACATCAGATAAACACCATCAAGAAACACAATAGACAATCAGAATCAAAACAATTAAGTTTCTTATTTGTATTCTTAGGTAGTGATACTATAATGAGAGTTTTATATAACATTCTTCATTAACTTTGTGAGAATTATAAAGAATCCAGTGTCTATATATTGTTGTATCACAATCCTTCAAGTTAATCAAAAGGGGTTTTCTTCTTCTCTCTTATTTCATGTTGTGTTTTAATTCTTTTATCCTATTTCTCTGTATTTGTTCTTTTTCTATCATGTGTGAGTGATAAATCAGGGTTTATGAAGTCATTTTAACATGAATGTATTTTGAATTGTTGCTATTCCTAATGATTATGCATTTCGAGTGATTAGATATTCACACAAGTTGAGATAGCGTAGTGCACGACACAGTTTTGCAGGAGATTTCAAGGGAATATGTTGAGAAACAATTTCACTGAATAGATCTTAGTTACTAGAACGAACTGCTCCCATTAATGGAGATATTTTTAGGAAGTTTACTGCATGTTGTATGGAATTCAAGGATTAGTAAGCTTTTAATGCAATCTTAACTTGTCCATTCTTTGAGAAGAGATTTTAAGGAACGTAGTTAGGATTAGAACTGAGTAACTCTAAGAAGAATACTCATGAGTAGAGAATTCTTGCAAATGAGTAATTGTTAGGATAGAGAGTTCATAAGCCATGTTAATATGATGGAGTAACCTTGCTTTGTAATTTGTTATTTTTGTGTTATAATCTTATTTGTTGTATTCTCTTGGTGTAAACATAGAATCGGTGCAATTTAGTGGTAGAAATCAGTTAAATTACTTCATTTAATCATTCGATCGCTAGTTAATAGGAAGAATAATTATTACTAGTGTTTGAATCCTTTTTCTAGTGGAGACAACCCTATACTTATCTATACTAACAAACGATAAGTATACTTGCCTATTTAATTGAGTAAAGAATAAAATATAGGAATTTAAATTGTAAGATTCGGTAGCTCTACTAAGAGGTGATCAAGTTTTTGGCGTCGTTATTGAGGAAAATGACATCATTATTAGGAAAATTAGGATTCTTGTTCTTCTAGCATTTGTTTTCTTTTCTATTTGATATTAGTTTAGTTGAAATCTTGTGCTCATATAAGCTATCTGCTAATTTTCAATTTATGACTTGAAGTTGTTCCGCTAGATTAGCAAACTTTGATCTTGAGCCTAAGAGAAATGTTTGAAGCAAGAGCAGAGTCTTCAAGTATGAATAATTAGAATGAGAATTTAGACCCACCAAGAGTGGATAAGTTTGTGAATCCTAATGATGGCATCGCAAGAGTTCCACCTCTGAATGTAGATCTACTTGTTGGTATGGATGGAATCAATGTACCCATCATAGTAGAACAAGTAGTCAATCCACCTGTAGCTCTAAGGACGATGTTGCATTACTATAGGCTTAACTTGGAAGGAGTTAGTACCGGCATTGCTCGGCCTAGATTCCAAGCCAATGCTTTTGAGATCAAGCCAAGTATCATTCAAATAATCTAGTAATGTATCTAGTTTTATGGGTTCAGTGATGAAGACCCCAATAACCATTTGCAGCAATTCTTGGAGATTTGTGATACGTTTATGATAGGTAAAGTTTTAGAGCATGCTATCCGCCTTAGGCAATTCCCGTTTTCATTGAGATCCAATGCTAAGCAATAACTTAACTCTATGTCAAGAAATTCCATCAATACCTTGCAAGAGATGGCTGAGCTATTCATGAGAAAATACTTCCCACCTTCAAGAATAGCTAAGCTAAGGGTAGATATCTCTTCTCTTGATTAGATGAATTTAGAGACTCTGTATGAAGCATGGGAGAGATGGAAGGAATTGTTAACGAAGTGCCCCCATCATGGTCTTCCTGATTGGCACTAAGTTCAAATCTTCTACAATGGTTTGAATTATATAACTAAGTAGCTCATTGTTGTATCTGCTAGAGGAAGCCTAAACCATAAGTCACCAGAGCAATATATCCAAATATTTGAAGATATGAGCAATAACCATTGTTAATGGTCAGCTTTAGCATATAAGGTAGAGGTGTTGATAAGGAAGCTTAATAGTCTCATAATGGGTTAAAACAAGGCTTTAGCAGTTTTAGATTCTAAGTTGGCAAGTTCATCATCAAATGGAAGAGGTTGATTACATGGGCGATCTGATCAGACTAAGAAATGATTCTTTTAATACCTTGTATAATTTAGGTTAGAGGAATCATCCTAATTTCAGATGAGGTAATAATACCGATCAAAGCTCCAACATGCAACCTCCTAGATTTCAGAGACAAATGATGCTTCCTTAAAATAAGCCAATGTCCATTATGGAGATGTTGGCCTAGTACATTAAGACCTCTAAGAATTTCTACTAAGCCACAGAAGCAGCTTTAAGAAATCAAGGAGCATTGATACATAACTTAGAGAATAAGCTCGGGTATATTTCTAAGATGTTGTCTAATAGAGCTCCTGGGTCATTACTAGGTAACACTGAGACAAACCTTAAGGAGCATGTTAAGGTTATGACTCTTAGAAGTAGTAAGGAGTTACAAACTCTAGAGAGGATCCATGACAAGAGGAAAGAAGTTGAAGCTAGGGTTGTGGAGCAAGCAATGAGTAATGCATCACCAGAAGAGGAAGTCATACTAGTAGCACCAAAGGAGTATAAGCCACCTTTGCCATACCCCTTTGGACTAAGGAAGGACAAGGATGATAAGCATTATAAGAAGTTTTTAGAGCTCTTTAAACAGTTGCACATCAACCTTCCTTTGGTTGAAGTTTTGGGTCAAATGCCTAAGTATGCAAAATTATTAAAAGAGCTTCTTTCCAACGAGAGAAAATTGGGGGAACTTTCCACTGTTATCTTAGGTGGAGAGTGCTCTACAGTTTTGTTAAACAAGTTTCCTAAGAAACCTAAAGATCCTGGTAGCTTCACCATTCCATGTTTAAAAGGAGACCTTCCAGTAGAGAGGGCATTGGCAGATCTTAGAGCTAGTATCAATTTGATGCCCTGTAGTTTGTTCAAGAGATTGAATTTGGGAGAGCCCAAAAGCACAAGAATGAGCATCCGATTGGTAGATAGATTTGTACGATTTCCAAGAGGAGTTGTAGAAGATGTTTTGGTTAAGATACATGACTTTATTTTTCCTATAGATTTTGTAATGTTGGACATGGACGAGGACATCGAGGTTCCACTTATTTTGGGAAGACCATTCTTAGCAACTACGAGTGTTGTAATAGATGTTAAGGATAGGAAGCTAGTTTTTTAGGTCAGAAGTGAGGAGATGGTGATCAAAATGCCCAACGTCTTCAAGAAAAGAATGAGCGATGATGATGAATGCTTTGCTATTGATTCTTTTGATTTCAGAATTTTTGAGTTTTTGTAGGATGTTTTGAGTAAGAATCCTTTAGAATCATGCTTGACAACAGAAAAGAGTTAGATGGAGTCAATGAGGTGAAAGAAGTGATTGCCCAGTTGGAGGTGTATACTACACAAATGAAGGATTTTGGGGTTGAGGAGATTAACTGGAGTTATATTACTCGTTTGAAGCCATCGATTGAGGAACCCCCTAATTTAGAAATAAAAAAATTGCCCTCTTACCTGGAGTATGCCTTTTTGTCTAAAAATTATAAACTACCAGTAATCATATCATCAAAAGCTTGACTTTTTCCAAAAAGAGAAACTCTTATCTATTTTAAAAGAGCATAAGAGGGCACTTACATGGAAGATATTGAACATTAAGGGAATTAGTCCCTCCTTTTGCACCCACAAAGTCTTGATAGAGGACAGATTTAAATCGGTGGCGCAAACTCAAAGGAGGCTGAATCCTAACATGAAGGATGTAGTTAAGAAGGAGGTAGTGAAGTTGATGGATGCAAAGCTCATCTACCCTATTTTAGATAGCCCGTGGATGAGTTCGGTTCAAGTAGTTCTAAAGAAAGGTAGCATGACGATAGTACTAAATGAGAGGAATGAATTGATACTAATGTACACTGTGACTGGTTGGAGAGTGTGCATTGATTATAGGAAGCTCTATGGTGCCACAAGGAATGACCACTTCCCACTACCTTTCATTGATCAAATGTTGGAGAGGTTGGCAGGTCATGAGTATTACTGTTTCCTAGATGGGATGTTCGGTTATTTTTAGATTTTAATAGCTCAAGGAAACCAACAGAAGATTACCTTTACTTGTCCCTATGGTACTTTTGCATATCATAGGATGTCGTTTGGACTATGTAACACACTAGCCACTTTTCAACATTGCATGATGGCTATTTTTGGGGATTTAGTAAAGGATGTGATGGAAGTCTTTATGGCTAATTTTTCCATGTTTGGTGATACGTTTGATGGATGCCTTGCAAATTTGAAGAAGGTATTTCAGAGATGTGAGGAGACAAATTTGGTGCTCAATTAGGAGAAGTGTCATTTTATGGTATAGCAAGGCATTGTGTTGAGACACAAAATATCAAACAAGGGCATTGAGTTCGATACAACTAAGATAGAAGTGATATCAAAGTTACCACCACCATCATTTGTGAAGGTTATGAGAAGCTTCTTAGGACATGCTGGATTCTATTGATGTTTCATTAAGGACTTCTCTAAGATAGCTAGGCCATTGACAAACTTTCTTGATAAGGGTGTGTCGTTTGATTTTTGCACTAGTTGTTCAGAGGCTTTTAATGCTTTGAAGAAAAAATTGATTAACGCTCCTATCATGGTAGTACCAGATTGGAACATGCCATTTGAATTAATGTGTGAAGCAAGTGATTCAACAGTAGGAGCGGTATTAGGGTAGAGAAAAGATTGACACTTTCAGTCAATACATTATGCTAGCAAGACACTCACTCCATCTTAAGCAAATTACACCACAACTGAGAAGGAATTGTTAGCTATTGTCTTTGCCTTTGACAAGTTTTGGCTCTACCTCATTCTCTCGAAAATGATTATTTATACCAATCACTCAGCTTTAAGGTACCTTCTATCTAAATCTAATGTAAAACCATGGTTGATATCATAACCCAATGGTACCGTTGCCATAGTAGGTCACCGTATGCCATATAAAAGTCTACTATCAACCCCCTTGCTGATCATAGGCCTTTTATACGACACATGAAGCTTCTTCCACTATACATTACTACCAGGCTCATAGATAAGCAATATAGAGCAATTTACTAAAATTAACTTTTTAAGACATACATTAATCAAGTAAACATGTGAAATCGTTATGTTCTACACCAAAAGAATATTACAAACAAATGCAATTTATAATAGGAACTGCATCATAAACTTCAAACTATGTTATGAATAAAATAAAAGTAAATAACTATCTACAAAAGCTTTTACAAAATCTCTTACAAAATCTCCTCTACGCTCTTTGATCACTCCAACCCGTCTCTACACGAGAATCACCATGGTTATGCCTCGGCCCGGATTACCGAAGAGGTTTTCCTGCAACAAAAGGAATTTATCGGGGTGTAAGCTTAAGCTTAAGCTTAGTGAGATAAATACCTTCGTCAGTACCGTATGGTAGAAATCTATTAGATGCATAATCATATGAATGCATGAACAATTAGTATGCCAAACAACGCATGCAATGGCCTAGGAATTGCATACAACTCAAAATTACACCTCCTGTCGTAGGGGTTTGGAGATAATTAACTGACTCAAACTAAAATCCAAGTTCTAAACCTTAGGTTTATTTCATTTGCACTATTATGCTTAAGCTAAAACAAAACTATATATATATATATACTTTCTTTACTGAATAACAAATCATATTTTTAAAATCCTAAGTCTAGCGATGTGATGGCTTTCGCAATCTACAAACACACGCCTTAAGTAGAAGTTACAAGACATGGCCCCTCGTTGATGGTTAGCGTCTCCTGGCGCCTAGTATGCCTATAAGCTTAAGACAAAGACTCAATAAAATGATGACATAGCTAGTGCCTAATCCTATAGGAGGCCCTCCTCCTGTGAGTCCCTTCCCATCTTCTACGTGAAGCGGAAATCGATGTTATTTGAATGCAATTATGGGGAATACATGATCCATTTAATTTCTTAACTGTATAAGTGGTTGACTCGATTTTCAAGGTGATCAGACAATTTCATTCCATATAATCTTATGTATAAATTATCTCAACAATTCCCATTATTGTATAATTAACAAGCCATAGCATTCAGTTCACAAATTCATACACATGCATTTCCTATATCCCACAAGTATCCAAATTTATATATATAAGTTTAGGTACATCTATTCTACAAGTAAAATCAAGTAAAGAGTTGTCGGGAATTTATTCACTTCGCTATGAGGGTTAGTCAAAGTAGTCCGGGGGTAGGTCGTCTCCGAACGTGGAGTCCCTTAGTCATCGAAATCATAATACTATAAGGGATTGAAATAAAACTTAGGAAACTAAGCTAAAACCCCTTAAGTTATACTCTTGATTAGTTTTTGTATTTTTTCAGGTTTTACTTAAAAGTTTAATCGCATATAATTTTCTCGTTTTAAATCTGATTTTTATGATCTTATGGTCAATCTTCATCTTTTTTTAGTGTACTTTAATGTGATGAGGTTGAATTTTCAAGATGAGGCACGTAAATCTGTCCATAGGTCAGAACAGTAGCGATCCTCATGGTTTGGAGTGCTTTTGGGCATTGTTTAGTTAATGGGCTTTTTGGTAATTTAGGAATCCCTTTAGGCTTAGGCTTAAGATTTCATACTAAGCTCAAAATACTCCTTAAGTTCAGGTTTATAGCTTTGATGTACACTCCTAAGGCTATCAACCACTTCTTGAGCTCTTAAGTGGGCCTAAGTTATCAAATGAACTTTTTTTTTATTCAATTCAAAGATTGTCACTTTCTTGGGCTTAGGAAGTGTTTTGTGGGTTTCTTGAAAGTCTTAAAACAACTCTTATTGATGTGTCAAGTTATTGATCAGAAACTTAAGGGTGGTTCAACTTGATATTTGAGGCCCGTTTTGAAAGTTTTAAGCTCGGTTTTGAGTTTTAAGCTTAATATACTTATCATATTTGCCTTAGTTGGTCTTCTTACTTTGTTTACTCACTTTTATCATATTTTTAAGTGTCTTTTAGCAATGTTCCAGATCTAGCAGGTTTGAATATGAGGGGTTCCAACTTGGTTTCTAACTTGTTTTATCATTTTCTTAAGTTTAGGTATTAGATCATAAACTTAAGTTACTTATATTCAAATCTTAACTTGACTTCTTTTCCATGAGGGGATTATTTGGCTCATACTTTTTATGAAAATAGTAGATCTCATACTTATTATAACTTCCATATCATAATTCATGTCTTACAAAGTTTGTTTCCTCATAAAACTTCATATGATGGATTTTTCCTTAACCTAAGTTTAGATTTGAGCATGTTTAACTTGATAGAAGTAAAATCAACACCCAAATGGCCTTTGAATCTTCACGTCTAGCATGTTTCTTTTCCATTCAAGTTCTCATTTCAAGATTCTTTCAACTTAAAAATTTCATTCAAAGTGTTAAACAAATATCTCTACAAAACACTAACTTTACATACTCATATTTCAACTTTATATAAGGGTTTCATGAGTTTGTTTCTTAGAATAGTCTTAGATATTATACCAACTTATAATTATACTCATATCTTCAAGAAATCATAGTCTCCTAACATGAATTCTATCCTAGTAACACAAAGAAACACTTACTCATCCACAAAGCAAAAGTATGGTGGTTGTATACTAAGGTTCCACTTATGCTTTTTATGTTACTTCCTCCTTCTTGCACCATTTTGAAACCTGAGTTGTGGTTCTTTGGAGTGGAGTTTAGGGAGTATTCTAAGGGTCCTAAAGAATCTTTGAATGTTGGAAAAGAAAGACATAAGAAGAAGTTGAGTGTGCCGTGAGTGCGGGTATGCTCGAAAGTGGCGGCAAAGTGAAGGATTTGTGGGGTATTTGTGTTTCCACTTTTGGGTTGGTTTCAAGTGAGAGAAAATGATGAAAGAGTGATTGGTTGGGAATGGGGGTGATTGTGTGTTTAAGAAGCTTGATTTTGTTGTCTTGTAGTATACACAAAAGTCAACAATTGCAATTATTGATGATGTAAGCATTAGGGGGTGAATAGTGGAGTGTAAGGTAAAGTAATTGATAGATGAAAGACAAGAGTATGCCCCACCCCCCCCCCCCCCTTTTCTAGCTTGTACAAGTCGGCCATATAGTGTCCTTTTGGTGTATGGAATTTTCTTGTCTCATTTATTAAAGTTAAGCATGATATCTTATGATAATTTTTCCATATGTAGTATAAGTGAAGCAGTGATAAGGAAGTGTCTTATTGCTAGATTTTGGAATGGCTCCAACTTTCAATTGATAAGTCATTTAGGGTAATTTATTGGTTTACTTATTTATATGTAAGGCTTAGGCATGAAGATAAGGGCATTGTCTTATAGGGAATTGTTTTAGGATTTATTTCTTAAATTGTTTTGTAGATTATGATTCAATTCTTATAAAATTATGAAATTTTCTAGAGTTGAATGAAATTATTCAAATTAAATTATTAATTAGTCGCTTAGGGTTAAAAGTCCTTAATTGTTTTAGGGTTTACGGTTTTTAGGTAACTTTAGAGTTCGCAGTTTTTCAAGTTCAGGTTTTATCGATAATAGGTTTTCGAATTGGAAACATAAGTTCATTTCTAATTGGAGGTAAAGGACAAAAAGGGGGGCAAAAATGCAGCTATAAATTACTTGTCTAAGTTAGATAACCCACATCTAGAGGAATTGAATGAGGATAACATTAATGATAAGTTTCCAAAAGAAAGCTTGTTTGCTCTTTGCACAATTAAGACCTATAACATTCTATGGTTCGTTGATATAGCAAACTATTTTGTGGGGAAGGTTCTGCCTTAAGATTTAGATCGCCTCAAGATTTAGATCACCACAAGAAGAAGAAGATTTTCTCAAAGTTAAAGCATTACTTCTAAGAAGATCCTTTTCTTTTTAGAGTGTGTGCAGATTAGATTATCCAATGTTGTGTATCACATGAAGAAGGATAGAAGATCTTGTTTCATTGCCATAGTGAACCAACAAGTGGTCACTATAGCACAAATAGAACAACTCAGAAGGTGTTGGAGGTTGGTTTCTACTAGCTAAGTATATTTTGGGATGATCATGATTATGCTGTAGCTTTCGATAAGTGTGAAAGAATCAGGAATGTCTCCAAGAGGGATGAAATGCTATAGAGATACATCTTAGAATGTAAAGTCTTTGACGTTTGGGTAGTAGACTTCATGGGACCATTCCTTAATTCTTATGGCAACAAATACATTTTAGTTGTAGTGGACTACATGTCAAAGTGGGTTGAAGCTCAAGTTTTACCAACGAATGATGCTAAGGTGGTAACATGATCCTTGAGAAAGTTATTTTCTAGATTTACGGCACCCCAAGCATTGATTAGTGATAGAGGAACCCACTTTTGCAACAATTAGATTAAACAAGTCCTTAAGAGAATGGGGTACACCATAGGATGGCCGCTCCTTACCATGTACAAATAAGTGGCTAAGTAGAAGTATCTAATAGGGACTTAAAAAGGATTTTGGAGAAGATTGTAGCATACAACTGGGAAAAGATTGAGCTGATAAGGTAGATGACACTTTATGGGAATACTGGACTACTCACAAAACTCCATTAAATACTACACCTTATCGATTGGTTTATGGTAAAGCTTGCCATTTACAGGTAGAGATTGAGCATAAGGCTTATTGGACTTTAAAGATAACATATTTGGATTATGAAGCAGCTGGTAAACTTAGGCATTTCTAACTCAATGAATTGGATGAGTGGCGTTGGATAACTTATGTGAGCAATCGAATGTACAATGAACGAGCTAAACACTTTCATGATTCCAAGATTAAGCACCCCAAGCAATTCAAGGAAGTTAATTTGGTACTTTTTTACAATTCTAAGCTTAAGTTATTTTCTGGAAAACTTAAGTTTAGATGGTCAAGTCCAATTTTAGTAAAGAAGGTGTTTCCATTTGGGGCTATGGAAGTTAAGCATCCGGAAAAAGGGACATTCAAGGTTAATGGAGAACCATTGAAGTTATACCATGAGAAGTTGATTGGAATGAAGGTAAGGAGGAGTTAAAACTTCTCTAATTTAAAGAATGAAGTTGAATTCTCTAGGAACGTTGAGCTTGAGACATTAAACAAGCATTTATCCTTTAATTAGATTTACTTTTATGATTGATTTATTACTTTGATGTTGTTAAATTTAAATTATTTGTTGTTGTTCTTGTTATTTGTTTCTTTTGAGTATATTTGTTTATAGTTTCATATGAAAAGAATGGAAACATAGAATGGAAGTCATGGCAATAAAAAGGGAAGAAAAGAATTTCACAAAGTATGGGGACGTAGATGGAGGATGGAAGGTCAATATTGCATTACGATCATGATAAAGGTAAGTATTTAATTTTTCAAGCACAGCATCTATCACAAGATCAATCACAATTGTGATAAATTAACAAGGCTGATCCACCTATCCATTATGGTCATGATCACCTCCTTAGGAGATTTCACATTCTTCTTGACGGCCATAATCGAAAGGACTACACTTGAATTTCTTTGTATAGTTCTAGTTACGGTTTCATTTACGCCCATGACTAGTTTAAGTTATCGGCTATGATAGTTAATAAATTTTAGGTACAGTGCTAATCGCAAAAGTCATCACGCCTATGATTAAGCTTAAAACAAGGCATCACATCCCGTTTCATGGTTGTGATCATGTCCTTGACACCTCACTATATAAGAAATTTCCCTCTCTCTCTCCTCATTTCTCACACATTTTAAAACTCCACCTCGTGAGAACACTCTCTACATCAGTTTTCTAAGACTATCCATCACCATTTTCTTCACATCAACCCTTATTCCAACCACTTCTAACACTTACATGATTATTCTCATCACGATTACACTCTTCAAAGATATGATATTTCTATTTTTCTTTAGTTTTTCTACATTTATAGTGATTTGATTCACGTAACTTTTGGGTTTATATACGTGTATTTACTATGATTTTTAAATGTATTGTGATTGTACTCGTGGTTATGTTTATGTATGTGTAGTAATTAGACTTAAATTTGCATGATTTTGTGTTAAACTTTGGAATGTCAAACTTAAACCCTAATTTCCATTAGTGATTACTAAGTTGGGGTTTCTACAAATTGAGCCTAATTTGATGATTTAGTCTTACTGTAGTACTTAAGTGTTATGTAAGATTTGTTGCTAGTTGTTTTTCTTTATGTTGAAGTGTTGTGTTTATGTGTTGATGTTGTGAATTAGAGTGTTGTCTAGTTAAGGGGAGATACTAATCCTTAGTTGCAGTTCGGGTTATAAGTTCAATCATTATGCATTCACTTGTGTAATGTGTGCGTAGAAATAGGTTAGGGTTGATCATGTTCAGTTGATTGATGCCTTATATCTATAAGTCGAAGGAAGTTGAAATGGCTATACATAGTCTAAATTGTACTTGAATTATATATGAGTTTTGCTTCTCTTGAACTAACAGATGTTTGCAAATGGCACCCAAGAAATCATCAACAACTTCTTAGCATAAGAGACCGAAGGTCGATCGTCCTCCTCCTTCTCTTCCTAGACGATCCAATGAAACAAGTTCAAGTAGGGCAGTTGCTCCATTAGCTAGTATGATTCCAGAGCAGAAAGAGAGATTTAAGGAATTTACCGCCAAGAAGATAATCAAGTAGCATTGTGTTATAGACAGGGATTTATTAGGAGAGTACAGCTTAAAGATAGCTATGCAAAGGTTGTTGGGAAATGGGCCATGGCTATAGCTATTTATGGTTCAGGAGAAGATTTATAAACAAACAACATTGGCTTTCCTCTCATCGTTCAAAATCAAGTATAAGTATATTGACTCAAAAATGGACAATAAGGTGGAGTTCTTTGCCTTTGGAAGAACTCATACCTTTGATATGTTAACCATTGTATGGGCGATGGGATTGTATACCCGAGCTGAGCTTGAGGATGATGAGTTTGTAGATTTGCCAGTGAGTCTTCCCCTAGTAACTTTAGTATATGAATTTTGGAAAGAAATCTCCAATAAGAATAGTTTTAGGGAGAATAAGTCCAAGGCTTCAACTTTGAAGAAGACTAGTGCTCGAGTCTTCCACTACATTCTTATTAAGACGATTTATAGGAAGCATGAGAGCCCTAGGGTAATAAGGGAGCATGACTTACTACCCTTGTACAATGTACTTAAGGAGTTTCTAGTGAATGTGGGAATCTTAACTGCATTTGGAATTCGTCAGCAAATATTTGATAAGAGCAAGGTTATTTATTTTGGAGGACTGATTATGAGAATCCTTAGGAATTTAAGGTTGTAGCCTACAAGTGATAGGCTAAGAGATTCTTGTACTAATTCAGAACTTCTTCTAAGAACCCCTTTTAATTAGTACGGTATTGCAAGAATCTTAGATCTTGATATGGATATTGAGAACCTTGGTGCTTCGAATTTCGTGCCATCTACATCAAGCTTCTCAGTCGATAAGTTGAAGAGAATGGAAACTAAAGTGGCTGAGACTAAAGAGACTCAAAGGGGAATTGTTGAGCTCTTGAAGAACATCACCACAAAAGTGGGAGTGGTTGATCACCTCAAAATAGAGCTTTTGAGTTTTACAAATTAGATTCTTATATTTTATCCTTTACTCGGTTAAATAGGCAAGTGTACCTATCGTTTGTTAATACAGATAAGTATAGGGTTGTCTCCACCGGGAAAAAGGACTCAAACACTAGTATTAAATATTCTCCCTATTAACTAGCTACTAAATAATGTAATGAAGTAATTCAACTAATCTCTACAACTAAACTATACTAATTCTAAGATTGCACCAAGAAAACACAATAGATAGAATAATAACACGAAAACAACAATTTACAAAGCAGGTTTACTTTAGTATTAACATGGCTTATGAATTATCCATCCTAATAATTACTCATTTATAAGAATTGTCAATTCATGAGTATTCTTCTCAGAATTACTCAATTCTAATCCTGATTGTATTCCTTAGAATCTCTTCTCAAAGAATAAACAAGTCAAGATTGCATTAGAAGCTTATTAATCCTTGAATTCCCTAAACATGCGGTGAACTTCCTAATAATATCTCTATTAACAAGAGTAGATCATTCTAGTGATTAAGATTGACTCAACGAAATTGTCTATCAACGTATTCCATTGAGATCTACTATAAGATTGTGTCGTGCACTATACTATCTCAACTTATATGAAGTTCTAATCACTAAAATTCATAATTATTAAGAATAGTAACAATTCACAATACATTCATGTTAAAATGACTTCATAAACCCTATTTTATCACTCACACATGATAAAAAAAATGATAAATATAGAGAAATAAGAAAAAGGAATTAAAACACAACATAAAAGAATAGAAAAGAATAAACCCCCTTTTGATTCACTTGAAGGATTCTGTTACAACGGTATACAGACGTTGGATTCTTCACAATTCTCTCAAAAAACCCCTTTTAATTCTCTCTTGATCCCATTCTCTTTCTCCCAAAAGTCATGGTATATTTATACTCTTCCCATCAACGGACTCGAATATACCACTTCAAGACATCGCCTGATGTTAAAACATTTTCCCCATACTGGTTCATGTGAACAAGTTGAAGAAGAATAGTTGCGTTTACTCCTATCACGCCCGTGACTCTAAGAGTGATAGTCTCGGAAAACAAGATTTTATACTAATCATGGTCGTGATAGTGGATGTGAACTCCTTGTTGCTTCAATACAACCAATCATGCTCGTGACTGAAGGCATGATCACCCTCCTGTTATACAATCACAACCATAATTAACAGGGGGATCATCCTCCTGTTATACAATCACAACCATAATTGACAGAAGGATCATCAATGCTTCTTCAATCATGCCTGTAATAAAAGGCATGATCAATGCTAGTCAATGCAATCATTCTTCATCATGTCCATGATTGAATAATTCTTGTTTCTACTTCAAAGTTTTCTTCTCCTTACGGCCGCGATTGACTTAAAAGTCATTATTCTTGTGTAAATTTCATCCCCTTACTCGTGATTCATCCGAAATTAATACATTATACAATTAAGTACCAAAACTTAATAATTAAATCACAATTATGAATAATTTATGCCTAAATATGCCTTGAAAGTGTAAAGTAATATACACTTATCATAGCCATTCCCTCTTGTTTCTCTCGTCCTCAAACCTAAGAGGACTCCCAGTCAACCTTTGGTTCCCCCAACAGTAAGTGCTCCACAAAAAGAAGAAGAAGGAGATGAAGATTCAAAAGAAGAAGACTCTAGTGATGAGGAGGAAAGGTCAGAAGAAGAAGATAGTAATGATGAAGAGGAAACTCAAGGAACCCAACAAGAAGCAGTAGGACAAGGAGCTAGGAATGAGAATGAAGATGAGTCATCCAGGGAGGACGAAGATAGCTTCGATGAAGAGACAGATGTCAAGGATGACTGACTTGTATTCTTTCTTTTGTTTTATTTTGTTTAGTTTTAGACTGATTATCTAGTTGCGAGCTTAACCTCACTGATATACTATTAATGGAGACTCTCATATCATGTGTTAGTTTTATCTTAATGGTTAGGTGTCTCTTTTGTTGTTCAATTTGTCATGGTGTTTGAAGGATGTACTGTCTGATGGTTTACGGCTCAATAAATTGGTCATACTTCATATATCAGGGAAGTCCAATTATCGTTGTTTATTGTTTTTCATCTTTCTAGTGGTTCCTAATCTATGCCTATTCTATGTTTACTTTCCTTAGACATTGAGGACAATGTCTCTCACTAAGTGTAGGGAAGGGTAAACCCTGTTTATCAAAAGTTTTCTACTTAAGTTATTTGTTTCAAGATATGAATTGACCTAAGTAGATTGTCAATTTGGCATAGTAGTAATCAATTTTATACCTTACTCACTTCTTGTGGACTTAATATACATGATCAAAATTGTAGGATCAAATCTAAGTGAAGCAAACTTACTTACTATTTAATGAATGAATTTAGAGGTTAAAAGTGAATCGGAGTCTTTAGTTCAAAGTTAAATGGTTGTGTTTTTAAACTTACTAAGCAGTATATCTACTTTTTAATTACTTTTAGAGTTTATTTAATCTTGAATGAAAAGGGCAACTGAAATGATTCACTTGTTGATACTTCTTGAGAATCTCTTCAAAATAGAGTAAATTGAAATGTGTAAGGATTGAATTAGTAAGGGTGGGCTTTGGTCCCTTAGAAGAGTAAAGTCTAACCCTACTACTAAATTTTGTCTTTATAACTTTGCAATAAGGATATATAAGGATCAAGTTAGTGAGGGTTGGCTTTAGTCCCTCAAAAGAGCGAAGTTTGACTCCACTGCTAATCTTTAGTCTTTATCCTTCCTAAAATAAAGAAAAGAAAAAGTGAGTAGAAAAAAAAATTGAAAATACAATGTGTAAGTTGTTTTTGGGAGAGATTCAATAGAAGAAGTAGAAATATAGGAGAAAAATAAATGCAATGTACTTTTCTTCTAGATTATTGTGCTTAGGAAGTAATTGAAAGGTTTTTATACACTTAAGGAAGTAGATGAAGTATAACCAATTTTCATTTGATTTATTTGACTTTTTGTTAACTTTGTGCCTTTGGAAGCTATCATTAAATAGTAAGGGTAAAGTATGTTTTACTTTGATTAGTCTTAGAATATTGGTTATTGTATTCTAAGAACACAATGTGTTAGGCACAAAGCTAATCTATTGGGAATACTTTATTGAATGTGCAATTGTTTGTTTCTGAATGTTTGTTTAAGGACAAGCAAAGCTTAAGTATGGGGAAGTTTAATAAGAGTAAATTACTTTACACTTTCAAGATACATTTAGGCATAAATAGTTCGTAATTGTGATTCAATTATTAAGTTTTTGATACTTAATTGTGTAATGTATTGATTTTAGATGAATCAAGAGTAAGGAGATGAAGTTTACATAAGAATAATGAATTTTAAGCCAATTACGGCCGTAAGGAGAAGAAAACCTTAAAGTAGAACCAAGATTTACTCAATCACAGGCGTGATGATAAAAATTTGGAATAGCTAGCATTGGTCACACACTTTGTTACGGGCATGATTAAGGAAGTACTGATGTCCCCTGTAAACCCCGCGAATTTAGCTTCCTAAGAATAGAAACAAACATCCAAACTGTAGATGATTTCCTAAACTCAAAAGAGCCAATGAGATTTAAAACCGATTAAAATCTCAATCCAAAACCTAAAGTGGATACGAAAAACCTTAAATCATCAATTGAACCCCTAACCGCATACGAAGACCCTAAAACCTCGAACCACATCAAAACCTTAAGATAACAATCGAAGATTTAATCACATAAAAATATATGAAACCTTAAATGTGGAAAAACATTAGAGATTGTGCCCTAAAGTAATAAAAACCCTAAAATTATAACTTTAAGGATACAAAAGCACTAATTCACCATAATTTACCTTAAAACCCTAATTGATAATATAATGCTCATATTTTGCCAAATCATTAGTAAAAGGTTAGAGATGACCCTCATTCATGCTTATATGATTCGAATCCTCAAGTAATCCATTAGAAACTAAGATAATGAGTCATAGATTACATTTATCCCTTAAGTATGTGATTAAGGTAGTCTCACTTAGATTTAGGGTTATAGTTGAAGATTAGGTTACATGTAGTGAACTTTAATGCTCAAATTAGTACTTTTTGCTTTTGTTATCCAAAGTAGTTTACCAAATGAGATATATAATCTATAAAGACCTAAAGTAAGACCTCATCAACCATACTTACTAATCAATTCATCATATACCTCATTTCTTCTCATTTCCTTCATTTTTCCCCTAATTTCCCTTAATTACTACATTATGTGCACAAAATTACACATACTTAAGGAATGTTGACTAAGATAACACATGTTGACGAAAGTCCAAAAGTTGACCAAGTCAATACATGTTGACTAAATTCAACATTTTGAAAAGTCAACAAAAGACTAAAGAGATAAAGAAAATATCTCTTCCTTAATGATGGCTTTTCTTTTCTTTCTTTTTGATTTTTTTCTTCTCCTTTTCTTCTCAATTGCTGTCCACATCTTCTCCCTTTTAGATCCCACCATTCTCCTTCTTTCATAAGCAAAACAAATAAAAAAAAAAAGAAACAAAACAAAAACAACTTCCTCTTGCCGTGAGCTTCTTCTTCCTCTTTCACTTTCACAACTTCTCCTTTTGTTTCCATAATTTCAACACAACTAAAGGTATGTATTTAAGTTACTTTATGTTGCTTTCTATTATTCATTAGTTAGTTAATTAGGTAGATTAGACAATTAGGCATGTGAAAAGTATGATCTCGAAGAAAAGAGCACAAAGTTCTCCTCTTTAAGTGTAGAAATCTAGGAATCATGAAGAAGAAGAAGGATATGCATGTGCATATGTCCTTAAGTATATGTATAAAAGGATATGCTAAAAGAATACAAGTATAAATACCTTTGTACATAAGTATACAATATGTACATAACCTAAAATAAGGTATATACTAACTATACATACATATATCATGTCAAATATACTCTTTAAATACAAAAAGAATGAAATTGTGAAGCTTTCTTAAGGGGCTATATAAGGCATACGAAAATACGTATGTCACCGTATGCGTATATGTGTATATGTATTAGTATATATATTAGTACATAAGTACACATATTAGTATATTATGAGTGTAGGTAAGTATATAACATATGTATATGTATAAGTACTTAATGACATATATATTTACATGTAATAAATGGATTACATAAGCCATGACATCATCTAAACATTACATAAGCCATGACATCATCAATTGATTACATAAGTGATGATGTAAGCGTAGGTTTATAATAGAAGAAATAATAAGATTACATAAGTACATAACATAGGTGTATACATGTATTTAGAAGTCGAAAATCCCTTAAACCCTAATACACTTCCTAGATTGAATTAAATTTAATCAAGTATGTCAATTAGTAGCACTAATGTAAAATTTCCTAAGTGTAAGAATCAAATAGCTAATTCAATTATTAAACCCTAAACTAGGGCATAAACATAAGCAATAAGAATAATTAAACTTCAATAAGATAAAATTTCAATAAATTTAGTTCATATCATAAAACACGGGTCTTAACGTCCAAAACGGACATTACCGTGTGAACGTGCATCCGAAAAGGATGAAAAACGAATATAAGTTCGCAAATATTGGAATCAGAACGAAAAAGTTACAAAATACATAAAGGAAGCCTCATACCTTACTAATATAAGAAAATAGTTACTATTAATCTCATGGGGTATGGTAACCCTATACACACTATACTCGGGTTAACCTTATATACACTATACTCGGGTTATATTGGAGGAAACTAGATAAACTACAATAGACTTTTAGTTAACTAAGGAGTTTGAATTCTCAGAACATTTATAAGTTTTACTATTTTGATTTAGGTGTTCGATATCGAGTCCTGGAAACCCTAAAGGCTTGGAGAATGAGCAATAATCCAGGTGAGGGAGTTCTGATGACCTGCTACTTGCTTGTGCGTGTTACTTATATGATGTTTTGTTGTTTGCTATTGCTTGTATGTTTGAATGACTGTTCTGCTTGTATGCTATCATCCGTATGATCAACTTTTTAAATTGATAAATATAAATATCTGCCAAAATAACCGGTTCTACTCGTCGCATGTCTATGACTTAGTAAAGGTATGAATGGAGAGTGCCAGCCTTACAAAAATCTTAAGAAAAGTATTTTTGGAAAAAGCTTTTCTATCCGTGAACAAAATTTTACATGATCGCTGTAGGGGCTTGAGAAACCATAAAGAGTATTTTTAATGTTAAGGTAAAGCTAGCATGGGTTCTCCACTTGATAGCGAGAGGACTCACTTTATTGTACCTGTAAGGCCTTGGTTAAATTTTGGTTGCGAGAGGACTCGCATGTTTGTGCCCGAGGGGCCTTGGAGGGTGGATAGTCCTAGTTTGGACTCCCCCTATTTGGATTGAAACTCTTTTCTCGGCTAGGGTAATAGTCGAGTTTTGTCTAGTGGGGTGGTGCCCCTAGGTAGCCTCATGCGGGTAAGCTGAGGTACCCTGTGCGGGTAAGTACAGGGGATAATCGAAGTGTAGACGACGTAATTCTACATCTTCCATAGTTCCGGACTCCTATGGATGTGTTGCTTGCATTCATCACGCCTGAATTCATTATGTATGTAGATAGCTTACTTGCATGTGTGATAATAATGTGTGAAAACTTGCTTGACTGGTAGTGGTGAGGAATGAACTCATTGAGCTGTTTTATGCTCATTCCCCCTTAGTTTCATTTGCAGGTTTACATACGATGGGATTGGGATATGTCTCGAGTGCTGAGTGTAAGATGAAGATATGTACATTAGTATTAGAAGTAGATGAGTACTTTTTTAGATAATACATAGACATCATTTGCAGAAAATATTTATTTACTAAACCTTACTCTAATGCTAGTATATCCTGTCTTATTATTTGGTAGGGGATACCGATTCTCTACGGTTCTGAGGAACTGTGGGATATCGGATACCCATAGTTATTTATATTTGTATTCTACAGTAAATTGATTACTTAAAAATCAGTAACCTTAGTAATTAATCATTTAGAGTCTTGCAAAGCGGTTTTCATAACATGGGTGCACAAATGTTGTGGAAATTTTAGGTAATCCTACTAGCCCCCCTTTAGGGTCCTGACATCCTCTTATCAGTCACACCCATGATTGAATATTAGGAGGCTGATCAGGCCTTCAATCACGGGTGCAATGAAATATAATGAAGTGATGAGGAGTTGACGTCTGTTGTAATGGCCATGATTAGTATAGATTTTTGTTTTCTGAGACTATCACACCTCAAGTCATGGGTGTGATGGGAGTGGACATAATCATTCTTCTTTAACTTTTTCATACGAACCAGTACGTGGGACATGTCTTAACATTAGGCGATGTCTTGAAGTGGTATATTTTTAAGTCCTTTGATGAGTCAAGTATAAATATACTGAAACTTTTAGACAGAGGAGGAGAATGACATCATAACAAATACTATCAAGAAACACATAATCAAAATCAAGACCATTAAGTTTCTTATTTGTGTTCTTAGGTAGTGATACTCTAATAAGAGTTTTGTGTAACATTTTTCACTAACTTCAAGAGAATTGTAAAGAATCCAGTGTTTGTATGTTGTTGTATCGGAATCCTTCAAGTTAATCAAAAGGGGTTTTCTTCTACTCGCTTCTTTCATATTGTGTTTTAATTATTTTATCCTATTTCTCTGTATTTGTTCTTTTTCTATCATGTATGAGTGATAAATCAGGGTTTATGAAGTCATTTTAATATGAATGTATTTTGAATTGTTGTTATTCCTAATGATTATGCATTTCTAGTGATTAGAACTTCATATAAGTTGAGATAGTGTAGTGCACGACACAGTTTTGCAGAAGATGTCAACGGAATATGTTGAGAAACGATTCCGCTGAATAGATCTTAGTCACTAGAACGAACTACTCCCATTAATGGATATATTTTTAGGAAGTTTGCTGCATGTTGTATGGAATTCAAGGATTAGTAAGCTTTTAATGCAATCTTAACTTGTCCATTCTTTGAGAAGAGATTTTAAGGAACGTAGTTAGGATTAGAACTGAGTAACTCTAAGAAGAATACTCATGAGTAGAGAATTCTTGCAAATGAGTAATTGTTAGGATAGAGAGTTCATAAGCCATGTTAATATGATGGAGTAACCTTGCTTTGTAATTTGTTATTTGTTATTTTTGTGTTATAATCTTATTTGTTGTATTCTCTTGGTGTAAACATAGAATTGGTACAATTTAGTGGTAGAAATCAGTTAAATTACTTCATTTAATCATTCGATCGCTAGTTAATAGGAAGAATAATTATTACTAGTATTTGAATCCTTTTTCTAGTGGAGACAACCCTATACTTATCTATACTAACAAACGATAAGTATACTTGCCTATTTAATTGAGTAAAGAATAAAATATAGGAATTTAAATTATAAGACTTGATAGCTCTATTAAGAGGCAATCAAATACTCCCCCTTAATTTAGCACTCAATTTCAGGATATTTGACAATTGAATAAGATTAAGTGAGTGTTTGCAAAATGTGTCTATTGATTCTTTTCAGGACTTAAGATACGTTAAGTAATAATATAAGTCCAAAAAGCCAAAAAAGAGATAACCATTATCCAATCAACTTAAGAAAATATAATTTATCTAATCTAAGCAATTTTATACTTTTTGACTCTCTATTAACTTGAAAATTTCTCCCCCTTTAGTCTCATAAAAAAGAAGAGGTTTTAGGAGGTGAAGAGGGAAGAGGATTTAAGTCAAAATTTTGGTAGAGTTCCCACTTATATGCCCCCTGCAAGAAGAAGAACCAAAAAAAAAAAAAAAAACACAATACAACCAGCAATGACATCCAAGAGCAGCAAAGCAAGTCCATCATAGACAAAAGTTCAACAAGTACAATACAAGAGCAATAAACATCTAGTAAGGATATCTAAGATCAATCAAGCAAGTCGATCAAGGACCAAAGTTCACAATACAATGGAAACATAAAGTAATTGAAGGCTAAGTCCACGAACAAAACATAAGAATGATAAGAGAAAATAGACAATCTAGGCTATTGGTGGATAATCATCATGAGTTGGAGGAGGAAAAGGATAGGATAGGTAGTGATAATTCAGTTAGAAATGACTATAGAGCCCTTGAAACCCACTGTGAAGGTGATCATGAATATGCTCCCTAACCTGATTGAACCACTTCTCTAAGTATTGATAGAAGGGGTACTGAGATGCGAAGGGAGCAGCTAGATCAAAAGAAGGAAATCCAAATGCAGCCAGAGGCTGATGAGAAGAGCCTTCAAGAAGAGAAGTAGCAACATGACTAGGAGCTGCACCAGAGGGAGAATGATTACTATGACTATTAGGCTCATCAAAAGATGTAAACGAGTCATGTAGGTCGTGCTCAGAACCAAGATCAAGGGGAAGAAGGTCTTTTCGTCTAATTTGTTGCCAGTTTTCTTCCAAATCCCCCAATAGATTTCAATTAATTCAAGATGCTTGATACAAGCTATTCATAGAGGTGTAGGGAAATGTATACCCTTATAGGTCAATAATTTAGTAACTAGCCTGCCAAACCTAAGGAAACCTTACGAGGGGTTATTAGTGACATGTTTAAAACATTGAACCACAATGTTGAAGAAGTTGATTTGTTTGTTCATGAGTAAATAATAGAGAATCCATAAGTCTTGATATGCAACATTTGACTGCTGGCCTCGACGAAGACAATAGCTATGAATCACAATGTGGAGGAAGATTTTGGTCCAAAGGTCTAGTTGGATAGTTGCTAAATTCTTGGCCTTCTTCCAATTCCCTCTAATACCCTTTTATCTAAAAACCTATTCATAGAATTTAGCCCCATAAAAATTGACATTCACATTGGTTCCTCCAACAGCAGTGCCAATAAGGCTACAAATATCCTCAAGAATAATGGTTATTAAAGTGCCATAAACATAAGTATAGAGGATAGTTTGATGCAATTCATCACTTGGATTCATCTTCAACTTAGGCTTACCTTAATCATTTAAGGAATCTAACATATTGCAATAAAAGTACTAAAGAGCGTCATCATGTACCTCGTTTAGAAGTTAAAGGATGTCAAGGACATGGTTGGTGATGATGCTAGGAATGGCCACAATGCGAAATTCCTTGAGTACTTTTAGAGGATAGAAGATGCTAGTGTCGACTTCTAAATTGGCAAACTATTCAAACCGTTAAGTGTGTTGATGTGAAGGAAAGATGTGATGGTCATTGTCACGCCCTGAAGCGGCAGAGTCGTAATAGCCCCGCCGTGTAAACCATCCTAAGATAGAAGTTGGCCTTACAACCGTTATCTTAGACCTGATCTACACAAGGCGTCCACGACTAACCCGCTTTGAAGTAAACAGTTTGTAATTTAAATAATTCATTTACCTAAGAAAGTGAGAAAAGTTATATATAATTCAGAAATGAAAAGTAATAACATATGCGTTGATTCTTCAATGTTTTTCCTCACTCCCCAGGATCTAGCAGTTGCTAGCTTCAGAGTAGTTGTTGTTGCTTCTTAGCTAGCACCTGCACGACGTCTATAGGGATGTGAGCAACCACAGCTCAGTAAGTTAGGACAGAGGACTTAAAACTATACCATACACATAACAAGGTTTTCAATCACTTATTAGGTGTCATGCATGTGTAAGCAAATGCCATTGCACGACATTGTCCGGCCCGTCGTGAGATTAGAGAAATTGTGCCCGCTCTAATCCAGGTTGAGGAGTTGCCGTTAATGCAACAGCTCACGACCAAACCCAGGCTTGTGTAATGGAGACCTTGCTCCTCCCGCGATTACCTTCGAACTACTGTCTTCACCCTCTCCGCAACCCCCTCTCTTGTCACTTAGTTCGACTGAGGATAAAGAAGGGACCATTTTGCAATCCTGCGCTATCCCTTTCGAAGGGGTCGGTATTTGGCCGGAGAGTCCTAAGTTTCCCTAACGGGTTGTCATGCATGTCCGATTATGATTACTAGTCATATATTTTCTTATGTCCAGTTTAGGGTGTTCAATCATTTTATGCAAATCATACAATACATGCTAGAGCAACAAACAGAATCATAGCATCACCCATAATCAAGCACATGCACACATTCAACTATCTAACAAGCACAACCAAGCATAATCTTAAGCCTCCAAAATACAGCATCATATTAATCCCAACTTACCTCGACTCCTCGCTCACTCACTCGAGGTCCGATTTGCTCAGGCCATCGCCAATCATCCCTATAACACAAACGTAGTTTCAGTTTTTCATATAACTATTATAGGTTCGTTTTATCCTATAACGCTTATTGTTATGTTTTATTTAAGGTTTAAAATACCTAATTATCTAGGTCTTAAGTCTTTTACAATTATTCTAGGTTTAGGATTAGGTTCGGGTTCGGTTTCTGCATTGATTTCTAAATTAGGCTCTAGTTCGATTTTCTAAGTAGCGTTTTATATTCTAACCCTAGAAATTCGTTTCAATCCATAATGTGAAATTAATCACATTATTTTCTGATCTCCTAAATACCATCATTACCCCTAGTCAGTATTTTATTTCACCCGGTACACTTATATCCTTATTAGTGCACCGAATTCAATCCTAATGTGAGAAAATTTTACATTTTTCATATAATTACATAAATTCAAATTTCTTATCAGATTTATTGTACATTTTTATTATTATCACAATATCAATTTTTATTATAATATTTCCTATTTATTATATTTCCAATAATTACCTAATATGTATTATTACCTTTTATGTATATATTACACTTTTAATATTTATATCACTCTAATTATCATCTCTAAACATCAATTATCATTTCAAAATGTCTAAATTCATCCTAAATCGGATTTTACTCCTAATTACCCTAATTTACAAAATTAACTTAAAATGTACTATTTTTCCATATTACTTATTTACTACATAATTAACCTAATAATTACATCTAACACCCTAAATGCTATAAGTATCATTCTCCATCAGATTTCAATATCCCTAAACATCTACTTATTCACTAAGTCAGTAATTAATAATTTAATTACTTAATTAACCTTAAATTACCCATTTTATGCCTCATTTTAATGCCTAAAAATTATCTAAAAATTTCAAAAATTATTTTTTGAAATGGGCTTCATAGCACTGTTCTATATCATCTAAGTAATCTACACAAAAATTTTGGGCTTGAAACTACACTCCTAAGGTTATTTATTTCTAAACCGAAACATGCTCGGTTTTGCATGATTTCTTAGGAATCATATATTCGAGGCATGTTTTCATCAAAATAATATTTTTTCTACAAATTACATACAAAAATATCCCAAAATAACAAAATTCATAATTTTATAATAATATTTACTATTTTTACAAAATTACACAAGAATCGGGCTGGAAATCGGACTCACCGATCTGGGTGGCTCCGGCCACCGCTGGCCGCCGTGGCCTTGTCGACCGGCCTGAGCGCTGCCACCACCGTGTGGTGGTGGTGGCCGTCCACTTCCAACTGCTCGTCTGGTGAGGGTTCCCTTTAAAAGCCCTAACTACACAGTTTTTTTTTTTTTTCTAACTCGAATTTTTCTCTCAATTTTTGCCTCTCTCTATTTTTCTTACTTTCCAAATTGCCCAAATGAGGTCTGTGATTTTTCCTGCTATTTATAGAGATTTAGGGGATTTATTGTGCGTTAAATGGGACAAGACAATTGCCTTATTCCTTAATTTTTGACTTTTATGTTGTCTTAATTTAATTGGCCGAATATTTTTCTTATTTTTTCCAGCTGTCACGACCCAATTCTGGATGATTCATGATTTTTCCTGATTTTTCTTGATTTTTTCCTTAATTAATTATGAATTTTCTTTAAGCATTTATTATTATTTTAGCACATTTCGCGTATTTTAAGTAATTACGCGTATTTATACTTACATGTAAATTCATATATAGTACAAATAAATATTCTTAAATATTATTTAGGTCATTTTATGATTTTTAGTATGCATATAATTTATCTCTAGCGATTCGTCAATTATCGAAATACATTTTACGCATTTTCGATAAATGACGCATTATATACTTAAAATTTGAAATTTTTATAGTCTTTTATTTTATTACTTATTTTCTTAAATTCAAGTTTACGGGGTCATTTTTACTAATATTTCTCTCAATAGTTTATAATTTGGGGTTTGATCGGATTCCTTAACCGATCGTCCAAAACTTAAGTTCTAAGTTCAATCCTATGGTCAATTGGCTTAGCTTTGGGGCTTACAGTCATAAGCTAGGGGTACGAGACTATAAGCAGTGTGTAGTGCCATGGTGGTTGAGAGAGGTGAGAATGAGGGAGAGGGAAGAGGATAGGATGAGTAAGGAAGTAGAAAGTGTGGGTGATGGAAACCGGGTTGATGGTAGAGGCGGGAGAATGGTGGTGGTGGTGGTGTGACTATTGATGAGCGATTTCAAAGAGAGAAAGTTGCCTACGGTAGAAGAAGAAGGTGAGAGGAGATAAGGTGAGATGAAGGATAAGTGATTGAGGAAGTGGGGAGTTGATTTAGGTAGAAAAACTAAGATTTTGATGGTTAGAAGAGGGTGGATCAAAGAAAGAGATAGCAGGTAGGGTTTGTAAGGAAGGAAAAGAGGGGTTTTAGAAAAGGAAATGAGGAGAGAGAAAGAGAAAGTTGCAAGGCATTCGTAAAGATGCGTGGAATCTGGATCACTAGCATGACGGTAATGAAGGTTACCAGCATGCCAATTCTTGGAATAGAACCGATTCCAAATTGTGATTTAAAATAGTATACTAGCATGCACATGAATCAAACAAAATCAATTCTAACTTTTTATTTAAAGGAGTATACTTGCATGTTGGTAGTGATGGGTACCGTCATGCTGGTTATCTACAACTCTATAGACACTAGGTTGAGTCCACTTCATTTGTCTAAGTTGGCAGCTCAAGTTGATTTGGATTGATTTAATGAGTATTCTAACACTTCTAACAAGTTTATTTGAGTCCAATACTGTTTGAAAAACTTAAGTTTGAACTTGATTCCTAAGATTGAGCCAAATCAAATCCTAAAAGCTATATAGTTCATGACTTAAATGAAAATGAGCATATATGAGTAAACTATGTACATAGACAATGAGTTTTTGCATATTGACACTTGAAGCAAGTTTCAAATATATGTTTGAGTATAATTAGTATACAATATAGCCTTAAGATGCTTCGAAATGTAAAAACACCACTTGAATTCCTTAAGCATACAAGTTAAGCATGTAAGTAACTAGTTAGCAAGTAGATATCCTTCCTCAATTTTACGATAAGTTCATGATTCAAACATGTTTGAAGTTATCATGAAGCATAATGACTGATGATTAAACCAAGCAACATTCATATTGGCATAAATAAGATGCTCCTCATAATACTAATGCCTAATAAAGGTTTAGAGAGGCCAAATATGCATAAAATTCAATTCAAGCTAGTTTGACCACTCAAAATCGATTTAGGGGTGAAAGTAAATATGTAAAGCCTAGTTTTGGACATAGAAACCGATACATGATGAATTTTTGCATTTATGAACTTGAATACTTATGAATAGCTTTGAGTGTGCCCAAAACATGCTAAATATTATATTTAATGCAAAAAATTCATATGAGCATGTTTCTTAGACCTCATAGTATGGATTTTGCCAATCAACCCACTTAGTATGTCATTTTTTACTCAAAAATGCTATATTAGTTCTTATGTGTCTAATACTCATTTTGCATAATCATGCCCAATTCTCTTCTTAGAGTGCAAAATCTTTCCTCACTTAAGGGTTGTGTGAAAATATCGGCTATTTGATTGTTAGCATCAACAAATTCTAAGCAAATATCATTATTTTGCACATGATTATGAGTAAAGTGATGTCTAATTTCTATATGCTTAGTCCTTGAATATTGAATGGGGTTCTTGGTCAAATTTATAGCACTTGTATTATCACATCTTATTGGGACATTGGTGAATTCTAGACTATAGTTAAGCGATGTTTGCTTCATCTATAGTACTTGCGCGCAACAACAACCGGCTACCACATATTTTGCCTTAGTGGTAGAAAGTGCTGCTAAGTTTTGTTTTTTTGAATGCCATGACATTAAAGAATTACCAAGGAAGTGACATGTGCTGCTTATGCTTTTTCGATCAACTTTACAATTAGTGAAGTCAACATTGGAGTATCTAACAAGATCAAATGAGGTGAACTTGGTGATGTGAGTCCACGAACACATACTGAACATGAACCATGAATAGGTATTCAATGTTCAAGTGGGATGAGGAATAGGAAGTGGGAAGGGGTTTCAACGGTGAATGTGTATGGTTATCACATACTACGATACAAATACAATCAGGGGTTGAGCTCGAAATAGGATTCGATATAACTCATGAATACTAAATGTCACTCGGGTTAAAAATAAGAGGTTAAACGCGACCTACTAATTAGCTCAAATGAAGGGTTCACCACAATCTGAAGGGCAAGATTGATAAGAACATGAGAGATTAAAAAGTAAAGCACACTTACTAATCTGAAATATAAGCTCTAAGAGCTTAAGCATAACCTTACTCAAAAAGGAATGTTCAAGTGTAATCACTGTTTGTGTATTCTTCTTTCTATCTATGTTTGCTGATTACAAAAGTTACTATTTATAATAAATTCTAAAACCTTAGTGGTAAAATTGTAGATAATATTTGCAAGGCCCTTAAGCCCTAAAGAATGGCCCATAATTAAAATAAGGAAAACATTTACAATGTATATAAAATTACTCATTTAAGAGAGTGGTCGGCATGTAGTGATCTAAACTGTTTGTGGGATTAGACTTGAGCAAGGGATGGTTGGTAGCCGAGTATTCAAACTGGGGTAGGATGTTTGGAAGTCTTATTGTGCTTGGTCAAGCTCCCAGGAAGGTCGGCCCACAATTGTTGCACTCATAGATTGCTTGGCACTAGCTTTCCCATGCTGTACTGAGCTATTCTTTAGCCTAGAGGCCTTGGCTATTTGGTCTCTTACCATTTCGACAGACGACAAGTCCAATGCCGAATGGTTCCTTTTCCTCCCTTCGGCTTTCGGTCATCAATCTGGCCCCAGTGAGAGCAGGTCAGGCTCAGGTTAAGATTGGTTGGCTTTACCTTCTGGCAGGTCATCCTCAGCTTTTGACAAATTAGCCTCGGCCTAAGGGTTGTCGTGGGCTGATTCTTATTACTTGAGATACCCTATGCTAATTTCAATGGTGCCTATAAGATACTTAAAAATGCATTTGGCCACATTCAAGTGAGATTCTTTAGGGTAAGATTGAAATCTTACACATAGACAGATAGTAAACATGATATCAAACTTAGATGCAGTTAAATATAGAAGACTTCTTATCATGCCCCTATACATCTTTTCACAAATGTTCTTTCCACTTTCATCTTTATCAAGTTTTAAAGTGGTACTCGTTGGAGTCGGCTTAGTCTTACAATTTTCCATTTTGAACCTTTTTAAGAGCTCCCTAGTATACTTGGCTTAGTTGATGAAGGTTCTATCTTTTGTTTGTTTAACTTAAAGACCTAAGAAATAGTTGAGTTCTTCCATCATACTCATTTCAAATTCATTTTTCCTACATTGGACTAATTCATTAACTAAATCCATGTGAGTAGCATCAAACACAATGTCATCTACGTATATTCAGACAATTAGTATATGAGCATTGTGTTACTTAATGAACAATGTTATGTCAAGTTGGCCTCTAGTGAATTCATTCTTTATCAAAAAGCTACTCATTCTTTCATACCAATCTTTAGTAGCTTGCTTAATTCCCTACAAGGCTTTTATATACATGTTCTAAGAATTCATTATCCTCAAATCCCGATGGTTTCTCTATATATACTTCTTCTTTGACATAGCCATTTAGAAAGACACTTTTAACATCCATTTGATATAGTTTACAATCTTTATATGTCGCAAATGCTAAAAGCATCCTAATGGCCTCTACTCTAGCAACCAGAGTAAAGGTCTCATCGAAATCAATTCCCTCTTCTTGGTTATAACTTTTTGCAACTAGACATGCCTTGTTTCTTATTACTATTCTAGTTTCATCAAACTTATTTCAAAACACCCATTTAGTTCTGATTACCAGTTTATCTTTTGGTTTCAGTATTAAGTTCCTACCTCATTTCTAGTAAATTAATTTAGCTCTTCTTACATAGCTTAAATCTAAAATTCGTCCTTTAGGGCTTCATCTACATTTTTTGTTTTAAGTTGAGATAAGAACACTACATTACTTAGATTCTTAAGAGAAGCTTTACTTTGCACCCTTTTAGATGGTTCTCTTATTATTAAATCCTTAGGGTGACGTTTTACAAATTTCCATTCTCTAAGCAAGTCTATGTTAGAGTTATCACTAATTCCATCTTACCTAGAGGATTCTTTTTCATTCAAAGTAGATTGATCCTTGTTAAGACTAAGTCCATCCAATTAAGCATTGAAGTTCTCAATTTCATCATTAGACTCTCTATAAGCATGTGTATCATTAAATGTAACATGAATTGACTTTTCTAAAACAAGAATTCCTTTGTTATATACTCTATAAGCCTTATTAGAAAGAGAATAAACAAAAAAGATGCCTTCATTTGATTTTGAATCAGATAGGGGGTTTTCTTAATTATTGTGAATGTAGCACTTTGTTCCAAAGGGATGAAAATATAATATGTTAGGTCTTTTGTCTCTCCAAAGCTCATAGGGGGTTTTCTTAAAAATAAGTCTTATGAAAACATGATTCGATATATAACAAGTAATATTAACAGCTTCGGCTCAAAAATACTTAGGTAAATTATTGTCACAAAGCATAGTCCTAGCCATTTATATAAGGGTCCTATTTTTCTTTTTGGTAACTTTATTTTGTTATGAAGTTTTAGGTATCGAAAAGGTATGTTTTATTCCATTTTTATTACAAAAATCTTCCATTTCATGATTTTCAAATTACCCTCGTGATCACTTCTTTTTAAGACAATAAAAAGACCTTTTTCATTTTAAACCTTCTTACTATAATTCAAGAATACATAATACGTTTTATACTTGTTTGCAAGGAAGAAGCTCCAAGTATATCCAGTGAAATCATCAATTATGATTAAGGTATATCTTTTCCCTCCCAAACTTAAGGTTTGGGTTGGGCTAAATAGATCCATGTGTAGTAGTTGGAGTAGCCTAGAAGTTAAGATAACATCTTTTAATTTGAAAGATGATTTGGTTTATTTGCCATATTAACATGCTTGATATGTTCTATCTTTATCAAAAATAATCTTAGGTAATTCTTTAACAAGATTCTTTTGGCTAGTTTTGATAAAATATCTATACTAGCATTTCCTAACTTCCTATGCCACATCCAACAATCATTGTTTTGAGTCGATAAACATGTTTTAAGAAAACATGAAAATATATTGAAGTCAATTTTGTAGTTGTTTCTTCATCTATACTCCTCAAAATGGATTTGGTCATTGTTAATGTTTTCAATAGAACACTTTGATGCATGAAAGATTACTTTCTATCATATATTATACAATTGGCTAATACTAAGTAATTATGTTTCAAGTTATTTATAAGCAACATATGCTTGATAGTAAGATCTTTATTAATACAAATGTTACCTTCTCCAATGACATGAGCTTTTTGGCTATCTTCGAAGGTCACAATTCCTCCATTCTTCAAGTATATAGACGTAAATTTGGATACATCTCCTATCCTGTGTCTCGAACAATCATTATGTAAGATCCATTTGCTGTTTTTCCTTGAAGGACCCTACAAAACAAATAGTTATTTCTTTGGTATTTACTTTAGTTTAGGTCCTTTAGGGTTAATTATTATAATGTAAGCTTATCCCTTAGGGACCTAAACCATTTTACCTTTGTTATATAAGGTGAAATTGCGACATATTGTATAAGTATGAACAATATGACCATATATTTCACAATAATTACAAGTTTTATTGGACATCTTAATAAAGTAGCTTTTGTATCCCCTATACAAATTTTCTTTAATATAACCTATTCCAGTTTTGTCTAACCCTTACCTTTGTGTTCTAAGGATTTTTTCTAAGTTTTTCTCTCCAGCTACAAATTTTGCCATTATCTTCCTTAAATCATCTAAGCTAGATTTTAAGATTGAGTTTTCAATTTCAAGTCAACCTAACTTGTCAACCATATCTTCATCATTTTTTACCTCAAGTTTAAGTTCTTTCATTTCCTTTTTAAAATTCTCATTGGCTTGATATAATTTACTATTTTTAACTATCAATTTATTATTTCTAGTAGTTAGCTCTTCATTTTCCTTTGTCAAATTCTTAATCTCAATTTTCAAATATTCATTATCCTCTTCTAACCCTTCTTTTGCATCATCTACCTTATTATATTCACTTTTGATAATATCAATTTCGTCACCTACTTCACTCATCATTTGCTTTAAGACTCTATTTTTCTTTTGCACTTTTACGAATTCTTTCAATAATTCATCATACATACTTATAAGTTTATTAAATGAAGAGTCATGTGAGGGGGAGCATATCTCTTCATTAAGAACCATGAAACAAGTTTTGTTATTGGAGTCACTAGAATCCTTATCATTTCAAGTACCTATCATAGCTTTCTTTTTTGACTCTTTATTGGCCTTCTTGAATAAAGGACAATATTGTTGAATATATTTCAGTTTTTTACAATTATAGCATTTAATGACTTCTTTCTTTTCCTTATTGTACTTAGAAGGTGATCCATATCCATCCTTATCTTTCTTAATCCTTTTGTTGAATTTTATAAACTTTCTAAACTTCTTTACTAACATTGTTACCTCATCATCATCTTTACTTTCTTATTCATGTAAGTTCTCTTTTGTAACTTTTAAAGTATTTGTCTTCTTTCTAGAATCCTCTTCTTGTCTTTTCACCATCTCATATGTCTTAAGTGTTCTAAGGAGTTGTTCTTTTGCTATTTCATTGAGATTATGGGCTTCCTCAATTATGGTTCTCTTGTCTTCTCAATATCTTGGCAAATACCTAAAAATTTTAGAATTTATCTCAAAATTAGTAAATGTCTTTCGAAGCACACTCAAGGGATTAATAATATTGATAAACTTATTATACATCTCATCAATCATTTCATTTGGATCCATTCTAAAATTTTCAAACTGCCTACATAATAAGCTTATTTTTGTATCCCTTACTTTACTAGTTCCTTCATATGTACTTTATAGTTCATCCCATATTCCTTTAGCACTTTTACATATACATATCCTATTGAAGTCATTTTCATTTATGACATAATGCAAAATATTCATAGTAACTTTATTTAGATCAAGCCATTTTCAATCATCATCCGAGTAATCTCTTCTTTATTTTCCTTCTATCTTAAATGGTCTGTGGTTAACTACATGCCACAATAATCCATTTTTTGCTTTTAAGAATATAGACATCCTAAATTTCTAATATGGATAGTCGTTATCGGTTAAAAGATGAGGCATATTAATTGCTTGTCCTTATAGAAAACCTAATGCATTAGATGCCATGATCTTTCTCTGATATGTGATTAAGTAATTATGGACTACTTTGATATCAATTGAAGAATACTATGTGATATGAGGCAAGTGCACCTATCAGTTTTAATATAGCGAATGTGAGTCCGAGTCGATCCCTCAGAGACTTCGAGTACTAATATTAACCTTAGCTTTATTATCTAACCGGAAAATTATGAAAGTTTGAATTAATTAAAAATACTAAACTTAACAAACTAACTTAATTATAAGACTTGATTAAGCAATTGAAAAAGCGATAAAATTAAGAACGACTTCAAGAAAGTAATAACATATTTAGGAATTATTTCCCCTAGAGTTTAACATGTCATCGTTTAAAATATATTCAATTCGGTTTCTATTATTCTTGACCGGAGGGATTCACAACTAAAGTTAATACCTTTCTCAAGCATATTAACCCTAATCCTAAATTATTTACCAGAATCTCTTCACTTAGTAATATAATTTAGAATTGCATTAATGTATAATGAATTCCCTAACCCTAATCCTAACAATCCGGAAGAAACATGTATCTTATCTCTAAGTATACATGTAATCCTCTTCAATTATGTAAAGATCTAATTACACATGCAATTTCTCAATCAACATGCATAATATCATATATTGATACTTTAGAATTATCAATCAACAATTAAACAACATAATTGAATCAATAAAAGATAGAAGCTTTATTGAAATTTATAATTCAATCCAAGAATCACATGAAACCCTAGGTTCCATAATCCTAAATACTCGAATTCTAAGCTATCATAATGAATCTAAAAACGAGTTTCATCAAAAACATTAAATAAAACATGGAAAACCCCTCTAATTGATGAACAATCTTTCTAATCTTGAAGTTGATGTTGTTTTCGCCTCTTTCTTGATGTTCTCCTTAAGTCTCTTTCTCTTCTCTTGTGTCTCTCTATTTCTGTAATGTCCCCCTTCTTTTAAACCCTAAGATATCCTTTTATATGTGTATTACAAGGATTCTGTTTTCGTCACCAGACACAGCCTAGGACATGGCCGTGTCCCTAGGTCGTGTAACTTTCTGCACTAAGGGAAAATTTTCTGCACAACTTCAAAACTTTATAACTTCTTCATTTGAACTCCGATTTGAGTGAAACTTGATTCCTTTACTTCATTTTCGATCCTAGAACGCGTTCAAACCTAGAAATCAAAATTTTACTCAATTAAGTATCAATTTCTTTAAATAAAACCAAAAATGTAAGGGAAATACTATAAAATCACCATATGAAATATGTTTAAAATCAGAGTTATCAAATTTCCCCACACTTAAGCATTTGCTTGTCCTCAAGCAAATAAATCAAAACAAAACTTTCAAGATAAGAAACACTAAACAAAATTTATCACTATTTAGGAAACCGGTGAACGAATACACTTGATCCGTAGAAAAGTAAGAAAATCATTCTCAACTAACTTACAATAATAAAGTCAACCAATTTCATCTGACCATATTCAAATGCTCCAACAATACTTAATACTAGAGTTCACTAGTTAATTTATGAAAATCAAAGTTTACCCAAGTCATTTAACTAAGGATTCTTAAACTAAAAATTGGATTTAACATCTTGCCAACCGAGAAAGAGTCATAAAAATTTTGTCCATTTGACTAAAGTGTATACAATTCTCTTTTTCATCTCACCAAGCACCATAATCTAAAACAAATACATTTTACATCCACTCATCCTCTAATTATCCCCCTAGTTCATGCTTTTGTTGAGAGGTCTTTTTAAATTTACCTTATTTAAGCACAATTGTGTTGGTAGCGGGAAAGAATCTCGCTCTTCTGATGGACCAAGACCAATCTATACCAACTTATTCCTTATATTAATAGCAGGAAAGAACCTTGCATTTCTGACGAACCAAGGCCGATCCATATCAAATTTTTTTTTTTTCATTTGAATTGGCATTGGGACTCAATCTCGCTCTTCTGACGGACCGAGACGAATCCTTACCAATTTTTTCTATTCTTACACTTGTTATTACTTTTAACCTCCATACATTATGATTTGTCAGGGGTTTCTCAAAAGAGGAGTTTCATTTGTTTGTTTGCTAAAAATTATAGGACTCTTAAAAATATCTAAGAGAAAGGTATACACAAAAGTAAATTTAAAAATAACCATGACTAACTCTCAACTAGTGATGTTGCTCCAATCTCAAGTCTTAAAATCCTAAGTTAAATAACTCGTAACTTTGCCCTCCACAAATTTGACTAATCAATTCTAGTAAAGTATCATAAGGTCAATAATGATCAACATGACACAGTTGATTTGGCTTAATACCAATTAATCACCTATTGTAAGTTAACTTAAAAATTAATTGGGTCAAATATGAATAATTGGTCTCCTAAACAGTAATAAATTCATATATATCCCTTCCCCACACTTGATAATGTACATTGTCCCCAATGTATGACTAAAAAAACATAGCAGCACGAAATGAAATAAGAAAAAGCAGCCTAGGGAAAAAGAAAACATATGTACTGAAAAGAAAACTAATACTTCCCTGCCAGTCAAACAGAAGTGCAAAATGAAGAAACATCATCATTATTTATAGCAGAGGTCACAAGCCTTGAACAACAAAAGTCAACACAAAAAATTAAGAACTAAGAAGAGGGATCAGAATCCGTCTCGTCATCCTCCTCATCAGATGGTGCCTCAGCCATTGTAGCATCATCATCGTCATCACCGTCCTCATCATCCTCATCACTTTCTCCAGCCTCATCGCCGTCACTACCCTCATCAGCCTCTTCCTCGTCCTCACTCTCCTCTTCATGGGTAGCCGACTCTTTCATTTTAAGAAATTCTTCCATTTTGTCCTGGAGGATATGAAGTTTATCCACACTTTCTCGTATATAACGAACCTCAGACAGCAACAAATCAAATTTATCTTCAAAGCTGGCTAAAGACGTCTGGCCCCTAGATGTGCTGCTGCGAGAGTGTCGACCTTGACGTCTTGTTAGTAGGAGGTTCATGAGTTGAAATGAAGTGAGGCATATAGGAGTGACTTGGCTAACCAAAGTGAGTGAGGGCCAAGCAACAACTTTAGTCCTCATAGCCTACACTAGTAAGGTAATATAAGGGCCATAGCAAATATGCCCTTTCTTCCGAGTAGTGGTGGTTGACGAGTTCGGCGATTTTGATAGCGAGATTGATGGGATGTTTATGTATGACACTGTAGAGATAGAGGAAATCCTTGTTGGACACCACCCCGGTGCTAAGGCCTCTGCCAGTTAATGTGTGTGAAAAAAGCCAGTGAAGAATCCGATATTCAGGCCTGACTAATTGAGAGGCCTTACTCCTGGTTGGATCATAGGCATCGCCAACCGTGATCTCATTCCAAAACAACCCTGCTGTGACGCCACGAGGAAAACGACATGAGAGACGTTGGAATTTGTCCGTCCGTGTATATCTTTCTTCATATAAACCAAGATATCTGCCCAGTTGAGTGATAGTCATATGGAATGGATGGCCACTCAAGGTGAAGTGTAATGTGCGATTTGGGCCCATGCTAGTAGCACTGTCTTTATCAAGTTTGAAAGTGCACAAAAACTCCAAGGTCAGCTCTTTATAAATTGGAGCTTCAAAGGATAATAAACGCTCCCAAATGGTACCATCCAAAAGCTCCTTGATTTCTGTGGTGAGCTCTAATTGAGCGAGCACATCCCAATCCAGCTGAAGGGTCTCGCTGAAGGGCTTGTTCTGAAGTAATTGATATCGTTGCACTTGGTAGTCTTCCTTAAATTGGAGCATTGGGTGCTCCAGAGGGGGAAGAGTAGCCAGTGGTTCAACTATTGCCCCTGATTGTGATGAAGAAGATGTTGCAAATTTTGATTTCCGATGAAAGGTAAGCTTAGCGCGATTCGCCATTTGAATACCTGAAAAGAGTCAATAATCCAAATCAAACACGCACATCCGTATCGCACATATAGTTGAAGAAGGCAAAAGAAAAGAAGAGCAATAGGAAAGAATGTGAATAGAATGCTCATTGGGGCATTTCAACAAACATATGGAGTGCAGCGAGAAAACGGGATGGTGGAAAAGAAATGAGTAGCAAACATGTCTAACGAATTCCACTACATAACAATTAACGGTGCAAAACAGGCGTCTTAACATATAAAAGATGCTTAATGAACCATAATTATTATTTCCCATTGCTAACCCTAACTAGCATGAATGAATAAGGATGAGCAAATTAACTAATAACATTAGGAATTGAGAGAACACAATGAAATCTAAGTAGATGAGGCAGCATTATAGCATATAAGATCAAGAAACTCAAAGCAATGATGCATGGCATTAAATAATCAAAAGAAATCTGCAGGCCAAATGGAAAAACCAATACGCACAAAAATAAAAATGCAAATAACAAGCTGCCTAATCATGAGGAAGAGAGAGTAAAATCAATGGTGAAACTTACTTGGATCAAAATGTGAAATGCAAGAATTATGGAGAGAAGAGGGAGAATGAGAGAGACTATGAGAGAGATATGTTTGATTGCGAGTGTGTGAGACGATGTGTTTTAATTTAAATAAAACGAGCGTGTGCAAAAATCTTGTAAATTTAGGTCGACACGGGCTGGGACACGACCATGTCCCTTGCCCGTGTAACATTCTGTATGTGTCATATGGAGTGGTCAGACACGGGCTGGGATACGACCGTATCCCATGCCCGTGTAACTTACTATTCCCGTGTGTAAAAACTAGACAGACACGGGCTGGGACATGACCGTATCCCATGCCCGTGTAACTCTCTGAGGTCTACCATGAAATCTAAACGCACATGGGCTGGGACACATCCGTGTCCCACACCTGTATAACTCTCTGTTTACGGGTGGGATTTCTGGGTGCACACGGGCTGGGACACGACCGTGTCCCTCGCCCGTGTAACTTTCTGTACCCATGGAGAAAAATCTGGGCAGACACGGGGTGGGACACGACCGTGAAACTTTCTGTGGGTGGACAATGTTGAAAGCCTGGATGGACATGGGCTGGGACACGACCGTATCCCTTGCCCATGTAACTTTCTGTGGGTGGACAGTGTTGAAGGCCTGGATGGATACGGGCTGGGATACAACCGTGTCCCTTGCCCATGTAATTTTTTTTCCCCTTTTTTTTGAATTAAATTTAAAGATAAAGGAAACTTAGAAATAATAAAACTAAAGAGAAAAAACAAAAATAAAGCTAAAAGAGGAAAGAACTATGCCGAAAAATTGAAAGAAAAAATACGAAGCAAAGCAAAGTTAGATAAAACAGAAAATAAAATGAAGAAAACTTAAAGAACTAAAGCATAAGTAGAGTTAGACATGGGTTGCCTCCCAAGGAGCGCTTTAGTTAACGTCGATAGCTCGACGGGATACGTATTCTCATGTTAGTTCTGTTAGATGGAGATAAAACTTCTCTTGTCCAATGATATGAGGCAAGTGCACCTATCAGTTTTAATATAGCGGATGTGAGTCCGAGTCGATCCCTCAAAGACTTCGAGTATTAATATTAACCTTAGCTTTATTATCTAATCAGAAAATTATGAAAGTTTGAATTAATTAAAAATACTAAAATTAACGAACTAACTTAATTATAAGACTTAATTAAGCAATTCAAAAAGCGATAAAATAAAGAACGACTTCAAGAAAATAATAACGTATTTAGGAATTATTTCCCCTAGAGTTAATCATGTGATCGTTTAAAATATATTCAATTCGGTTTCTATTATTCTTGACCGGAGGGATTCACAACTAAAGTTAATACCTTTCTTAAGCATATTAACCCTAATCCTAAATTATTTACCGGAATCTCTTCACTTAGTAATATAATTTAGAATTACATTAATGTATAATGAATTCACATAAAATTAATTAACTTTCCGGAAGAAACGTGTATATTATCTTTAAGTATACATGTAATTCTCTTCAATTATGTAAAGATCTAATTACACATGCAATTTCTCAATCAACATGCATAATATCATATATTGATATTCTAAAAATATCAAGCAATAATTAACGACATAATTGAATCAAGTAAAGATAGAAACCTTATTGAGAATTCTAAATCAATCCAAGAATCACATGAAACCCTAGGTTCCATAATCCTAAATACTCGAATTCTAAGCTATCATAATGAATCTAAGAACGAGTTTCACCAATAATATAAAATAAAACATGGAAACCTCTTTTATTGATGAACAATCTCTCTAATCTTGAAGTTGATGTTGTTTCCGTCTCTTTCTTGATGTTCTCCTTAAGTCTCTTTCTCTTCTCTTGTGTCTTTTCGTTTCTGTAATGTCTCTCATCTCTTTTGAAACGCTAAGATATCCTTTTATATGTGTATTACAAAGATTCTGTTTTCGTCACCAGATATGGCCTGAGACATGGTCGTGTAACTTTCTGCACTAAGGCAAAATTTTCTGCACAACTTTAAAATTTTATAACTTTTTCATTTGAACTCCGATTTGAGTGAAATTTGATTCCTCTTCTTCGTTTTCGATCATAGAACGCGTTCAGACCTTGAAATCAAAATTTTACTCAATTAAGTATCAATTTCTTTAAAGAAAACCAAAAATGTGAGGAAAATACTATAAAATCATCCTATGAAATATGTTTAAAGTCCGAGTTATCAAATTTCCCCACACTTGAGCATTTGCTTGTCCTCAAGCAAATAAATCAAAACAAAACTTTCAAGACAAGAAACGCTAAACAAAATTTATCATTATTTAAGAAACCGGTGAACAAATACACTTGACCGGAAGAAAAGTAAGAAAATCATTCTCAACTAACTTGCAATAATAAAGTCAACCAATTACATCTGACCATATTCGAATGCTCCAACAATACTTGATACTAGATTTCACTAGTTAATTTATGAAAATCAAAGTTTACCCAAGTCATTTAACCAAGGATTCTTAAACTAAAAATTGGATTTAACATCTTGCCAACCGAGAAAGAGTCATAAAAATTTTGTCCATTTGACTAAAGTGTATACAATTCTCTTTTTCATCTCACCAAGCACCATAATCTAAAACAAACACATTTTACATCCATTTATCCTCTGATTATTCCCCTAGTTCATGCTTTTGTTGAGAGGTCTTTTTAAATTTACCTTATTTAAGCACAATTGTGTTGGTAGCGGGAAAGAATCTTGCTCTTCTGACGGACCAAGACCAATCCATACCAACTTATTCCTTATATTGATAGCGGGAAAGAACCTTGCTCTTCTGACAGACCAAGGCCGATCCATATCAATTTTTTTTTTTTCATTTGAATTGGCATTGGGACTCAATCTTGCTTTTCTGACAAACCAAGACGAATCCTTACCAATTTTTTCTATTCTTACACTTGTTATTACTTTTGACCTCCAATCATTGTGATTTTTCAGGGGTTTCTCAAAAGAAGAATTTCATTTGTTTGTTTGCTAAAAATTATAGGACTTTTAAAAATTTCTAAGAGAAGGGTATACATAAAAGTAAATTTAAAAATAACCATGACTAACTCTTAACTAGTGATGTTGCTCTAATCTTAAGTCCTAAAATCCTAAGCTAAATAACTCGTAACATTGCCTTCCAAAAATTTGACTAATCAATTCTAGTAAAGTATAATAAGATCAATAATAATCAAGATGAAATAGTTAATTTGGTAAAACACTTGTTAATCACCTATTGTAAGTTAACTTAAAAATTAATTGAGTCAAATGTGAATAATTGGTCTCCCAAACAGTAATAAATTCATATATATCCCTTCCCCACCCTTAATAATGTACATTATCCTCAATGTACGACTAAGAAAGCACAATAGCAAGATATCAAACAAGAAAAAAAAAACATCATAGAGAAAAAGGAAAACATGTATTGAAAAAGAAAGTAATACTTCCCTACCTTGAAGCACAAGATATTATAGTGGAGAAAGAGTGGCTAGTAGCTCGATAATAGTGCCCTCATGATTAGAACATGATGTAACAGATGTGGACCTCCTTCAAATAATCTACTTTTCATGATTTTCCATTGACAACCTGAGAAGAAACATTGAATCGGGTTGGATTTGATGAAGAAATGTGTTGATGAAAAGTAAATCATGAGGAGAAGAAGAAGAGAAGAGAAAAGAAAATAAATATGTGTTGATGTGTGGAAGTGTGTGAGAGAGTGTGTTTAATTTAAATAAAACGGGCGTGTGCAAAAATCGTGTAAGTTTGGGTCGACACGGGCTCGGACACGACCGTGTAACTTTCTATGGGTAGGCAGTTGTGAAGGTCTAGATGGATACGGGCTGGGATACGACCGCGTCCCTTGCCCGTGTAACTTTTTTTCCCTTTTTTTTTAATCATGAATTTAATTTAAAAATAAAAGAAACTTAAAGAAATAAAAGTAACTTAAAGAAATAAAAGTAATTAAACTAGAAAAATAAGAAAAAGAAAACTAAAGAGAAGAATAAAAAATGAATTAAAAGGGCAAAGCCTATGACTAAAATTAAAACAAATAAAAGAAGCAAAGCAAAGTTAGATAAAAGAAAAATAAAATGAAATAAAGTTAAAGAACTAAAGTATAAGCAAAGTTAGACATGGGTTGCCTCCCAAGAAACGCTATAGTTAATGTCAATAGCTCGACGGGATACGTTTTGTAATCCATGATTCTTCATCCAGGTGGAAATAGAACTCTTCCTGTATCTCGCTTTCGAACTCTCTATACAAGTGTAGATTTACCCTTCGGCCATCGACCTTGCTAATTCCATTTCATCGATGCATAACTTCCATAGTTTCTCTCCTTATCATGCCACTTATCAAATTCATGTAGCCTAAACTTCTTCGTTTTGTTTGCTTTTAACTTAGATGCGGTTGTCATTGGGGGTTTTGAACTTTTCACCGCAAAGACATGTTCCAAATGATTTCTTGACAGTTTTGGTTCCAAAATTGGTGGCTTCTCTTTGAAAGATTTTAACCTAAGATCCTTTGGCTTGTGGAGTGGATCAATCCCTTTCTTATCCATACTGGATTCATGAACTTCTGTTTGAGCTGTCACTTCTGCACAATTGGGGTTACTCACCAAATTTTCATCTCCCTTTTGTAAGCAATAACTTGAGGAATCCTTAGCAAAAGTTTCCTGCACACATGTAAATGTAATGACATTAGTGGCATTAACATTGTGACTTATGTCCTCTGAGTCAAGAAATTTGTTCGTTGCCTCTAAAGTTTTAAAAACTATTTCATCATCCCCGACCCGTAATATCAACTTATGCTTACTAACATCAAAAGCAGCTCTAGCAGTGGCTAGGAAAGATCGACCTAAAATGATTGGCACCTCAATATCTTCATCTATATCAAGTATAACAAAATCCACGGGAAAGAAGAATTTATCTACTTGCACTAAAACATCCTCTATGATGCCTCTAGGGTATGTGATAACCTATCGGCAAATTGAAGGCTCATGCGCGTTAATTTAGGTTCTCCTAACCCTAGCTTTTTGAACAATTTATACGGCATCAAATTTATACTAGCTCCTAAGTCTTCCAAAGCATTATCTACCAACAAATTGCCAAGCATACAAGGAATAGTGAAACTCCCTGGATCTTTTAATTTTTGTGGCAGCTTTTTCTGGAGAAGTGCCGAACATTCCTCTTTTAATGTGACGGTTATAAGCTCCTCCAACTTCCTCTTGTTCAATAGAAGATCTTTTAAAAATTTCACATACTTTGGCATCTGCAAGATGACATCAACAAGAGGTAAGTTAATGTGTAATTGTTTGAAAACATCAAGAAATTTACCGAATTACTTATTCTGATCAGTGTAACTTTGCTTAAGGCGCTGCGGGTAAGGGATGGGAAGCTTGTACTCCTTCACTTTCGGTGATTCCATACTTTCTTTTGATTTTAGTGGCTTTACATCTTCCTTACGGTTGACTTCCACTTCTTTCTCAACTACTTTCTCACCATCCTTCTTCTCCACTTGCAATTTTTTATCACTTCTCAAGATCATAGCATTAACATGTTCCCTAGGATTGACCTCGGTATTCCCTGGGAGTGTCCCTTGTTGCCTCTCAGAGATCATTTTTACAAGTTGACCAATTTGATTCTCAAGATTACGATTTGAAACCTCTTGATTCCTCAACGATGATTCAATGTTGGATAAGCGAGCCTCATTGCCTTGAATATATTTTGTGATAAGTTCTTCTACACTGGGCTTCTTTTCTTGAGGAGGAGGAGGTGAGAATGGTCTTTGAAATCCAGGTGGGCCAAAGTTGGTCTTCTGCTGGCCTTGGTTTTGATTTCCCCATGAGAAATTGAGGTGATTCCTCCATCCGGGATTATAAGTGTTGCTGTAGGGGTTATTTTGTTGCATGGGTAGATTTCCTAGATAATCTACCTGTTCGAGTTGTTCTTGTGCTCCATACCCCTGCATATCAAAATCACTTACATCCGATTGCACTTGTTGAGGGCTAACTGAGAGTGCATCAATCTTCCTACTTAATAAGTCCACCTTGGCTGCCAAAGCAGTGGTCAAGTCCACATCATAAATTCCCATAGTCTATTATTTGGCTCTAGTGCTTTCCCACTGATAATTGTTCAACGTTATTCCTTCAATCAGGTTTTGTGCTTACTCAGGTGTTTTTGTGTTCAAAGTACCTCATGTGGATGCATCAATCATCTGTCTCATAGATAAATTGAGACCATTATAGAAGGTCTGAATTTTCATCCATAACGGAAGGCCATGATGTGGGCACCTCCTGAGCAAGTCCTTGAATTGCTCCCAAGTATCATATAGAGTCTCCGCTTCCAATTGAGCAAAACAAGAAATATCATTCCGAAGTTTAGCGGTCTTTGCAGGTAGGAAATACTTCTCTAAAAATTTCTCTACCAATTCATTCCAAGTTGTGATTGAATTTCGTGGTAGAGAGTTCAACCACTGTTTTGCTCTACCCCTCAAGGAGAAAGGGAATAGCCACGGTCGAAAGGCATCATCCGTGGCTCCGTTAATTTTAAAAGTATCACAAATCTTTAGAAAGCTAGAGATGTGGGCATTGGGATCTTCATCTTGGAGACCGTCAAACTGAACATATTGTTGCACCATCTGTATAATGTTAGGTGCAATTTGGAAGTTGTTAGCTGTGACGGTTGGCCTTGCGATGCTAGAGTTAGCTCCAATAAGTGTAGGCCTTGAATAATCGAATATGGTCCGATTTGCTTCATTCCCGTTGATAGCCATGTGTGGTGGATCTTCCTGCTCGATGAATTGAGTGTTGGTCTCTTCACCTTCTTCCTTGATTTCAACGATAAACTCGTTGTCAATGGTCGCCACACTTTGTCTAGGTCGTGATTTCAAATTTTGAAGTGCAATTCTCTCAATTTCAAGATCAAGTTCTACCAAATCTTCCAGGTTAATTCGAGTCATGCACTGCAAGGATAAGAAATATAGAATCAATTGCAGCTCTAACTAATGAAAATAAACAATGAAAACAAAAGAAAAAAATGGTTAAAGTAATAAAGCAACTAGTGTTCTTAATATCGAAAATCCCCGGCAACGGCGCCAAAAACATGATATGAGGCAAGTGCACCTATCAGTTTTAATATAGCAGATGTGAGTCCGAGTCGATACCTCAGAGACTTCAAGTATTAATATTAACCTTAGCTTTATTATCTAATCGGAAAATTATGAAAGTTTGAATTAATTAAAAATACTAAAACTAACGAACTAACTTAATTGTAAGACTTAATTAAGCAATTCAAAAAGCGATAAAATCAAGAACGACTTCAAGAAAGTAATAACGTATTTAGGAATTATTTCCCCTAGAGTTAATCATGTGATCGCTTAAAATATATTCAATTCGGTTTCTATTATTCTTGACCGGAGAGATTCACAACTAAAGTTAATACCTTTCTCAAGCATATTAACCCTAATCCTAAATTATTTACCGGAATCTCTTCACTTAGTAATATAATTTAGAATTACATTAATGTATAATGAATTCCCATAAAATTAATTAACTTTCCGGAAGAAATGTGTATCTTATCTTTAAGTATACATGTAATTCTCTTCAATTATGTAAAGATCTAATTACACATGCAATTTCTCAATCAACATGCATAATATCATATATTGATATTCTAGAAATATCAAGCAATAATTAACGACATAATTGAATCAAGTAAAGATAGAAACCTTATTGAGAATTCTAAATCAATCCAAGAATCACATGAAACCCTAGGTTCCATAATCCTAAATACTCGAATTCTAAGCTATCATAATGAATCTAAGAACGAGTTTCATCAATAATATAAAATAAAACATGGAAACCTCTTTTATTGATGAACAATCTCTCTAATCTTGAAGTTGATGTTGTTTCCGTCTCTTTCTTGATGTTCTCCTTAAGTCTCTTTCTCTTCTCTTGTGTCTTTTCATTTCTGTAATGTCTCTCATCTCTTTTGAAACCCTAAGATATCCTTTTATATGTATATTACAAAGATTCTGTTTTCGTCACCAGACACGGCCTGGGACATGGTCGTGTAACTTTCTGCACTAAGGCAAAATTTTCTGCACAACTTTAAAATTTCATAACTTCTTCATTTGAACTCCGATTTGAGTGAAATTTGATTCCTTTTCTTCGTTTTTTATCATAGAACGCATTCAAACCTTGAAATCAAAATTTTACTCAATTAAGTATCAATTTCTTTAAAGAAAACAAAAAATGTGAGGAAAATACTATAAAATCATCCTATGAAATATGTTTAAAATTCGAGTTATCATCCAACATGCTCTAAGTTTCCACTCAAGTATAACTTCAACCGTTGCCCGTTTACCTTAAAGGTGCCCTTCTCCGGGTGTGTAACTTCAACAGTCCCATACGGAAAAAACTCGTGTGATTGTAAATGGTCCAGACCACCTAGATTTCAACTTACCTGGGAATAAACGAAGGCGAGAATTATACAAAAGAACATGATCACCTTCTTTAAATTGTCGACCTTGTTTGATTCGCTGATCATGATACTTTTTGGCCCTTTCTTTATATAATTTGGAGTTCTCATATGCATTCGCTTGCTATTCCTCGAGCTCGTTCAGTTGAAGTTTCCTGTAAGAATCTGCATGCTCAAAATCAACATTAGCACTCTTAATCGCCCAATAAGCCTTATGCTCTATCTTTACCGGTAAATGACAAGCTTTGCCATATACAAGTCGGCAGGGTGTGGTCCCGAGTGGTGTTTTGTAAGCGGTTCTATATGCCCATAGAGCATCATCCAACTTTTCTAACCAATCCTTCCTATGATACTCTACGGTTTTTTCAAGAATTCGCTTAAGGTCGCGATTAGCAACTTCTACTTGGCCACTACTTTGGGGGTGGTACGGGGTGGCTATCCTATGTGTAACGCCATAACGTTTTAGTACTTGGTCTAGTTGGGCATTGCAAAAGCGTGTTCCCCTATCACTTATAATTGTCCTAGGGGTGCCAAATCGAGAAAATAGGCCTTTCAAGAATTTTTTTACTATCCTAGCATCATTAGTAGGTAGGGCTTTAGCTTCCACCCACTTAGAGACATAGTCAATAGCTACTAGGATATATTTGTTTCCATTTGAGTTCGGAAAAGGACTCATGAAATCGATCCCCCACACATCAAATACCTCAACTTCGATGATGGGGTTTTGTGGCATTTCATCCCTACGTGATATATTCCCCACTCGTTAGCAACGATCACAACTCTCAATATATCTCTGGGAATCTTTGAATAGGGTAAGGATCATCCCAAAAATAATGATTCACATCAGAAAAGAATTTCTTCTTTTGCTGGTGTTGAAGTCCCTTCGGTATGATCCTAGCAGCTAAAAAATTAGCAATATCTGCGAACCAAGGAATTTCCGTATCATTTACCTGGGCAATGGCATAGAGTCGCTCCTCAGGGAATTCATCTTTGATCTCGTTCTCGTCGAGCATTTCCAAGTTTAGATTCTCCTATCGAGATAGGTGATCTGCTGCTAAATTCTCAGCACCTTTTTTATCTTTGATCTCCACATCAAACTCTTGTAGCAATAAGATCCACCTAATCAATCTTGGTTTTGCATCCGGTTTCGCTAACAAGTACCTAAGAGCAGAATGATCAGTATACACAATCACCTTAGATAGAAGCAAGTAAGAGCGAAACTTATCAAAGGCAAAAACAACTGCTAGCAACTCTTTTTCTGTAGTAATGTAGTTCTCCAAAGCATTCATAAGAGTTTTGCTAGCATAGTGAATTGGTTGAAAGTGCTTGTCTCGCCTTTGTCCCAGTACTGCCCCGACTGCGTGATCACTTGCATCACACATAAGCTCAAAGGAGAGTGCCCAATCAAGTATTACCATGATTGGAGCATTGGTAAGTTTCTCTTTAAGGATATTGAAAGCTTTCAAACACTCCTGAGAGAAAACATAAGGCACATCCTTCTCTAATAACTTGGTCAAAGGACGGGCAATTTTCGAGAAATCCTTGATAAATCGCCTGTAAAAACCTGCATGTCCTAAAAAACTTCTTATGGCCTTAATTGAAGTTGGAGATGGAAGTCTTGCAATCGCATCCACTTTAGTAGTATCTCCCTCAATTCCTCGATAAGAAATATTATGGCCTAGTACAATACCTTCTTGTACCATGAAGTAGCACTTCTCCCAATTAAGGACAAGATTGGTCTCTTTACACCTGGTGAGTACCTTGTCCAAATTATTCAAACAAAAGTCAAATGAGTTGCCAAAAACTGAAAAATCATCCATAAATACCTCCATTATTTCCTCAATCAACTCATCAAAAATAGCTAACATGCATCGCTGGAATGTGGCCGGTGCATTGCAAAGACCAAAAGGCATTCTGCAATAAGCAAAGGTGCCATAAGGATAAGTGAAAGTGGTCTTCTCTTGATCTTCCGATACAATAGGTATATGAAAATAACCAGATAAGCCATCCAGAAAACAATAAAACATATGTCCAGCTAGTTGTTCTATCATTTGATCAATAAAAGGTAAGGGGAAATGGTCCTTACGTGTAGCATCGTTTAACTTTCGATAATCGATACATACACGTTAACCTGTTACCGTTCTCATTAGGATCAATTCATTCTTTTCATTAGGGACTACTGTCATCCCACTTTTTTTTAGAACTACTTGAACTGGACTTACCCTAAAACTACTTGAACTGGACTTACCCATGAACTATCAGAGATAGGATATATCATACCTGCATTAAGGAGTTTAATAACTTCCTTTTTGACTACCTCTTTCATGTTTGGATTCAAGCTTCTCTGGGGCTGCACAACCGGCTTGTAGTTTTCTTCCATTAAAATCTTATGAGTACAAAAGAAGGGATTGATACCTTGAATATCGGATATTTTCCACGCAATGGCCCTCTTATGCTCCTTGAGTACTTTCAGCAACCTCTCTTTTTATTCTTTTTCCAAATTGGATGCTATAATTACCGGTAATTTGGAGTCCTTCTCTAAGAAGGCATATTCCAAGTAGTCAGGTAATTACTTTAGCTCCAATACTGGTGGCTCTCCAATCGAAGGTTTTAACTGCGCTTCCTTCCTCTTTTCAAACTCTTCAAATCCTTTCTCCACAGAGATAGGTTTATTTGCCTCCATTTGGGCTATCACCTTAGATTTGACAGGATCTTCCGAAGCTTCCTCCATGCCTAATTGCAAGCAACTCTCCAACGGATTCTTGAGAAGAACTTCCTGCATATAACTTGAAACAAAAGTGTCAGTAACATCTAGAAGGTAGCAAGTATCATCCTAATCGACAAACTTTTTCATAGCCTCCGAAATTTTAAACATAATCTCTTCATCTCCTACTCGAAGAATGAGCTTACCATCACTAACATCAATGATAGCCCTAGCGGTAGCTAAGAATGGTCTACCTAAGATAAGGGGCAACTTAAAATCTTCATCCATATCCAATATCACAAAATCAACTGGAAAAATAAATTTACCCACTTAGACTAATACATCCTCAAATATACCTCTAGGGTATGTCACAGATCTATCAGCTAATTGCAAGCTCATGCGTGTGGGCTTAGGTTCCCCTAATCCTAGTTTCTTAAAAAATTTATAAGGCATTAAATTGATGTTAGCACCCAAATCAGCTAAGGCTTTGTCAATTAATAGATTACCAATATGACAAGGAATTGTAAAACTTCCTAGGTCTTTTAGCTTCTTGGGCAGCTTGTTTTGCACGAATGCTAAACACTTTTCATCCAAGATGACTGTAGAAAGCTCCTCAAGCTTCCTCTTATTGGATAACAAATCTTTTAAGAACTTAGCGTACTTCGGCATCTGTGACAGGGCATCAACAAGAGGTAAGTTAATATGCAGTTGTTTAAAGAGGTCAAGGAACTTACTGAATTGTTGGTCAATTCGATCTTTCTTAAGTCTTTGGGGATATGGGATAGGTGATTGATATTCCTTCACCTTTGATGGCTCTACATCTTCCGTTGCTTTCGTCCCCTCCTTACTCTTGTTAGTCTACTTGCTACCCTTCCTCTCAGCCTGCAACTCCTTCCCATTTCAAAGTGTTACTGCCTTGGTATGTTCCTTTGGATTGGGTTCCGTATTTCCCGGTAGCGATCCCTGCGGTCTTTCAGAGATTAGCTTCGCAAGTTGACCAATTTGGTTCTCAAGGTTGCGATTTGAAACCTCTTGATTCCTCAGCGAGGATTCAATGTTGGATAAACGAGCCTCATTGCCTTAAATATATTTTGTGAGAAGTTCTTCTACGCTGGACTTTTTTTCTTGAGGGAGAGAAGGTGGGAATGGCCTCTGAAATCTAGGTGGGCCAAAGCCGGTCTTTGGCTGGCCTTGGTTTTGATTTCCCCATGAGAAATTGGGGTGATTCCTCCATCTTGAATTATAAGTGTTGCTGTAGGGGTTATTTTGTTGCTTTGGTAGATTTCCTAGATAATCAACTTGTTTCAATTGTTCAGGTGCTCCATACCTCTGCATACCAAAATCACTTACATCCGATTGCACTTATTGAGGGCCAATAGAGAGTGCATCAATCTTCTTACTCAATAGGTCCATCTTGGCTGCCAAAGCAGTGGTCAAGTCCACATCATAAATTCCCATAGCCTTTTGTTTGACTCTAGTACTTTCCCATTGATAATTGTTCATTGCTATTTCTTCAATCAGGTTTTGTGCTTGCTCAGGTGTCTTTGTGTTCAAAGTACCTCCTGCGGATGCATCAATCATCTGTCTAGTGGATAAATTGAGACCATTGTAAAAAGTCTGAATCTGCATCCATAGTGGGAGGCCATGATGTGGGCACCTCCTGAGCAAGTCCTTAAACCGCTCCCAAGTATCATATAACGTCTCCGCTTCCAATTGAGCAAAACAAGAAATATCATTCCGAAGTTTAGAGGTCTTTGCAGGTGGGAAATACTTCTCTAAAAATTTCTCTACCAATTCATTCTAAGTTGTGATTGAATTTCGTGGTAGAGAGTTCAACCACTGTTTTGCTCTACCCCTCAAGGAGAAAGGGAATAGTCGCAGTCGGATGGCATCATCCGTGGCTCCATTGATTTTAAATGTATCACAAATCTCTAGAAAGCTAGAGATGTGGGCATTAGGATCTTCATCTTGGAGATCATCAAACTGAACATATTGTTGCACTATTTGTATAATGTTAGGTACAATTTGGAAGTTGTTAGCCGCGACGGTTGGCCTTGCGATGCTAGAGTCAGCTCCAATAAGTGTAGGCCTTGAATAATCGGACATGGTCCGATTTGCTTCATTCCCGTTGTTAGCCATGTGTGGTGGATCTTCCTGCTCAATGAATTGAGTGTTGGTCTCTTCACCTTCTTCCTTGATTTCAACGATTGACTCGTTGTCAATCGTCGTCAATGGTCGCCACACTTTGTCTAGGTCGTGATTTCAAATTTTAAAGGGCAGTTCTCTCAATTTCAGGATCAAGTTCTACCAAATCTTCCGGGTTACTTCAAGTCATGCACTACAAGGGTAAGAAATATAAAATAAATTGCAGCTTTAACTAATGAAAATAAACAATGAAAACAAAAGAAAAAAATGGTTAAAGTAATAAAGCAACTAGTATTCTTACTATCGAAAATCCCCGGCAGCAGCACCAAAAACTTGATATAAAGCAAGTGCACCTATCAGTTTTAATATAGCGGATGTAAGTCCGAGTCGATCCCTCAGAGACTTCGAGTACTAATATTAACCTTAGCTTTATTATCTAACCGGAAAATTATGAAAGTTTGAATTAATTAAAAATACTAAACTTAACAAACTAACTTAATTATAAGACTTGATTAAGCAATTGAAAAAGCGATAAAATTAAGAACGACTTCAAGAAAGTAATAACGTATTTAGGAATTATTTCCCCTAGAGTTTAACATATCATCGTTTAAAATATATTCAATTCGGTTTCTATTATTCTTGACCGGAGGAATTCACAACTAAAGTTAATACCTTTCTCAAGCATATTAACGCTAATCCTAAATTATTTACCGGAATCTCTTCACTTAGTAATATAATTTAGAATTGCATTAATGTATAATGAATTCCCTAACCCTAATCCTAACAATCCGGAAGAAACATGTATCTTATCTCTAAGTATACATGTAATCCTCTTCAATTATGTAAAGATCTAATTACACATGCAATTTCTCAATCAACATGCATAATATCATATATTGATACTCTAGAATTATCAATCAACAATTAAACAACATAATTGAATCAAGAAAAGATAAAAACTTTATTGAAATTTATAATTCAATCCAAGAATCACATTAAACCCTAGGTTCCATAATCCTAAATACTCGAATTCTAAGCTATCGTAATGAATCTAAAAACGAGTTTCATCAAAAACATTAAATAAAACATGAAAACCCCTCTAATTGATGAACAGTCTCTCTAATCTTGAAGTTGATGTTGTTTTCACCTCTTTCTTAATGTTCTCCTTAAGTCTATTTCTCTTCTCTTGTGTCTCTCCGTTTCTGTAATGTCCCCCTTCTTTTAAACCCTAAGATATCCTTTTATATATGTATTATAAGGATTCTGTTTTCGTCACCAGACACGGCCTGGGACATGGCCGTGTCTCCAGGTCGTGTAACTTTCTGCACTAAGGCAAAATTTTCTACACAATTTCAAAAATTCATAATTTCTTCATTTGAACTCCGATTTGAGTGAAACTTGATTCCTTTACTTCGTTTTCGATCCTAGAACGCATTCAAACCTAGAAATCAAAATTTTACTCAATTAAGTATCAATTTCTTTAAAGAAAACAAAAAATGTAAGGGAAATACTATAAAATCACCATATGAAATATGTTTAAAATCAGAGTTATCACTATGCTAAACTCAAGAGAGGGGAGGAATTGAGTTTATAAGAAAAATTACAATTCTTTTCAAAATTACTAATTAAATATAATAACAAGAATAATTAAGAAAATTATAAAATAATATTAAGTGCAGAAATTAAAAGAGATAAGAATAAAAAAGTTCAAACTTGGATATAACCTGGAATTCAAATTGCTCCATAGTCTCCATGGACCCATAATACATCCAATCAAAAACCTCACAACACTTTATTAACTTTTCAACACAATGCTCAAAGAGCTATATAAGCTTACCCAATCACTATCACACATAATGATCTCAAGTGTAATGCTTTTCTCTCTCTCAAAATTGCAAATATAAGAACTTTCAAGCATTACACCCTAAGTTTATTTTATTTGATTGCAAATAAAGAGTACAAGAGACAAGTAGTAAGTAATAAGACTAAAAAATCTAAGAGAATGTCTTTTGATTGTAGTGGAATATCAGTTGTTAATTCTCATTGGTAGGTTGTTGAGCATTCAGACCAACTTATTGAATTCTTCTCGTTATCACACATTAAATGCTCTAACGACTATTTAAAACAAGCTTACTAATATGCCAGTACCTTACTCTTACCGACATGACGGTAAGCAAATGTACTACTAGCATGAACATCGGTAAGTGTACCAACATGCCGACTCTTCAAGGTCAAAGAGCTTTCCTTTTTGTTATTTAGGACTTTATACCTTTAGCCTAGTTCTTCTTTGTGCCGTCATGCTGATAGGCTAAGTATCACCTAAAATCATTTTTAACACATGACGAACAAATATACTTTGCAATCCAACTTCAAGATCATTTGATCATCACTTAAAAGATTAAATATCTTGTAGAGTCAATCTTCAATTAACTTAATATAATTAAATAATACTTAGTTTAATTAACCATTTTTCTTTTATTCTCATCAAAATTAATTAGTGAATCTTTGGTTCAACACCCCTTGATGACCAAGGAGGATTGACCTCTTATATTACACTTCAAGGTTAGAGTACCCACTTCGGCCTAGATGGCAACTTGCTTGGGTTAGTCACTCCTGCTTAACCTCTAAGTCACTCAACTCGGACACCTTTGCCTTAACCCTTTACCAATATGGATTCCAACCACCACCATATCGATACCGTAGCATTATTGCCATGTTGCTTAGCTAACTTTAATACCTCTAGACCAAATTGACCACACGCTTAAGAAGCCCATCTTTCTCCTTGACTCCACAACGATAATGACAATACATTTGGGGGGTAGGCAATAAGTGTTAATAGGATCTTTTAGATAGGGCCTTTTGGACGTAGCTCCTCAAGCCTTTGCTAACCTGACTAAGCTTATAGCCTAGATTGTGCCTCTTTGGATTTAGTCTTCCAATCCTTCCGGCTAACCTTAATCAAGGCCCATTATGTGGCCTACTTAACTACAGTGGTCACTAACGGCTAGGAGATTATAAATAAGGTTGAACAACTGAGTTAACGACCACCTCCTACGTTTGTGAACCATGTTGAACCTTGTAACTCCATTACCCAATACTTATGGACGCAACTTTTGCCTACTAATTCCTTTCCAGTTGCCGGCTTTACTTCTCTATGAATACACGACTACTATCCAATGGTAAACTATTTGATACTTTGCAAACTAGAGTCCACTCTTTACATTTGAGTACTTTTGCTCTTTTTCACATACCTAACTGCTTTAAGTATCTGAGTGGTCATACCAAATAATACCCCGAGATCTCGTACTATTAATTGTTTTGCAAGCTCATATAATAGTGAGAAGCCTACTCTTAGCTAATCTCTACTAGTCAAAACCCAAAAACAATAAAGGTATACATTCATTGACCCATTTATGAAAATTTCTATACCAGAGAAAGACAAATAAGGAATGAGAAGTAAAGGATAATCACAAACATAAGACAAGGATTGATATTTACATAAACCTAATATAAATATTAGTTAGTTGATTTTGATGCAAATGTGTTGTTATGAGTGTAGATGCAAACCAGAAAAAGCTTCTCTACTTTTTAATACCACGTGTTTTTCTCTTTTTTGTTTTAGATCTTTTATTTATTTATTTATTTTGTTTAAAGAATAAAGTGCAGCTTGAAAAGTGTAAATGGTTATAATATAAAGTAATAGTGAATGATGAATTTAGTAGAAGGAAATGTATAGAAATAGTGATGTAAACGAAAGAGAAAGAATGAGGATTATACGAATAATAATGTGTAACAAGTAGGAGTCACCCCATGAGCAAACATTCTCTCCAAAATTGAGAGAAATTTCTCACTTCAAAAAACTAGAGAGAGAGACATTCATGTATTTCCAATTCCAACCTGTCTGGTGTTTAAATGAATGAAACCTATTTGTTCAATAAGAAAGTTAACAAGAGCATCTTTAACAATGAGTTTCTTAAAAAGATTCTTAAGTCATCATGTTAATATTTCAATGAACTACCCCTATCGAGGAGCACTCCACTTTGTTAGTGAGTTATTTCAAGAAAATTCTTTAATAATATTTCAAAACTTTTGTGAGTTCAAAAGAAGGGGGAAAAAGAAAATACTTTATAAAACTTACTTTTTGAATTCCTTCACAGAGGAACCTTGGTCTTAGTTCTTAATGTTATGGATTCAGTTTTATCAATACAGGTGGGTTTTGGCATTGATTCTTATGCCAAGCGACACTGTATAAAATGCTCTCAATATCTTCATAAGATTTTGAAATACGGTGGTGATCAACTGATGCTTTGACGGAAACGAGCAACGAGACATGCTCCACGGGATCCTCAAACAATCGTTATCCAAGGTAAAGTGAAATTCGCGACATTAATTCAAATTAAAATCTCATTAACTTTTTCCATAAAATCAGAGTGTTAACCACAACTCGAACAAGAATTTTCCAAAACCTACATGTAAACCACAATCTCGTTTTAAGTTAACCGAAATCTTAAGAAAATTTGCTAGAAATATTATTCAAATGTACCCAACTTGGCAGAAGTAAATCTTGCATAATTAAATTCAACTTATATTTGAAGAATAAATACGTTGTGCAAATTCCACTTCTGTTCCAAGCAACTTTCTATATTCATATAACCACCTTCTACCTCTGCCACATTACATGGTGCGTTCAAGCATCCACTTCTATGATCAAACTTACATTTTTTTTTTTTTTTTACTTAAAACAATATATAACAGTTTAGATTAGTGTCTTATTTAAATTAACAGACCATGTATCATGCCATCGGATAAATCCCACTCTATTGTACTACAACCCAACTCGTGCTTCTTTTTTGGAACGCATTTTTCAACATATCCGAAATTTTAAATAAACGATAAGTTGCATGTAAAGCTCAATGACCCATTCAACGTTACCAAACCACGTTCCAATCTTCAATTACCAATGATCTAGTCAGCAATCGGTATGGTCTTGCACAACCATACAAACACTCCCTATAAAGTGCTGCTATTGAAAATATTGCAGATATCTTTTAGATACCTCGTTTGAGTGGCAACCTTTACAATTTAAAAGAAAATTCCGTTATGACTTTGCAAGATGGATATTTCATAACTGATAAACAAAGCTGACTGCGTTGAATACCCAAGTTTCTTACTTATCAAGCTTTCAAAATGTGAGTGGCCACATGGGCATTCAGTAGCGACAAGCATCTGAAGAATATCAAACAGATCATTTATAACAGGAATACTCGCAAAAGTATATCTAAGAAGAAATGGAACGGGAAAATGGGAAACAAAATATTAGCATTCCACACGGAAGAATGTGCATATCATTATATATATAAACTAAAAAATGGATGGTTCCTTACTTTTGTCAGCAGAAAAGGATAACTTAAAACACTGTTCTCACGAATGTGCTCAATGTACTGACTTTTCAGGAGCCTTTTCAAGCTAGCAATAATAGTTCGAACCACCGTAACAATAAGACCTCACTACTGCTCCAGACAAATTCAAGGATGAGCATTCAACTATAAAAGTTATGATGGCATGGAAGAATATAAAATAACAGCTCAAAATTGGATGTTCCGATAACTTCTCATGAATGTGCTGAATATACTGACTTTCAAGAGCCTTTTGAAGCTAACAGTATAGCTCAAACAACTGCAGCAATAAAACCTTACATCTACTCCAGAAAAAATTCACCATAAGTGGCAGCCATAAAGGTATTATTGTGGTGAAGGAACAGTTACAGTCTTCTTCCTCTCCTTCCACCTTTTCTACGTGTACTATCAGTTGGAATTGGTGTGACATCCTCTGATAAACAGAAAAAGATTGAAATTAACAGCCACTAGAAATAAAAATAGTTAACATATAATTGCAGCCAAAGCAGACCATAGAATGAGAAAAAGCAGAAGGAGAGAACAAAAATTTATAACATATAGTTGGTAGGAGTATATAAATGAGGTTTAAGGGCCAAGAATATTGAGCAAATCTAAACTTACCTATGCGACCAATTTTCATGCCAGAGCGAGCAAGTGCTCTAAGTGCTGACTGGGCTCCTGGTCCAGGAGTCTTGGTCTTGTTCCCTCCAGTTGCCCGAAGCTTAATGTGAAGAGCAGTGATGCCAAGTTCCTGCCAAATAGTAGGTGTTAAGGGACTATACCAAAAAAGATTAATAATAGCCATTGTGGCACTAAATATAAACAAGACATCAATCTCCTCGATAAGCAAAAGTTGTGCATCAGCCAGTATACAACTACTGCCAAGAATCTCTAAGCAAATTTACTATTAGTTATAGAATGATATAAAACAGCCAGACAAGAATATATCACCTTGCATCGTTGAGCAACATCTTGTGCTGCAAGCATGGCTGCATAGGGTGATGATTCATCCCTGTCAGCCTTAACTTTCATGCCACCTGAACACAGTAAACAGAAAATTAAGATCTAATGGCACAAAACAAAGAAAGCAGGCAATTCATCGATTTAAAACAAAGTTTCATTGTAACTTATGTAATAATTAAGGACTATACCAAATTAGAGAACCAAGACCTACAATTATACAAGAATATATTATAGACAAACTACATAACCAACACAACAAGCAAAGGGAAAGAATAATCCAGCTGTTGTGGCACTTGAATCTCACCGGTAATGCGAACCATTGTTTCTCTTCCAGACAAGTCAGTCACGTGCTGCAATTTGAAGGCGGGGAAAAAGCCCCATTGATTAGGAACCATAAAATGTCCAAATTCTACACTTAAGTATCAAGACCAAGATATGAAATACTCACAATGAAGGTATCATTGAATGAGGCAAAAATATGAGCTACTCCAAAGACATGCTCTCCCTCACGCACTGCAGGTCCGAGGGTAACAGTTTCCTCCTTGGGCTCCCTAACCTTTCTCTTTGACTACATACCATCATTAGAACACAATATTAAATTAGAGATAAATATCAACTGAACGACCTTCCTAAATGCATCAAACAAGAAAATTTTAGACAACTAAATGAAAAATCAAAGAAGAAATCACAGATACAGAAAAGAAGGGCAAATTTTGGTGCCCAAAAGACATAAAGACTCATATTACAACTGCCAAGAAACAGGCGATAATCAAATCCACATATGTACTTAAATTAGCCAACATAAATTCATTAGAGAGGTAGCTTAAGTATCGCTTGCAAATCAAATGATAAAAAACATTATTTCCTAAATAAAAATAAATCTGCCCGTTGCCATTTTTCTTGGTCGTGATCAATATCAAAACCGATAAAACATTCAGCACTGATCTGTTCTTATCTCGTGGAACATTCGTACATGCGAAATCTTATATGCCTGTACAATTGTAGGTAATAGCAGCACTTATATTCAATGTCCAGAGACTAAAATTCACAGCATATGATTATTCACGACACAAAATCTGGAAAAGAAATGAACTTCATGGAAAGAGTTAAGAAGAGATAACGGATTAGAAGACACTTACCATGGTTGCAGGCACTGTACGCGGTGAAGATTTGTGCTAGGGTTTTGAGAACTCAGTTGCTTCTTGAGACACTAAAGGGCTTGAAGAGGCGGAATAAATTAGTTATATAGTTAGGGTTTTTAAAAAGTTGGGTTTCCTTCATTTGCTATTGGACCTTCTTTTGGGTTAGTCATGGACCCAAAACATAAAACTTAGATCAGGGCCCGAAACGGCTGGAGGTTTATTAAACTTGGATGTTAACCAACTTTGCTATAATATTTTAGTTTCTACGTATATATTTGACATTTCAGTACCGAAAGTTGATGTTTAATTCAGGAAAGTTGACCAACGCATCATAGTTATTTTAATTTTATTATTTTCAGTTATAGGCATTGCACTTGAAATACAGATGCCTTTAAAATAATAATTATTTTTATATAGTATGTGAAAGAGAAATTCAAATTAAATTTTACTATTTGAAGCCAATGGAAGAGGGGAGAGAGAAAGTAGAAAGATACTGCTCTACCATCTATAATATATTATAATATATAGTTTTATTAATTGAATAGATGGACATTTGTAAAATTTGAACTAGCGGACCACGTATTTGTAATGTATATGCTAACAAAACTAAAAAAAATTAAATTAAAATCTTTTAAGATATTTTTTTCATTTATTTCCATCCATTTATAAAATTTTCAATTTCAATAGTCAATTTTTAGAAGTTTTTGGAATTTATGAATTATATAAAACCTTTTCATTTTAGTAATTAAGTCTTATAACTTTTCAAAACCATATATCAATTAATGAAAATTTTTAATAATTCAAGCGATAATACAAATTTATTGCTTTCTTAATTACTTTGTTGACATGATAAATCACATCAAAACTACATTGCAAGGAAAGAATTAAAATATGCTATTTATTAACACAAAAATGTTGCGGTTTTTCTTTTAAGTAAATCTTAGGAACATATTGAATGGAAAATTTTAAGACTCCCATTACATATAAGAACCTAAAAGATTCTAGAAGTTCTTATACAATGTTTTCAGTGACAAACATAAAAAGTCTATATATGAAAATTTAAGTTAGTTATTTTTATTATATATTTTTAAGCTTTCCTTTTAGAACACAAATGTTCCTCTAATTAAATAAAATACTCCTTAATCTATATTTCAACATGACCATTGTGCTTGTAGTCGTGTAAATACGTTTTTGTAATTTATATTAAAACATCATATAATTTCATTTTGCAAATACAAATACAATAATATAATTAAAAAATCAAAGTCAAAACTAAGTCTTACAATTTGGAATAAAGGAATTCACTCCTACTAATGAACAAAGAAAAAGAATAATCAATTAAGTAAATCTACATAAGCAATCAAGTACTCCTCCTTTCAACAACAACAACTAATGTCCTAATTTTATATTTTCTAATCACATTCGAATTGAAATGTATAACTCTTTCACATCCCATAGATAATGTATTTTAGGGAAAAGATGAATATATGATTATGTTGTCGTCGATATTGAGAACATTCATTTTCATAAATTTTTAAAACTAAAATACTAATCTTACATTGCTTATAATACATAATGTATTTAAGGGAAAAGGTAAATATGTGATTATATTATTTTCACATAGCGCTTTAAAGAAATGAAAAAAATATTAATTGTACATCAAATATAATGCATTTTAGGAAAAAGATAAATATATCATTATGTTATTATTGATATTGAAAACATTCATTATCACAGATTTCTTATGCCGAGATATTAATTTACATTGCTTATAATATATGCATTTTAGGGAAAAGGAAAACTTATAATTATGGTATCAAAAAAATGAAAAAACTAATATTCATAAAACAAATTGATGTGTAATATTAATCGTATATTACATATAATTATATATACTGCATTTAGAGAAAAGATAAATATATGATTATATTATTTTTTTTATCAAGAACGTTTACTTTGACAAATTTCTTAAACTGAAATTTTAATCTACATTACTTGTAAAATATAATGCATTTTAAGGGAAAGGTAACATAATAATTTTTTTTTTATCATTTAAAATTTTTTTTTGGTATTTTATCAAATAAGATATAAAACAAAAAATAAAATCATAAAATCTATATTAAGTGAGATACATAAAAACAAATAAAAACATAAAATATATTGCCCATTATCTCTAATGAGGTGTATAAATTACTAGAGAGAGATAAATATTAGTGGAGAGAGAAGACAGTGGAAGAGAATTAAGGATAAATATTGTAGTTATTTATTACTACAAAGCTTTATAAAATATGCTACATATTATCCTATAGGTTATTGAAATAGGTTATTGAAATAGGCTTGGAGTAGTTATATGATATACTAGTAAACTATGCAATCGTAATGTGTGTACTAATGACATCAATTTGAAAAAAACAGATCAATATATTTCACTTTATTATGTTGCTTTGTTATTTGAATTGATATATACAACAATATTTTTATACCTCTACTTACTTAAATGATAAATAAATAAAAAGAAGTTTTAGATTTCATTGTACATTTTAACATATATTTTCTTAAAAATATAAATACTTGGAAATGAAAAAGATTATTTATTAAAGAGAAAGAAAGAAATAATATATGTGATAGAGATATAAAATGTGGAAGTCAATAGCTTGTTGAGGACTGATGAAAGAGAAAAATTTTATAATTATTTTTTATGTCAAAGTGGAAGAACAAAATGGGAAATGTGGGGAAGAGAGAGAGAATGGGGGTAGATAGGGATAGGTAGGAAGAGAGAAGAGAGAGATTTGGGTTAGACACAAATACTTATCTTATAAATCATTCTGTAAACTTAATAATTTAATTTAGAGTTGGCTTTTTTGCTATAAAATTTTAGTTGGGGGCTCAATGGTAATTTTAACATGAATGATTATTTTAGCCCCTTGGGGCTTTAATAATATAGATTAACATTTGTTAAACTTATAAAGATACTAAAAAATTAATGTTGGTATAGCTTTAATAACATAAATGATGAAAACATAAACTACTTTATGTTAAAAGTAAGAGAGCCCTTAGAGTTATATATATAATAGAATGATTTAATGCATAGCATATTTTTCGTGTAAATCAAATATAAAGATTGAGTAGATGAAAATCTAAAATATGCCAAACTAATTAAATTGGTAAATTAGAGAAATGGGAATGGAAATGATGGTAGACTTATGATGACAATGGATGAGAAGGTCATTTAATGGAAAAAATAGAAAATCTGAAACACTAATGCTATATTTGGTATGCAGGAATGGACTAGAATGGAATCATGATTCTGGCATCTATTCTCTTTTCTTATGTTTAGAAGTATATTTAAAAGCCGGAATCGTCGATTTCATGTGACAATAGAGAAGAAGGCCATTGGATGGAAAAGTAGAAAATTCAAAACACTAATGTTGTGTTTGGTATACAAGAATGGAATCTCAATTCTGTCTTCTATTTCCTTTCTTTATATTTTGAAGCACATTTAAAAGCAGAAATCATGATTCTTGCTTGAAGGAGGAATTTGATTCCGCCTTTTTAATGATTCCATTCCTTTTTCATTTATTACTCTTAACCAAATTACTTATTTAAATTTTAATTTAATTCTAATATTTAATATTTAAAGGTATTTTTGATAATTATTAATATACGCAAATTTAATTTAATTTAATTTAATTCCATTCCATTTAATGGATGTTTCCAAACATGAGAAAGGATTTTCCATTCTATTCTTCATTCCATTTCAATTGAATCCAAATCATTCCTATGTACCAAATATAACATAAAATTAAGCTAAAATTGGACTTCAACCCATTAAGTAAACTAACTATGAAATCAAGATATATGCTAAATGTGACTTGTTGACTAAGTAACTCAAAAACCTTGATATAATTGAATGGAATCCTTGACTTGCTAACTATAGAATAGTTAGAAACCTTAGTATAATTGAAGTGACAACATCAAGAATCAAGTCAAAATTCTTGATAAGTTATAAGGGGATAAGAGTTTAAAAACTCAATACCAAATATTCATATTTGTTTATTACATTCATTATCTATTTATACGCACAAAATAAGACCAAATAAATAATGAAATATCTCAATAAAAGAAAACTAAATAAATTCATAATAAAGCAATAAATAATGTTAAAATGGAAACAAATGTTACCTTATAACTAAGAAACAAAATAAGATCCTAAATATATTTTAATTGCTGTTAAAAAATATCATAAAATAAAAGGAAGATAAAATATTTAGAAAATAAAATCTACATGTTAAATTCTTTTCATAAGTTTTGGTGATAACAAAAATGAATACATATGTAAGAATTTATGTTTGTATATATTTGTGCATTTAAGTGTACATGACCAATAGATGAAAAGAACTTTTTAAGTTCCAAGATCTACTAGAAGGTCAATCAGAAAGTTCGAAAACAAGATCTGGAATAAAAATAAGAATATAATTGCTTCATGTTCAGGAACAGTTTATATAGATCAAATCAAGAGTATTACTTGATAAATCTAAAAGAAAAGCCAACTCCATCTATTAAATATATTTGAAATTCAAATATATTCAATATGTTCTAAAAAAAGGATAAAATCTATAGAGACAAATTTAAGTAAGGAAAAGCTTGCTTATATAAAGCATTTCTTAGGATTTTATAACAAGGTTGTAATCTTTGTAACTATATTTGATTAAGAAATAAGGAAGAATAGTAATCAAATTGATTTAGAAGACCTCTTACAAAAGACATTTCTTTTAAGATGTTAAAAGGAGGGAAGATTTCTTTCCTTATTGTATGGTAAATGTTTTGGAAAGGAAAAACTTGTTTATCCTTTAAGATCCAGTATGTAGCAATTGATATAAAGGAAAGGATCTCTAAAGCTTATATGGAAGGTCGGACAAATTGAATCAAAGGAGCAATTAAGCAAATTCTTTCTTGTCTTACAAAAGGTATTACATATTTTTGAAACCAAGATAAAGAGGTCAAAAATAAAATTTTAATTAACGTTCCATACCTTAAACACTTAGTTGTTGCAAGCATCAGTATATAAAGACTCGTTGATTCAAAGATGAAGATGGATAAGAGAAATTACAAGTGTTGTAGTGAACATTGCGAAGTCATCCAAATATAACAAGAATAGAAAATCAATCAGAAGCTCATCTCATTTACAGTCCTTTATTTTGTTCTTATTTATCAAAGATTCATTGTATCATTCCCTCATTATTTCTTTATATTTCATTGTATGCTTATTGCATATGTATTTGAGAGAGACTTATGTAATCTTTATAGTTTTGAGTGATTAGCTTAAGGTGAACTAAGTAAGTTAGAATAGAGGACTTTGTGATTGTAATCTCTTAAGCTTTGATCTATTGAAAAGTAGATAGTGGAACGACTTTAGTGAGGAGAATTGAGTCCTTAGTAGTGAAGTTGGAAGAGTGCATCCTTAGTAGTGGAGTTGGAAGAGTGCAGACATAAGATGGAAGCACTATAATTTGATTTACTTAATCTTCTATCTCTACTCTTTTATTTTCATGTACTTTAATTTTATTATTAATCTATTCGCTTACTTTCATACTGAATACTTAAGTAATCAAGGGTTTAGTTTCTAAAATTCTATTTATTTTAAGATTTTTGAAAAAGTAACCAATTCACTACTACACACACCACCACCACCACCCCCTTACTCTTAATTACTTGATAAGTATAATTTACTTTACATTTTATAGGCTTATTTATCAATAAATTGGTTATAATTATGTTTATTTATCAAGTTCTTGATACTTCATTGTGTAATATATCGATTTTAGATAATTTAAGAATAAGAAAATAATATTTATTAAAGACAAAATGAAAAAAGGATATGAAATTACACAAGAATAAGGAGATTTAGAGCAATTACATTTGTGATGAAGGGATGATTTTAAAGGAAAATCAATATGCATTCAATCACAAGCATGATGAAGAAGGAATTGAGTTTCTAGCGCCTGTTACGCCCTTCATCATCGGCATAACCAGGGTAAATATTATAATTAACCTGTTCATCATGCTCATGATTATATATTAGGAAAGTAATTACTCCCTCTATCACAGGTGTAAACAGATGGATAGAACTTAGGCTTCCCGATCTCATAGCTATGTAAGCATCATTCCCTCTTTCTTTCAGAAGATTTGACCTCAAATCTTATATGCACCGCCTAGATAAAAAAACAAATTTATGGAAGGCAATCATATAAGTTAGCCTCTAATTGAACCAAGTACATGTTTATATAATGTCAGGTTTCAAATAGGTGGAGTTGTAATGGTTTTGTCGTATAAACTACTCTAAAATAGAAGCAAGTCTCATAGTTACTATTGCAAATGTAGTTTACACAAAACATACTCGACTCAATTATTTTAAGACATCTAATTTGGTATATGTTTGATATAAAATTAGTGATAATTGTAAATGCATTTTTATCCTTTCTTTTCCTTTTCCTTTTTTCTATTTTCCTTCATCTTTACCGTCTAAACAAGTGTCTCTCTAGAATCTTCTCAAAATCAATTTCAATTCACTTAAACACACAAAAAAATCAGTATTTTAATCTTTCCTTTCCAATCGAAATTTCTCTCTCTTCTTCTTCTTCTCTTCTATTATCCATTTTCGTCTTTTAATTCTTAACTTTCAGATCACCATCTAATACCTACTTTTCCAACATAAAAGGAGGATGATTTTTACATCAAACATATTTCTAAATCAAGTAATTGTATTTTTCTTATATTTCTTTTGTATTTTGATTTTATTTGTTGTATTACGTATATTAGTTTTTAAGTGTTTTCTTAAGTATTTATGTATACCATTTTAGTAGATGTATTATGCATGTAACTTAATACTTTGTAATGGAAATTTATGTACATATGCCAAATTATATTATGAAAGATTTCTTCTTTTAGAAATTATGTTATATATGTGTACATATTATTGTACATATTGAAATATTTATATATAAGTACATGTACATACTTAGTTGAATGAATATTCTTTTGTATAGTTTATTTATGTATAAAATATGTACATATAAGAAGTGTATATATATGAATTATAATAGAATATATAGTATAAATATGTGTATATTAAATTAAATTGGAAATATACATATACATATACCTATAAGCCATTATATGTTCATATTTCTATATGTACATAAACTTACATAATGGAAATAGTAAGTATTTATATGTATATAAATAAAAACTGAAAGTATGTATACATGTATATATGTAAAATAATGAATCTCTTAAAAATACATTAAAAAAATATATAAATACGTATAAATATACCCATATAAAAGTGCATATAAAATTAAGTATAAATATGTATACATATATATACATGTATATAAATACGTATAATAAAAGTATAATACAAGTGTAAATACATGCATAAATGTATATGTATATGTATGATAATAGTATACATATAAGTATATGTATAGTACATATACTAGTATATTAAGGGTATATGTATGTATACACACACACGCACGTACATACACATAAGATACTTAAGTGTGTGTATATAAATAAGAATACATATATATATTTATAATATGGTGTTTACTACAATATAAGGAAATTAAATATAAATATACATATATATATATATACATGTAATAGGCCGAAACCCATAAGATTAAATAAGGCCTATGTAAGTAATAATTAATTAATTATAATACCATATAAATATATGTAATGATAATATAAATTTACAAAAATGTAAAAATTAAAAAAATTCAGCAAATTGCCACACAGACAAATGAAAACATGCTATGTCAACAATCTACTAAAACAACCAATTGAACCAAAAACTATGAAATAATTAGAAAATAATAATACTAATTAAGTAATTAGTAAAAATTTCAATAATAATTAAATTAGTATAAGTGGTAAATTAAGCTTAAATATAAAGAAATAATGAAATATATGGAAATTGGACTTAAACATAAAATATTATGAAAAGATGAAATTTAGAAATTAATCAAAGAACACTGAAACTAAGTAAAAATAAAAATGGAATTTTTATATACCTTTTGGATTTATGAATTGGAAGAAAGAAAAGTGAGTAAGTGACAAATCGAGAAAGACTTAATGAAGATTTATTTTTAATAGTTTTTTTATTAGAAACTAAAAAACAAAGGATATGGACGAAATGAGAAATGGATGATATAACTTACCAAATCCTAAAATGACCTGGATAAAAACTTGATTTTAGATGGGAAGCTTGGAGAGGCAGAAACTTCGAAACACTAAAATTAGGCTGGATGCAGACCTTGACTCGTTGAATAGACTAATTAGCTAATTAAATTAAGAACCTTGGTATAATCGAATTGGAAACCTTGATATGCTGACCGTATAACAGTCGAGAAACTGGGTATAAGCGAAGTGAACAGCATGAAAAAGTTAAAATTCTTGATAAGTTCTAATGCAACAAGAGTTTTAAAACTCAATACTAAATATTCATATTCCATACACTAAGTTATTTATTATATTCACCACCTATTTGTAAGCACAAAATGTTACCTAAGATATCTAGCTAAAAGGAAGTTAAATAAAATCCTGATAGTTAAGGCCATTGTGATATAATCACATATATACTGATTTTCTAATTAAAATGAGTAAGGGTTGAATCCTTCCTTTCTTATTATAATATATAGTTGAAAAAAAAAAGAAAGAAGAGAACCATAATAAATTTGGAAATAAAGTTAAAATTGAACATAAATAGTATTTCGTAAATTAAGAAACAAAATCAGATCCCAAATGTATTCTAATCACTATTAAAAGATATCTAAAATAAAAGGAAATTAAAATATCTGGGAAATTGGAGCTATGAATAGATGAAAAAGGAAATAAATCTGATGAAATTTTTTTCAAATTTGATCATCTAGATTCCAAAAACAAACTAAATTGTTTTGATTTGAAAATTAACTTAATCTTTAACTTGAGAATCTTGATCTCATAGCCACGCACACGTTACCATTACCCCATTAAGATAAAAAAAAAAAATGGGTCACCTTTTTTTTTTCTTTTTTTACAAAGAAAGGAGAAAACTGGTTCAATGTTCATGTTGAAAGACTACTCTAAAGATGAAGCAATATGTAGCAAAGACGTAGAAGTGCATTCATATTCCATTAAGATATCAATTTTTTTCCCCCTTTCTGGCCAAGAAGAGATATGAAATTGGATAATAAGAGAGTCAAATACGTCATCTATCTCTTCATGGACTAAAGAAGTAAGAGCATAACAAGAATTCGATAAAAAGCATAGTTTCTAGAGAACATAGAAGTAAAAGAATCCAATTTCTAGGACACATCTTCTTTATAGTTTGAGTAGTGATTCAATTAATCATTTGGTTTGTTGGTTCTCTAATCAAGCTAAAGTTGACTATCGTGAACCATGGCAAAAGAATTTTCAAATCATGTACAACAGTGTGAAAGATCCTCGGAGAGTTGTTAGTGAAATCAAAGCCCAATAAACAATTGGAAAATCCATATCTAAAATTAAATCTTCCTCCTACTATTTCACTTTTGCATATCTTGTTACATCCAAAACAACCTTTGCTTGACTACTTCAAGAGAGTCCGTTAAGCACGATTTAGAAAAGCTCCACGAATAGCACCTTAAGAAATTTTAGCTAAGAAACCTATGTCAACTTCGGCTAATTGTGAGTTATAAGTGCCATTAATATTTAGCTTAAGATAGTGTTTGGTTATGCAATTTTATGGTATTAGATTGGACAAAAAATTTTATTATGTTTAGTCCATAATTTTATTTAGCAATTGGACAAAAAATTACTTAATAGATTGAACAAAAGGTCTAAATTTTATTACATTTATATCATGATATAAAAAATAAAATTCATTAGAAAAAACAAAAATATTTTACAATCTCAAAAACATTCTTCCTGTTATAATATTTAATTAATTAATATTATTTTTATTAAATATTACAAAATATTATTATTTTTATAATATAAATACATAATTTTTTAATATGAATTTTTTATTCGGTAATATACAAATCAAGTATGATAGAATAAACTTATTTTATTTAGTTTTTCTTATATTTATCTTATCTAATTTTTTTTGTTCAATTTGATTTTTTATAACCAAACGTTACCCAATGAATGTGCTTATAAGAGCTTTCAAATGCACCTAGTTGTTACTTGCTGTTAAAGTGCTTCTGTCATTTGAGGAAGGATTAAGTCGCTGATGAGGAGGGGCTTCACTGTAGATACGGAAATGAAGGTACTCCTATTCCGGGGAAGAAACTTCTAAAATGCCGCTATTATTTAAAGCAACAGAAGAATCATCAGTATTTGTTTGTTTATTCCTTGATTAATTCGAGGCCTCCTATTGCTCTCTCTTCTAAAGATTTAGATTGTTAGTTTAGTATTGGAGTAGAAGGTTACGGTTTGAATTTGTATGTACTTATTTTATCCCATTCAATTAAATAATTTACTTATTAAGTCTCAATTAAAGTCTGAACATAAAAGTTATGGAGGATATATTATACCATATCCATAGGTTTAAAGTTTTAAATCAAATAGTTGTAGAACTAGACTCGATGATAAACAAGCAAAAATGAGTTATCAAACACACTTTTCTAAGTATCATAAACAATTAAGAAACTAGTGATTACTTTATTTTTTACATTGAATTAATATTTACTTGATTTAGTAAAATGTTTTGTTACTGTAAAGTAGTCAATTTCCGCATGAGGTTCCATAAAAAAGCTCTTAATGTGAGAACATCCAACTATTTTGATGCACATCTTAGAGGCGATAAGATGTCATCTTATTGTTATTAAGGATTAACTCACTTTAACTTACACTTAAAAATGAACAATAGCTACACTGTTTTATAAAATCAAATTTAAAGCGAGTATAAACCAACAAATCTATTAGGTTATGGAAGTAGTGTAGTCAACAAGTCAAAGTCGTATTCTACAAGGAATAGTATACTAGCCCTCCATCACAATAGAGCCATTTAAGATTAAGCGATTCCAGAAAAAATTTTCAGTTTTTATTTTATAGAAACTAAAATAAACTACTCCAACTAAATGGGATTTCTAACACTTAAATCGAACTCTATTAAGAACCAATTGATAGGAATATTAATTGATGTCAAGTACACTATTAGCTTATATTATGTTTGTATATGCTAAGCAATTTCTTCCTTAAACCCTAATCAAATTAAAACTTTACCCTTAATCCGAATTAACTATTCACAGAAAAAATCTAGAAATGATCTTAACAAATGCAATCCTAACCTAACATGTAATCCAAAATATTTCAAAACACAAATTAGGTGAAATCAAAATCAATGATATAACTACAAACACATAGACTAAGAGCACAAAACCCCAACTTAATACTTCAACACAAATCAATTCATGATATCAGTAAAGGTCAACACGAACAAGTTTCAACAACATCCATAATACATAAAGAAGAAAAGAAGCGGAAAATCTTATCTTGGAGATCCGGTATCCGAATCCATGTACAAATGAAGTTGTGGACTTGCTCTGAAGTTGGAATCCTCAAGAAAAGCTAAGAAATGAAACTATTGTGCTTGGAAAAGTAAAAACCCTATGAGCTACTTCTAAGCTGCTGTAAGTCTCTGTATTCTCCCTCCGGTGAAGTCTCCCCTGTAAAGCTGCTCTAGCTCCCTTATATGCTCCCTAAAAATCTTCTAACAACAAGCTACTTCCAAAGAGAAAATGAGCCAATATCCATTTAACAAAAGGGCCCACTAGCTAAGTGAAAGAAATGAAAAAAGCTTGTTAATCACGTGGATGCTTAAAGCAATAACCAAACAAACAATGTTCCCTCCACGAGTAGCACACACTAAAAAAGAAAAAAATTGGAACAGATATGCTGCTTTAGTCCTTCATGGAATGGAGCTCGGCTTGGTCTTCCAGTGGAGCTTAGGTTCTTGGCTGCTATTGTCTGAAAGGTTTAAAGTGCAGCAGGGAAGAGCTCGGGTCAGCGGGCGTATGTCTTGCTCAGTTGGTGCTTGGAAGGGTGTTATGGTTGCATTCAAATCAGCAGCTCGGGTCCAAGGAGCTCAATTCCGCTGTTGCTCAACATAGTCCATGACGTGCTATTATTTTATTGCCGTTCAAGAAGCTGCTGCGGCTGTCTTTTGCGTGCTATGGTGGCTCCGTTCAACAAAGGATTGCTCGGCCTGCTTGACCTCTTGGCTGCCATCGCAGGACATTTTGTTCAAGTTGAGTGCGCACCATGCTTATTCAGAGCTTGACTTGAGATCATGGATGAGCTCAGGATGCTGCTGCAATTATGTTGCTCTATCTCCGCTTTGTTGCTCAAATTTCTTCAATTGGAGCACCACTTTTCTGGTATATAGCAGGTCGGTCACTTAGGCCATGTGCTTAGAGGGCTTTGTGTGCATGGTGTAATTTGGGCTTGGTGCTTGGTTGGCCAGGAGTCAGCTCTTGTGCTCGTTTGGAGCTTAAGTTCAGCTAGGTACATGATGATCTTTAGTAGCTGAAATGAAAAGGAAATTTAATTCCCTATTGGTCTTCATGTGTCCATGTTATGTCAACCGTTCAAGGCAGACAAGATCACTTGGAAACGAACTGCTACTTAATATTCTCTTATAGAGTTGTGCTTTCCCTGTGCATGTCCATTGTGCTAAAAAGCTGCTTTCATAGTAGGCTCCTCGATGCTGCGTAGATGTCATTTAATCGGCTTGTGGAGTATTCCAACCCTGATGTGCTCGAATTTGTTCTTGTGTAAAGCCCAAGTTGCTGCTTGTGTTCCATCTCGGGCATGCTACTGGCGCTTAATCCTTGTAGTGCTCAAGCTGCTATCAAGTAGGCAACACGTGCTGTCCTTCCTAAGCAGAAACATGAAACAAGTCCAAGTAAAGAATGAAATTATCAAAAGTTGGAATTATGATTCTTAAATGCAAATGACCAACAAGCTAATCAGCTTAAATAAAAATATGGTCTCCAATGAGAATGCCAAAGGATGCTGATATGTCTCCTGATAAACAGGGCCGATTGATTAACTATCATGTAAAATTTTTCTCTTGTTAATGCAGAAACTCACATACTAAAAGGTATAAAATCAAGACAAGTCATTTAGCTTTACTATAAATCTTTTTCTCCTTTTTAAACACAATTGATCTAAATACATATATTTTATCGGGTTTTAAGGCAAACTTCACAATAATTATGCAAATACATGCATCAATGTATTATTAAAGTGGGGATAACTGTATAGTTTTACACGCACATCAACCGCATAATTCTTTCTTACCTCTTGACAACAATACCCATCTTATTACTTTTAAGTGACGAGCAAACTTTTCGGCTATCATTTTTTTATTCATTAAGTAATATTTGACGACACCTTTATAATTTGACAGCTTGCATGTGCATTAGAAATTTATATCTAAGGAAAAGTGAAAATTTAGTTTTTAAAGTTTTACTATTTTTCTATTTCAATCCTAGCATTTATTTTTTCACATTCTGAGTCTTTAATATTTGTTTGTAAACATTTGCAAATGATTCCTTTTACTAGTGGTGTTAACTTTTACATTAGGGAATGACATGTAGCATAATTCCATTGGTCCATATAATTATATAAAATAAATATAATATATTAGAATTGCTCAAATTAAATAAAACTAATAAAAAGCGATAAAAGATTTGAAAAAAGGAAAATATGCAAAAATTGAAAAAAAAAGAGATCTCACCATGTGCATCATCTTTAGTCCGCATAGTTTTATTCAATAAATAATAAAATTAAATATTTAAAAAATTATATAAGGTAATGAAAAATAAAAAAAGGAAAATTGCAAAAAGCTTTGAAAAAATCAATAAATCATTTTTGACCACCCTTAGACCAAAAGATGGCTAGAAGTAATATTTTTCTTTATTTTTATAAAGTTATATGCAATTTTTCTTCTTCTTTTTTTCATTTTATTTTTTATTATATTATTTGTTCAATTAAAATACATGGACTAATCCAGATAGTGCCATGTGGCTGGATTTCTTTTTTATTTTTCTGTACTTTCCCTTTTTTTACTTTAGTGATTTTTTTTATATTTTCTGAAATTTTTTTAATTTTTATGATTTTATTATATTATTTTTTATATAATTACATGGACTAACGATATTGCACCATGTCTCGTTGCTTCAAGAAGAAATTAAAATTGTTCTTAAAAGGAGCCTTTTGTAAACGATTACAAACATTGAGCATTTGAATGTAAAAAAATAAGGGAAATGTACAAATTTAGTTCTAAAAATTTGTCACAACTTTAATTTGAGCATAGAAGTTTAAGTTTTTCTGTTTCAATCCTCCATTATTGTAATGTTTGCAAAAAAATCTTTTGTTAATTTGCTGTTAGTTTTTCCATTAGTTATGACACGTGGCACCATTTTTTTGGTTCATTTACTTTTATTAAGTAAATAATATCACAAAATATTAAAGAAATTAAATAACGTAATGAAAAATATAGAAAAAATTAATAAAAATGGAAAATTAAAAAATGAAAAATTTAATATAGTTAGAAAATAATATTATGCTTTTGAATATTAAATAAATAATAAAAAAGAAAAAAGTATGGAAACTACCCAAGACTAAGGGTTGGTGGAACAAGCATAGAATAAACTTAAATTATGACCCACTTTATTAAGTAGGTAGTTAAACTCTTATGGTGATTACATAGCTTTCTTTAGATGGTGGGTGACCTTGAATAACCCACTTAGTAAAGTAGGTCATGACCTAAGTTAATTCTACGGCTATTTCGACAACCCTAAAGGTTGGGAGTGGTCGGAAACAATTTCTTTTTATATTTCCTTTTTTTTACTATTTTTTATTTTTATTTTTTTAAAAAATTTTCTATGTTTCTTTATTTTTAAATTTTTTTTATTAATATGTATATATATTTATTATATATATGTCTATATATTTTTATTTTCAAAATTTTTTGAATTTTTCTTTTTATAATTTTTTTTGAAAAGTTATTTTTAATTAATTTATGTAATTTCTATAATTATAATATTTTTTTTACATAATTACGTAGATAAATAGAATTGTGTCATGTTTTATTGACTAACTTAAAAGTTGACACTATTAATAAAAGTCCTCATTTGCAAAGTTTTACAAATATTGAGGCTTGAATTAAAAAAAAAAAGTTAAAGTTTGAGGGCTTAAATAGAAAAGATAGCAAACCATTGAGGATAAAGATATATGTGTATGTAGTGGTCATTTTTTATTAAGCTTCATAGTTTAACACATTTTGATTGTTATGATAGTTTGGGTTTCCATGTCCAGATGGATGGTGTAATGTGTGTGAAAAGATCACCTTAATTGAAAAAATTGCAAACCAAACCAATATAATGTTTTAGGTTCAAATTATGGTTCAAATTAGCTCCTATGTAAGGTTTATGGTATAGATTAGGTAATTAATGCAATCGAGACAAGCTAATTTGAACCAACCCGTTTCCTCTCTACTTTAGAAAATACCTTGCTCTCATAACCTAAAGTTGGCCAGCCTAATGCAATCCAAGAATCTTAACTCCCTAATTGTTTCATTATATTGTACATTGTGGTTGGTAATCTTAGTAAGAGTAGAGATCACTGAATGTATGAAAAGGAAAATAAAGGAAATGAAAAGAAGTGTAGTAATCATTTCTTATTTAAATATATAAGATGAAATGGGAGGAAATGTTACTTCTATTTGTAAGTCTTGTTTGTAAAAGATAAAGTTACTCCTAAGTTGTCTACTCATTTATCATTTGTAGAATCTTGAGCTCTTGACTTTATTGCTACTAATATTTAGACTTGTATTTGTATCAATACTATTCACATATTTATAAAAAAAAAAAGAAAAAAAGAAAATAGCACTCATTTAACTTTCAAAATATTAATTATTTTAAAACTAAATGGATTCGTGACTTACTTAATAAATAGATTATAAATAGGGTTGCACATTGAACTTTAATGTGTATATGAATTTTGTTGAGTTTAAATAGGTCTCACTCGTTCATAGGCTTTTTATATTAATATAAACCAATTTATAATTGTGTTCACATGGTGCTTAGGTTCACAGTTATGTCCCAAATTACTAGCCCTAGTCTCACGCTACCGTTTCCTCTTCATTCTTTTACGCCTCCACAGCTACACCACAGATTCACCCTTTCACGTTATGTCCTCCATGTCCGTCGTCTAGTCAACCATGTTTGGTGGTTTCATCCTTAGGAACAACCCCGACTGATGCATAATTTTGGACATGACGAGTACCGGGAGAACTCATCAAAGAATGGTTCTGCTCCTTCACGAAATGTTGTAACGACCCACTTATATGCCGACCTTTCATGTCTATTCTAATCATTCCATCATAAGATTTGAGCAGATCTTTTACTCTCTTTATTGTATACATATTGTCGAACAATTGTCCCATAGGTTTAGAAGAGCTATGAAGACCAACTTTGGAGCTAAATCCCAGGCGTGTAGCATGGACGTCAAAAGAGTTAGTGCCAACATGTTGGCCAAAGATCTCATCCTCATCATGAGAATTGGTATTGCCAGAGTGATTGATCACATAGTAGTATTAGCTATCTAGTTAATGCGTAATCCGGAGTGAATTAAACAGTTATTTAATGGCCTGGAAAATTTCCTAATTCAAACCATATAATTTTGTTTAAGATGAAAAAAATGGAACCGTGGTTTGATTTAGTTTTAAGCCAAACCAACTATGCCCACCCCTAGTGATGCAAATGACGATGGTCGAACAATTAACCCCAAACAGTATTTATTACTCTTGTTTGAAAAATTGGTTTTAGAATCTAAATATTTGGCGAAGTCAAATTTACATATACTTTAGACGTTATTTCAATAAATTCTGGACTATGAAAACAATGAAAGATTACAAGTATTTTGAGGATTTCATACATACATACATACATATATATATATATATATATAATTTTAGTAGCAAGATTCTAGTGATTTACATGTTTATGTCATGTGTCAATATATGCAATCGTTAATGGTCATGCCGTGATCGTGAAATATCTTTGAAGGTTCTTATATTATTTTTTGAAATCAACTAAAAGGAACCAACATACTTGTATATTTGATCGAATTAATGAGATAGGATCGACAATTTTAGCTGATAAAGACGTGAAAAAAAAATAAAGCAAACAAAGAAATTGAATTTCATGACTTATAATATGGATTCATTTGCCTAAGAAAAGTGTTGATTTTGGAAAAGGCACAGTCGGTCCCTTTGGATTTGGCCGCACAATACTCCATGCCGACGCAGAACAAGAAAGCCGTGGGAAAAGAATAAACTTTTGAGGTCGACGTCAATTCCATAAAGATAAAGCCTGGAGATCAAGCTAGACTAAAAAGGATAAAGGGGTTGAAAGAAAACTATGCATGCTGCAATTCTTCTTTACCAAAAATGCAAGCATATAAGCGAGGTTATACAAAAGGTGCTTCATTAAGATTATATAAGGGATCAAAAAGCGCTTTGTCAAAGATTATAGGTGTAAGCAGTTGATTTTAAAGATAAAATGTTAAATGAAAATAAGAAAATATAAGAAGCTATATGTGTAGTTATATACATGTGATTAATCTATTATCAGTAGGAAAGAATTTTATTTTGTCATAATTTAATCGGCAAAAGATTTGAGCCTGTTAGATTTACTCATTACCCCTAATGGGGTGGTATCAACTTAGTCAGATATATACTTGAAGTGAGAACGGAACAGCAAAAAATTCCTTGCTTGAAGTGGTAGTAGTGATATTCTAACTTCGAAGCAATTCTTTACTTCTTCCATATATAACTGTTTTTCCTACTAGACGGCTCATATCATGTTTAATAATGGAAGGATATATCTATAAATTCAGGTTATTTTCCTGACAGTATGATCCGTCATAACAATGCTAAACATGGAAAGTTTTACTAAGATTGCTCCACTTGCCTTTGTTGGGCTAGTAAATTTTGTCCAAATCTCACTTTCTTCTGTGGTGTCAACTGGAAACTTTAATAAAGACTTCTATGTTACATGGGCTCCAACTCACGTCCATACATCAGCTGATGGTGCTTTTAGAAGCTTGAGACTCGACAATCAATCTGGTAAACGAGAAGAAATGTAAAACTTTTATGATGGTGTTTTTTTTTTTTTTTTTTTTTTTTTGTGTATTTGTTCTGTTTTCGTAATCGCGACGAGCTGAATTTTGTGTAGGTGCTTCTTTTGCTTCAAATCAGATGTTCTTGTTCGGCCAGATGGACATGCAAATCAAATTGGTTCCTGGTCATTCAGCAGGAACAGTTGTAACGTTTTATGTGAGCACTAAGAATTGCTCAATTTTACCTCGTACCCCCTTATTTTATTTGGATTCTTAAGGGTTTTATTCAACCTCTTCTCACTGATTACCGAAAATTGCAGTTGACATCTGATCAACCAAACCGTGATGAGATAGACTTAGAATTCCTCGGCAATGTATCGGGACAACCATACATACTTCAAACAAATATATACGCTGATGGGTTTGACGATCGCGAAGAGAGGACTTATTTGTGGTTCGATCCGACCAAAGACTTTCACACCTATTCCATATTTTGGAATCTTTATCAGATTATGTCAGTAACTTTCTCCCTTTCTTTCTTTTTTTTTTTTCTTTTCTTTTCTTTTTTTAAGTATAGTAAGCATTTAAATTCCTATTAAGCCACGACTAGCGAAAATTGGGACAGAATTTCCTATCACGATTAGTATCCCCCCCTTCAATTCGATTTACCAAAAAGCAATGTCTCCTTCATAATTCTTATTTTATCCAATATGTCATACATAATCGATATTCAATAAAAGGCCTTTCTTTTTCATTTTTTTTTCCTTTTTTCTTAATATATATGGTAAATATAATTAAATGGAGGAGACACAAATGGAACGCCAAGTGGAAGGCGGAAAACTTTATCCTAAATTTGCATTAAATAATTCAAAAAGGATAAATACTAACTCAAATTATCAAGAGGAAAAGACATTGTCAACTTTAGTTAAACTCAAAATTCCAAATGATTTATTCAAGCACACTAAAATTCCAAATGCAACTGCATGTTTCTTGCAGATTCATGGTGGACTCAATTCCGATCAGAACCTATAGGAACCATGCAGATAAAGGGGTAGCATATCCCCGATGGCAACCGATGAGCATCAAAGCCAGCATGTGGAATGGGGACAGCTGGGCGACACGTGGTGGCCAAGATAAAATTGATTGGTCAAAAGGTCCCTTCATAGCTTCATTCAGAAATTACAAAATCGATGCGTGCATTTGGGGTGGAAATGCAAGGTTTTGTAGGGCAAATAGCACCATCAACTGGTGGAACAAAGAGAGATTCAGGTCTTTGACATCGATGCAAAGAAGGTGGTTCAAATGGGTGAGAAGATACCACCTGATATATGACTATTGTCAAGATAATGAGAGGTTTCAATATGGCATGCCCAAAGAGTGCTCTCTTCCTAAGTATTAATGACCAAATGCCTAAGCTGGTTTTCATGTTCGCCAGCATGCCTTTTTCCCTTCATAAATAATTTGAATTTTGGGCATTGCTTTCTGATGGTGCATTTTGGAGATGTTTGAATTTGCGTTCATTTGTCTTTCCTTTTTTTGTGATGCAGCCAATTAATGTGTTGTGTAAGAACTAACAACGTGTTTTGTGCCTGTGATGATAAGAGTACATTATTCATGAAGGAACTTCAAAGAGCTTTCTAATGTATGATGTAAAGGGAAAAGTTATAGACCAAGGAGAACTTCGGAAATTGAAAAGAAGAGGGATACAAGTGCAGCAAATCTCTTCCGCCGTAAAGTCCATTCCTTTTTGGCTCATTATCTTCTCTTTCGGTTTTCCCTTCAATTTACCTTCTCTAACTAATTTATGGCTATGTTGATTACAAAATATTCATAATAGGGTATGTCTTTGTGGACTCTTTTAAGTGTCTTTTTCATCAAACCATACTAAGTATAAACATCCATCAGACTCCATACTTATTATATATGAATTTTAAAAGCTATAATATAGGGAAGATGAGTGAGTTAACAGCTTAATTGAGGTAAGGAGGTATTATGTTTTAAAAAATTTCTGAGTTTGGTGGATCTAATCGAATTATTATTTTAGGGTTAAAGGATTAAGCGTTTGTTGCGATGAAATATTGGTTTGTGCAAGATCTCGTGAAAACTCGAGTAGGTTTAAGAAGACTTATTAAATCTCTTATTTAAATCACCAAGATTTATTGAAAAAGTAAAGTAATGGATTAAATATAATATGAACATGGGTGCAGGATGGATTTGAAAAGTGTAAACCTTACTTTTAAGCGGGCCTATGATTCGACTAAGAGTACTTCCTGAATATTTTCAAGGATTAACTAAATTAAGAACTCAAGTTTACAATTAAAAATGAATTTACTTTTCCAATTTGAAAGCCTATTATTGATAAAACTTAAACTTGAAAAATTATGGACTTTGAAGTCACTTAAGACCCTAAGACCCTAAACCCTAAAACAATTAAGGACTTTTAACCTTAAGCAACTAATTGATAATTTAATTTGAATAATTTAATTTAACTCTAGAAAATTTCATAATTTTATAAGAATTGAATCATAATTTACAAAACAATTTAAGAAGTAAATCTTGAAACAATTCCTATAAGACAATTCCTTTATCTTTATGCTTAAGCCTTACATGTGAATAAGTAAACCAACTAATCACCCTAAATAACTTATTTATTGAGAGTTGGAGTACTTTATCAATTGATAACTTATCAAAAAACTAGTGATAAGACACTTTCTTTATTACCCATTAACTTATACTATATATAAACAAATTATCAAGATTTCACATGCTTAACTTTAATAAAGGAGACAAAACATTTCCATACCCTAAAGAGACCTTAGATGGCTGGTTATTATAAGCAAGAAAGGGAGGCTATGCCTTGTCTTTCATCCATCAATTACTTTATCTTACACTCCACTATTCACCCCTTAATGCTTATATCATCTAGAGTTGTAATTGTTGACTTTTATGCATGTTACAAGATAACACAAACAAACTTCTTAAACACACTTCCACCCTCATTTGCAATTGGCCACTCTTTTTCCAATTGCTCTCACTTTTAACTTCATTTTCACTTCCTTTTCTCTCACTTTGAAAACAAATCAAAAGAAGAAACACAAAACCCCACAAAATCTTACACTTGCCGCCACTTTCCAAGCTTCCACACTCACAGCATTTCAACTTTAGTTTGTGTCTTACATTTACCAACTTTCAAAGCTCCTTTTAGATCCTCAGAACACTTCTTAAACCCCACTCCAATGGAACCCAACTTAAGTTTCCAAAAAGGGTGCAAGAAGAAGGGAGTAAGACAAAGAGTTTAAGTGGAAACTTAGTGTACAATCATCATATTCTTGCTTTGTGGATGAGTAAGTGTATATTATGTTAATAGTTTAGTATTCATGTTAGGAGACCATGGTTTCTTAAGATATAAGTGTGATCATAAGTTGATGAAACATCTAAGATTGTTATAAGAAACAAACTCATGAAACCCTAATATGAAAGTTGAAATATAAGCATGTAAAGTTGGTATTTTGTAGAGATACTTGTTTAACACTTTGAATGGAAAATATTAAGTTGAGAAAATATTGAAATGAGAACTTGAATGAAAGGGAAGCATGTTAGACATAAGGATTCATAAGTCATTTGGATATTGTTTTCACTTTTATTAACTTAAACATGCTCAAATCTAGACTTAGGTAAGGGGAAAATCCATCACATGAAGTTTTATGAGGAAACTAACTTTATAAGACATGAACCATAATATGCGAGTTATGATAAGTATGAGATCTTTTACTTTCATGTAAAGTATGAGCTAAATAATCATCTCATGGAAAAGAAGTCAAGTTAAGATTTGAATACAAGTAACTTAAGTTCATAATCTAACACCTAAATTTAAGGTAATGATGAAATAAGTTGGAAGCTCTCACACCCAAACCAACCAAATCTATAACTTTGCCAAAAGACACTTAAAAATATGATAAAAGTAAGCAAACAAAGTGAAAAGACCAATTAAGGTAAGTACGATAAGTGTATTAAGCTTAAAACTCAAAATCGAGCTTAAAACTTCCAAAATGAGTCTCAAACACCAAGTTAAATCCACCTTAAGTTTCTGAACAGCAACTTAGAACAACAATAAAATTTGTTTTAAGGCTCTCAAGAATCCCACAAGACCCTCCCCCCAACCCAACCCCAAGAAAGTGACTATTTTTTATTTGGATAAAAACAAGCCCATTTGATAACTTAAGCTCACTTAAGAGCCCGAGAAGTGGTTGTTAACCTTAGGGGCGTAAATCAAAGTTGTGAATCTAATATTAAGGAGCATTTTGAGCTTAGAATGAAATCTTAAGCCCAAGTCTGAAGGATTCCCTAAGTTACTAAAAAGCTCATTAATCAAACAAAGCCTAAAAGCACTCTAAATCGAGATGGACCGCTACTGTTTTGACCTATAGGAAGATTTACATGCCTCATCTCAAAAAATCTAACCTCACCAAGTTAAAGTACACTAAAAAATGATGAAGATTGACTATAAGATCATAAAAATCGGATTTAAAACGAGAAAGTTATACGCGATTGAACTGTAAGTAAGAAATCGGGAAAAATACAAAAACAAGTCAAGAGTATAACTTAAGGGGTTTTAGCTTAGTTTTCTAAGTTTATTTCAAATCCTGATAATATTATGATTGCGATGTCTAGGGGACCTAGTGTTCAGAGACAACCTATCCCTAACTACTTCGATTGACTTGGATGGCTGAGTGAGTGAATTTTTTATGATTGTTTACTTGATTTTGCTTGTAAAATAGGTGTACCTAAACTTACATATATAAATCGAATGCTTGCGGAATATGGGAAATACATGTGTATGAATTTTTCATTGAATATTACGGCTTATTAATCACGTAATAATGGAAATTATTTGTGATAACTCATATGTGCGATTGTATGAAATGAAATTGTCTGATTACCATAAAAAAACGGATTAATGACTTATATGATTAAGAAATTCAATGAATCATGCATTCCCCATAATTACATTCGGATGACATCGACTGCCACTTTACATAGAAGATGGTAAGGGACTCATAATAGGAGGGCCTTCTGCAGGATTGGGTACTAGCTATGTCATTATTCATATTGAGTCTTTGTCTTAAGCTGATGGGCTTACTAGGCATTGGGAGGCGCCAACTGTTGGCGAGGGGCCGTGTCTTGTGACTTTTACTTAGGGTGTGTGTTTGTGGACTGCGAAGGCCACCACACTGCTAGACTTGGGATTTCAAAAATATAATTTGTTGTTCAGGAAAGAAAGTATATTATATAGTTTGTTTTGACTTAAGCACAATAGTGAAAATGATATAAAACCTAAGGGCTAGAACCTGGATTTTGGTTTAGGTTGGTTAATTATCTCCAACCCCAACTACAGAAGGCATAATTGTTAATGGTATGCAGTTCCTGGGCTACTGTATACATTGTTTGGCATACTGATTATTCATGCATTCATATGTTTGTATATCTAATGAATTGACGAGGATATTTATCTCATTAAGCTTAAGCTTACACCTCGATAGATTTTTTTTTTTTATTGCAGGGAAACCTCTTCATTCATTCGGGTTGGAGAATGCCCGAGGTGAGTCTTGTTTGGAGACAGGATGGAACGATCAGGGAGCAGAGAGAAGATTTTTTTTTGTAATAGCCTTTTGTAGATAGCCATTTATCTTTACTTTTGTTCATATTATAGATTGAAGTTTCTAATGCAATCCCTTTTACGAACTGCATTTTCTTTTTAATATTCTTTTGGTGTAAAACTCAATGAGTCTACACATTTAGTTGATTAATTTATATCATAGAAGTTAATTTTAGTAAATTGCTCTATATTATTTATCTATGGTTCTAATGATAACATATAGTGGAAGGAGCCTTATGTGTTGTATTAAAGGCCTACGATCAATAAGGGGCTTGATAGTAGACTTTTATGCAGTACACGGCGATCTACCATTATAACGATACTGTTGTGTTGTGATAAAAAGTGAAGGATCTCCAATGTAACAAAAGATCATTGCTTTAAGAGATATATAAATTATTGGTAAAGTTTCTAATTAAAATCATGTTTTTAAAACTATGGTTAACGTTTGCTATGTATTGGCAACAACGAATTGTACAAGATCTTGTAAGGATCTAAGTAAGTTTCAGAAACTCAATGAATCTTTTGTTTAATTACTAAAGATTGTTAAAAAGATATTAAAATGGATAGGGATTATTAAGAGCAATGATGTTAAATTGGAATTAAGGTGTAGAGATGGAGTTTGGAGAGTTGGATTTAAAGAAAAATAAAGTTTTGGCGAAGTAATAAGATCATTATCAAGAAACATGGGCATGCTTTTGATCATGACTCTTATGAAAGAAGAGAGCATGAAGTTGGGCATGATCTTGAGAGATAATTAAAAGATGAGAGAAACACGACTGAGGAAGATGGTCGTGATCCAAGGCGTGAACCCTAGGAACAATCTCCTCAAGCTTTAACTCTAAGTTTAGCCATGTCTAACCTAATATCTAAGATTAACTAGTTTAAGGATCTAAGGAAGAAATTGCATAAGCTCTAAGATTAATATTTCTATGCTATTATAGGTTCTCTTACTTTTGATAGCATTTTTCAAATTGAATTAAGTTCTGTAGGTACGCGATACATGTCTGTTTGTTGTAGTTTTGCTAGGATGATAAATTGAAAATGGATTAATTAATATTGGACTTTTAATTATTGAGTAATGTCTATATATGGCTCGACCTAGGGACCGATGGTGGTAGAACCTCAGGAGGCACCTTGATGATCAATGAGTGGTAATGTCCCTAATGGAGTTGCCCATTGAAATGGTCTAAGATGGATTAGGAATCCTAGGGCTTGAGGTAGTAGTTCCTGGTTGCGGTGTTGAGTATATTATTTATGTATTTACTAATTTTGTGTGGGTAGGGTCATGAGTATCCTTGTATGCTACTTGAAGGATTAAAGTTAGAGATAATAACCTGTTGAGTGTTTATTTATTGCATTTTCCACATGTATTATTGCATTTTCCACATGTATTATTGTATTGATTGTTTATGTGCATGTGCTTACGTGTTGCACACTAAGCTCTGGCCCATTCCTTATTTTTTTCTTTTTTCAGATGTAGGAATTATAGTTGAATTGATTATCATGATTTTTGGAGAATCTTATTACCACAAGTGGGATGGGAAGAGTGATAACAACATATGTTACTTGAAGATTGTATATGAGTTTGAGTAGATAAAATTTTAGTCTTTTAGTTATTAATTGTTGATAAAGTATTAATTATTCTATTTAGGTGTTATTTTAGACAATTAATTTTACAAAATTATTTGGAGACTTTGTATGAATGTTGAAGATTTTAAAAAATTATCTACACCTAACATGTTAGTAGATACTTGAAATAAGTGGCAGGTTGTGATGCCCTCATTTAAGACATTACAACCATCTAACTTTAGTTTGTAATCTTTTGTATGCATACTTAAGAGAGTAGCTTGGATCACGTGTTACATAGGATACCCGACTTTACACATGACATCTGACTTATCCTTTTTTTTTTTCTTTGTACTTGATATGTCTATTTGTGATTTGTTTAAACAAGTGATTAGGATAATAACCTCTTAATGGGATATTGATGCTTGAAAGTAAATTTTGGACTAAGTGTATAATTTGATAAACAAATGCTTAAGTGTATTGAAAAAATTAGTAAAATTTAGATAGTGAATCTAATACTGTTTGTCTCAGGAAATTATAATTTTTGAAATATTGATTGTATAGATTAAAAAAAAAAAAAGTTGTAGCTGAGTAACTTTTGTATGGACAGATGTCGAGCCTTTAAATAGGGGCCTTATTACCATTTTATAAGTCCATTTTACAATTAGTGATAAAAAATATGCACTTCGTCCTACAATCATCATCCAAATTTCATAAATATAGTTACTTTCTTTAGGAAAAATTAATTTTTATAACAAGTGTTTAGAAATTAAGAAAATAAATATAAAATTTTCAATGAAGATAATAGATGCTTATGGAAAACTTGTTAAAAGCCTAGAAGAATTTTTTTTATGTCGTACTTATACTTGTTTCTTTATCCATAAAATATATGAGGAATCTTGAAAAATAAAAAAATTCTATTATTATTATAATTATTTTTTGCTATTAAAACAAGTGCTTTTAAAAATTTATTAGTGAAATCAATATTACGCTCTTCTTACTTATTTTACATTTTAGCCTGCCTTAGACCTTTTCTAAATATATGCAAAATGTCCCTTTCGATGTCTGAGCAACTCATTAACAAAATAATGAATAAAACTGGTCATCGTATTACTTTTTTCTCTTTAACGGCCATTATGAACGGCGAGGGCTCCAACAGCGATTCAAATCTTAAACTCGCGAAACATGTGCATGCAATGTATAACCGCTACTTTACTTTACATTTGGGCTTTCATTGATTGTGACAGCTTTCATGGACCTTTGGCATTTATGTAGAGTATAACTTCCAGCAGCAACAGAAGAATCATCGCAAAGTCTCCTATTGCGCTCTTTTCTAAAGCTTTTAGATTATTTATTATATGGTACCGGGATGCGAGGTTACGTTTCGAATTTACTTGTACTTATTTCATTCCTATTAATATCCACTTGGTGAATTTTAATTAGAGTCTCAACCTAAACGTTATAGAGGATAAATAGGTTTAAACTTTCAAATCAAACGGTCATAGAGCTAAATTCCAAAAAAAAAAAAAAAAAAGAAAGAAAGAAAGAAAGAAAAAGAGAGTGTTAGTCATCTCTTCCCTTAGTACCATAAATAACTAATAAATGAGCTTTTGTTGCTTAGTTGATTATTTTTTTTTTTACATTGCAACAATATTTACTCGATTTAGCAAAACATTTTTGTTGTATTAGAGTAGTTTGTTCTTGTATCAAGCTCCATATAAAAACATGCCTAATGTGTGAACATTAAAATATTCTAGTGCATATCTTATGATCGATTATATGTCATCTAATCGTTTCTAAGAATAAAGTCATCTTTTGTTTTTTTTTAACTCTTAGCAAGAAGACATATCTAACCACTTTTAAGTGAAGGAACTTTCTTTATTCAATAAGAATCACAGAATACTAATAATATGCAACATATATATATATATATATATATATATATGACTAATCAATCTGTAATCAATAGGAGTGAGTTTTATTTTCTCATAATTTAACTGGCCAAATATTTGAGCCTGTTAGATATACACATTAACGTTAATGTGGTGACGTCAACGCAGTTAGATGTATTTAGAAGTGAGAACTAAACGGCAAAACATTCCTTGCTTGAAATGGTAGTGATGTTCTGACCTTGAAGCAAATTCTTTGCTTCTTCCATATACATTATTCTCCTACAAGATGGCTCATGTCGAATGCAACATATCTATAAATTCAGGCCATTGTCCTTCCATTATGATCCATCACAACAATGCTAGTGAACAGAAACATGAGAAGTCTCACTGGTGTTGCTCTACTTGCCTTTGTTGGGCTAGTAAATTTTGTCCAGATCTCAGTTTCATCTGTGGTATCAACTGGAAACTTTAACAAAGACTTCTATGTTACATGGGCTCCAAATCATATCAATACATCAGCTGATGGTACAATTATGAGCTTGAAACTCGACAATCAATCTGGTAAACAAGAAGATGTGTAAACTTTTGACAGTGGTTTCTTTGTTCTATTTTTGTAATCGCGACAAGCTGAATTTTGTATAGGTGCTTCGTTTGCTTCCGATCGAATGTTCTTGTTCGGCCAGATAGACATGCAAATGAAATTGGTTCCTGGCCATTCAGCAGGAACAGTTGTAGGATTCCAAGTAAGAACTAAGAAATGCTTATCTTCCCTCCTCTTTTTTTGGATTCAACACTTAGCATTTCAAGTTGTATACGGGATTTATTCAACCTTTTTTCACTGTGATATATGTATTTACCGAAATTCACAGATGACATCTGATCAACCCAACCGTGATGAGATAGACTTAAAATTCCTTGGCAATGTATCGGGACAACCATACATACTTCAAACAAATATTTATGCTGATGGGTTTGATGATCGCGAAGAGAGGATTTACTTGTGGTTTGATCCCACCAAAGACTTTCACACTTATTCCATATTTTGGAATCTTTATCAGATTATGTAAGTCATACTTTTTGTTAATCCAGCATGCATTTAAATTCTTATTAAGCAATGACTATGAAAAATTGGGACAGAATTTCCTATGATAACTAGTGTCCCATTCTTATTCTATCCTATCTGCTAAGGAGGAAAACTTTATCTCAGAGGTGCATTAAATGATTCAAAAAAGGATAAATGTTTAACTGAAAATATCAAGAAGAAAAGACTTAGTTTAAACTGAAAAGTTATCATTTGTGATTTCCAAACATATCGAAATTCGGTATACAACTTCATGTTTCTTGTAGATTCATGGTAGACTCGATTCCCATAAGAACCTATAGAAACCATGCAGACAAGGGAGTAGCATATCCTCGGTGGCAACCAATGAGCATCAAAGCCGGCATATGGAATGGAGAAAGTTGGGCGACACGTGATGGTCAAGATAAAATTGATTGGTCAAAAGGTCCCTTCATAGCCTCATTCAGGAATTACCAAATCGATGCGTGCATTTGGGGTGGAAATGCGAGGTTTTGTAGGGCAGATAGCACCATCAACTGGTGGAACAAAGAGAGATTTAGGTCTTTGACATCAATGCAAAGAAGGTGGCTCAAATGGGTGAGAAGATACCACCTGATATATGACTATTGTCAAGATGGTCAGAGGTTCCAAAATGGCATGCCCAGAGAGTGCTCTCTTTCTAAGTATTAATAACGAAATGTCTAAGCTGGTCTTTATGTTCTCCGGTGTGCATTTTTCCCCCACAAATAAATTGAATTTTGAGCATTGTTTCATGACAATGCATTAAAATTTATGTACTTCTTTTTTTTTTCCTTTTTTTTTTTTTTAATATTGTGATGTGGCCGATGATGCATTGTATAAGAGATTTCTACACTCGTGATAATAAAAGTTTAATATTGATAAAGGATCTTAAAAGGGCCTTCTTGTAATGCTTTGGAATTCAGGGTGTCATAGCTCGCTACATATTCTTATTATCTATTAACATATCTGATATAAACATTTACTATAATCACCAAAATTTTCTATTAAAATCTTTAAATAATTCCAATAAAATTTAATTCCTGACAGAGTTTTGAATAATTACAAAGTAAATTTTATAATTTTTTTTTTTAAATTTACTAACTATACAATAAACTCAAATTGTCCTCACTCAAAATTTATTTTCACGAAGGAATTTTTAGTCGCCACTTCTTATCCTGATAATCTTGCTTATAATATCAAATTAACAAACTTTGTAAATTCTACTTGAGTATCTACACTTGAAAAATATTACTAGGTGAGCTGAAACTCAACATAGAACACTAAAAACACATGTGTGTGGTACACATACAACAAGAATCACATGTATATATAGAGAATTAATGCAACAAACATGTTTTAATTATCTTTTTATTAGGGAGTAGTCAATACAGTTTCAGTGTTTTAGAACTTGGAGCAACTCACGATTCTTAGGTACACAATATATATTATATATAATAGTATTGGTGTTGATCCTACTCATCACCTAAATAACCCTTCTTACATCTAATTGGGTCGTCTCTATACGAAAACCCAATAAGGTGAGTCGTGTATGATCACCAGGTGCCTCATCAACCTAAACAACACCATTCATAGCCTCAACAAATCACCCAACCTTTATATGGCCAATTTTAGTCTCTCAAACACTAAGTTCAGCCAAATCAAAGATTTAAACATTATCAAATCGATCTTAACTTTTCCTATTTATATGAAACTAACATAAAACTTAAGATTTAAAAGTATTTACTCGTTTCCTTGCTATAATGACACCCAAGGATTGTTTTCTCACATTCACCACACTATAATTCATGGAAAAACTAATTTTTGCAAATACACTATGGTTAAGATACCTTTTAATCGTGCTTTTAAAGTAAAACCATCCTCTTCTTGTGAGTTTTAGCACTTAAAGCCTAGAGATCTGAATTTTGGACTTTGAGTTCAAATACGGTAAGGGGGTTTTCTATTGGTTAAGTGAGGTATTAAAATAATACTGGGTCTACGATGGTCGAGTTGAAATAGTACAATAGGCGTAAGGCCGAACCACTACAATTGATTTGCCTGATCTTCTATCCATACTCTATTATTTTTCGTGCATTTTGTTTACTTTATTAGCTCACTTACTTTCAAGCCAATCTCTTAAGTAATCAAGGGGTTTAGTTTTTCAAAATCCAACCTACATTTGGTATTAAAGCCTTGCTCTAACATTACTAAGGTTCAAAGATCATGGCTAAAAGTAGTGGAAGTAGTGGCATAACCATATAACCTGGAAAAGTTCCATTCTTTGATGCCATTAACTTTCCTTTTTGGAAATTCAAGATGGAAACATAAATGAAGACAACTGATTATGAAGCATGGCAAGTCATTGAAAGTGGAGATGCAAAAGTTCTTAAACTGTTACATCTGATAGTGACATTGCAAAGGCTAAATTAAATTCTAGGGCTAAGAATCTTATTTTGTATACCATTGCCTAATCTAAATTTTACCTAATTTTTTCTTGTGGTACAACTAAGGAAGTATGGACACCTTAACTTAAACTTATGAAGGCATAAATACTATCAAAGAAACTAGGGTTGGCACTCTTGTACAACAATATAAGACATTCCATATTATACCTAGAGAAGAGATCAAGGAATCATTTAGTAGATCCATAGTCATAAAAAATGAACTCTCATCCCTCGTCAAGAAAGTAAGAGATGCGGATTTGGTGGCATAATAGTAAAGGTACTACCCAAAGCTTGGAATGCAAAGAAAACAACAATGGAAGAAGCATATGATATGAAAGGATTGACACTCAGCTAACTTAGAAGTAAGCTGTTGGTAGACAAAGTTGATTTTCTTAAATTAGAAGTTGTATCAAAAGATATAAAGAAGAAAGGGATAACATTCAAAGTTCAAAAAATAGACTCTAATTCAGAATCAGAAAGTAAGGAGTAATGATGAAGATGATGTTACACTGATTGCAAGGAAGTTGAACAAAAGGATCCAAAGACAAGGTAAGAAATTTTTTTTTAAACATTCGTTTTCTAACCATAATAAAAATGATGTAGGAAGAAGTTACAAAGAGAAAGATATGAAGAAGGATAAAAAGGAAAAGAAGGAAGGTGTATGCTTTGAGTGTGAAAAGCCCAGACATATTAAATATGAATGCTTAGTTTTGATCAAGAAATTTGATAAGTATAAAAAGAAATAGAAGTCTCTATTAACCATGTAAAGCGATCTAGACAAATCAAAAAATGAATAAGAAGATAATTCAGATGATGAAGAAAAAGCAAATCTATGCTTACTGGCCCTTTTTGAGGTAACCTCTAATTTTGAAGATGACATGCCTAAAAGTGTGAGTAAACAAATCAAAAAATTACTCAAAGCACTAGAAAAGACAAATATTAAATTAACTAAGACTAATAAGGAAACAAAGGATCTAAAGGAAGAAAGAGATCTATTGATCCGAACCAATGAATTACTTATAGAAGAAAATGATATATAAAAACTAATAAAGAAGCATTCGAAATTGATAATAATAACCTTCACACTAGTCAAAATTATCTAGAAAAGGAAAACAATGCATTAGAAATTGACGATATATTGCAAATGTTAATTACTTCACAACAGATGGATATTACTAAGATAGGTTTAGGATTCGAATATGGAGAATCCTATAATTCAAATAGGAAAACTGTACTAGTAAAAGGTAAAGAAGTAATAAACAATGAATCAATTAATGGTCACAAAATTGAAATAGTAAAAAGAATTCAGCAAAAGAACTATTCTGTTCAAAACAATCTAGTTAGAGGACCTATAATAGGATCCTTTAGGAGATATGACAGAAGATACCTAAATTAAAGGAATCAGGTAACAAACAAGTACATCTCTCATATGGCTGCTTCTTTGTAATAAATTAGGGCATATTGAAAAATCCTATTATTTCAAAAATCACAAGCTTAGTAATTATTACGCAAACGAGTTTGAATTTTGATGGGCCTAAACTAATCTAGGTTCTTAAAAGGAATTGACCTTTCCTATGTGATCATAGGAGCATGGAGCTAAGCTTAAAGGAATGTGGTACCTAGGTAGTTGGTGATCACATCGTATGTTAGGAGATACTTAGGTCTTCACAAGTCTTGAATGGAAGAAAGGAGTTATGTTAAGTTTGGTGACAACAGTAAAGAGAAGATAGTAGTTATTGGTAATATTAGAATTCCTCTTTATACTATTGAAAATGTCTCTTTCGTAAAAGGATTAAAGTATAATCATTTAAGTATAAGCTAACTATGTGATAAGGGATATAAAATAACATTTGATCAAGATAAAATAGAGGCCTTTGATAAAAATGGAAACAAGTTATTTTCACTTTAATCAACTAGAGAATTTATATAAGAATAATCCAGTTAATGGATTACCTAAGATAAGTATTAAAGATGAAGTTCACTATACAACTTGTTGAAAGAACAAGTTAACATCTGTGGCTCATAAATCTAAAAGGGTAATATCAACCAAACGACCACTAGAATTACTTCATATAGATTTGTTTAGACTTACTCAAACATTAAGTCTAGGTGGTAATAAATATGGAATGGCAATTGTTAATGATTATTCGTGATATTTTTAGGTTATATTATTACGTAACCAAAAGTGATGCCTTTGGTACTTTTGAAAAGTTTGCAAAATAGGTTCAAAACGAAAAAGGTTATTCCACCATTAGTCCTAGGACAGACCATGGAAAAGAGTCTGAAAATGAGGATTTTATAAGGTTTTGTGAAAACCAAGGCATTACTCACAATTTTTTAGCTCCTTATACTTGGTAGCAAAATGCAGTTGTTGAATATAAAAATAGAATTACACAAAAAATGACGATAACTCTATCAAATGAAAGCGAAGTAGCATAATATTTTTGGGTTGAAGTAGTTTCTACCTCTTGTTACATCATAAATAAAGTCTATACAAGGGTATTGACAAAGAAATTAGGATACATTTGGGTGAGTTTGAAGAACGAGCAAATGAAGGAATAATTTTAGAATACTCCCTATGAAGTAAAGCATTTCGAGTATTTAACAAGGCTACTTGAATCATTGAAGAATCAATCAATGTAAAGTTCATCCATGAAGCAAGGATTTAAGAATCAGATGATGATGGACCAAACAACACAAGTAAGAACACTTTCGCTCATAAAAATGAGGTAAGTAAGATGGAAGCTATTGAGGCTAGAACATAAAAAACTCAACCAGAAGCTAAATAAGAAGATACAATAGAAGCTACATAGATAAGTTATGAACCTTCAAGAACATGGAGATACAAATCTTATCATCCACCTGAGTAAGTAATTGGAAACATACATTTTAGGGTAAGAACCAGAGCAAGTTTACAAAATATTGAAAATTATTTTGCATTAGTATTTGAAATTGAACCAAGCACAATAGATGAAGTCTTATCTAATGCAAATTAGATTAATGCCATATAAGAAGAATTCACACGATTCTAAAGAAATAAGGTATGGACTTTAGTTCCTAGACCTAAAAACAAATCAATCATTAGCACAAAATGGGTATTCAAAAACAAGTTGGATGAACATGGCAAAATAAAGAGAAATAAGGCTAGACTTGTAGCAAAAGTTTATTCCCAAGAAGAAGAAATACACTTTGATGAGACATGTACACTAGTTGCATGTTTAAAAGCTATTAGACTATTGTTAGCTTTTACATGCTATAAAGATTTTAAGTTATTTTAAATGAATATTAAAAGTATACTTTTAAATGATTATATAAAAGAAGAAGTGTATGTCAAATAACTCCCTAAGTTTGAGAACCTATTTAAAGAAGATCATGTCTATAAATTGAAAAAGACACTATATGGATTAAAATAAGCACCTTGCACTTAGTATAAAAAACTTAGTGAATTCCTTATTAAAAATGGATTCAAAAGAGGACAAGTTGATACAATACTATTCATAAAATATTTTGACAATGATTTGTTAGTGATTGAGATTTATGTAGATGATATTACCTTTGGTTCTACTAATGAATTTTACTATGAGGATTTTTCGTAGTTGATGCAGGCTGATTTTGAGATGTCTTTAATAGGATAATTGAATATTTCTTTCTTAGACTCCAAATAAAGTAAACTAGAGATGGAGTTTTTATCCATCAAGAAAAGTATATGAAACATATTCTTAAGAAATATAGGTATGAGAATATAAAGGGAGCTACATCTCCCATGTTAGCATCTACAAGATTAAAACCAGATGAAACGGGTAAGAAGGCAAGTGAAAAACTTTACAAAAGTTTAGTTAGGTCATAACTATATTTAATTGCTTCTCAACCTAATATTATATTTAATGTGTGCATATGTGCTTGATTTTAAGCTAAACCAACTAAAATACACTTGGTTGCAGTAAAATGTATTTTTAAATATCTATCTTGCACATCGAAGTTAGGAATTTGGTATTTGAAAAATCATAATTTTGAGTTGATTAGATATTTAGATGCAGATTATGCTGGTTATAAGATAGATAGAAAAAGTGCATCTAGAATGTGTCAATTTTTAAGGGACAAGTTAGTTTCTTGATCTTTTAAGAAATAAAATTTTGTGATCCTTTCTATAGTAGAAGTTGAGTATGTACCAGTTGGGAATTGTTGTGCTCAAATATTATGGATAAAATAACAATTGTTAGATTATGGTATAGAATTAAATTATGTGCATATAAAATATGATAATACGAGTGCAATTAACTTAGCTAAAAATCTTGTGCATCACTGACAATCTAAACACATAGGAGTAAGACATCATTTCATTAGAGACCATGTTAGTAATGGGGACATAAGTATTGAGTTTATTTCAATGGATAATCATCTAGCTAATTTATTTACAAAACCCTTTGATAAAATAAAGTTTGAATATATTAGAAATGAAATTGGTGTAGGATACGTGATTTGTGTTAATAATCTTGTGTAAAATAAAGCTAAAAAACTATATGTGTAAGGCATGTTTTTCCCTTTCCAATTTCAAATCTCCCTTGTATCCTTAAAAAGCTTCTCCTTAGCAATTACTCTTCTTTTTTTCCTGTATCTACAAACTTCCTAATCCAATTTCATTTAAGCATGGCAATTGTGTCATCATTTCCTTCTTAATTACAATCTCTCTCTCCTACGTCCTAATATACTACTCTTTCACTCTCTAATCAATTATAGTCCATTATCTAATCATCTTCTCTCCTCCTAAAAACAAATTCTTCTACCTCTCAAAATTTTGATGACTAACTGCAAATCCTTTAGAATTCTCACAAAAGGGCTCAAATCAAAGAAAGACCTAAAGAACACATTAGCTAACCCTTATGAATTAGTTGATGAGTCCTTAAATTCAAAGAAAACACAATTGTACCAAATTCAACCTAAACCTCAAATAAAAAAGAAATAAAAAACTAAAACTACCAAGAAAACCAAGAAATTTGAGAAAGGAAAAAAAAAAAAAAGCTTACAAGAGCCAAAATTGGAAAACTTGTGGCTAGGGTAATGGAATCATCTGATGAGTTTGTTAGTTTTAAGGATGTTGGAAAAGGGAAAGATTCAAGTGATAAGTTAACTGTTGGCAATAAGGTTAATGAGAAAAAGGAGAAGAAACAAAAGTCAAAAAAGAGAAAAGTAGAAGATAAGATGGATGATCTATCAAAGAATGTATCAGAAGACAATGATACAATAGTAGTTTGGTCTGAGTTTAATGGCTCAAAGAAAAAGGCAACACCTGAGTATATTTCTTTCAAAAGGAAATTAGATGATATTGAACCCTATATGTTTGATTGTGATTACTTTACTACAAATGGTTTTTATTAGGATGAATTTTTGTGTATGATTAGATGTAAGGATATATGCACTATAGATACTGTGGTATATGAAGAAATAATCAATGAATTTTATGAGAACTTAGACTTGAGCAAGAGAGATGGGCTATGTTCCACTATGTTAGGAACAAACATTGAAATCAATAAAAGTGGTATCATTAAGTGCTTCAATGTACTTGCTATGAACAATGACGAAAAACTCATGGCTATGGGTAAAAGTCAGGTTTTTTATGTTATGACCAATGGAAAATGGAAAAGGCAGGTTAGAGAAGTATTTGTGTTTGATTGTAGGCTATTACATAAGTTGGTCATTAGTTGTATTTTACCCAAGAAGGGATGTACAACTTCAATTTCCAAAGAAGATGCCTTGATAATAATTGCTATGTTGAACACAAAAAGAATTGATCTTATTGTATCGATTGTCAAGCATGCATTTCTAACACGAGCTAAGAAACCATATGTGTTGTGAACTGTAGCCAAGAATAAACAAGGCTGATCACTAGATGAGTCAAGCTTGTAAAAGACTCGAAATAAGATTAATGGGGAAAGCGTGAAAGAGCAAAATGAAAAATGAAATAGTAAGCAAAACTCACGAACAGCTCCAGAGGATATGATATACCAATGAAACTTTCGAGGACTTATGGCACAATTCAATATGATGCACGAATTGGTCCGGTGAGATTACTCACCACCTAACCTTGCTTAAGGGAAAGGATGAGAGTAATGCCAAGAGTAAACAAACAGAGTTTACGCAAGGAAGAAAAATACTTAAAAAGTATATTAAGAATGATCTAATATGGTCGTAGTTACAAGTATAAAGGTATTTATACCCATAAGTTAGGGTAACCTACCTAAAAAGGAAAAGACAAAAGGGTATTTTCTAAGGAAGTAATGTACAAGATACAAAAGGATAAAAATAAATATACAAGAAAAATAATCATAGGTGCAATGGATTCTACACATGATACTGTACACTAGGCTTGTCGGAGTAGGGATGCTTAGTTAGTCCGGACTCTCTCTCTTTCAGCTTCTCGACTAAAAAGATGCCGAGTAATTAGCCGGCTTGATGCTAGAGAGTAATCATTAACTAGGCATTCTGCAAAAAAATAGGCAATCATACAGCCGGCATGAAGGGTGACTTGGTATGGAAGAACTCAGCCTTGGTAAGGGTTGGTTGGAACAGAAGGATTCGTCCTATCAACCCCTCTAGTCCTTGAGCTCGACTGCGGGTCAGAGGTTCGGTAACCTGATTCCTATAATTCCTTTCGGGTAGTTTTGGATTTGGGATCAAACCTGAACGGTGTTCGCTTAGTTCTTCGTTAGGGTGATATGGACTTAGATTGGTAATGTTGAAGGCATAAAAAATCCTATAGTCCTCAAGCAATTCCAACCTATAGGCATTGTTAATGATTTTCTAGGAGGATTCTGAAAAATCCTTCCACTCTTGTAGATAATTTATTTTTCCTTTTATTCGGGAACCGTTCTTTGCTAAGGTGCAACCATATTAAGTCTCCCAGTTGAAATTTTTTAACAGACCTACCTTTAGTCTTTTCTTGCATTCTTTTAGTAACTTGGTCAATGTGCCGAGTGACCTTGTCATAGACATGCTAAAGGGATTATGCTTTGGTCGATGCGTCAGGGTCTTCTTGCGCGGGTATTGATACAAGGTTATGGTTGAGGGTCAACTCGGGATTGAATCCTTAGACCAATTGGTCGATGCGTCAGGGTCTTCTTGCACGGGTATTGGTACAAAGGTATGGTTGAGGGGCAACTTGGGATTGAATCCTTAGACCAACTCAAAGAGAGTTTGCTTAGTGGTGTCATGTACTGTTCAGTTGTAGGTAAACTTGACTACTGGTAAGCAGACGTCCCAATAAGCCAAGTTCTTGCCCATTGCAGCTTGGAGCAATGATCCCAAAGTGTGATTAACCACCTGTATTTAGCCATCAATTTAGGGATGACATGAGGTACTGAAGAGTAATTTGCTTCCTAGCTAATGCCATAGGGTTCTTAAAAAATGGCTTAAGAACTTCGAGTCTCAATTGGAAACTACACTTCTCGATACACCATGTATCCATACAATCTCCTGTAAGAAAAGAGAAGCAATAGCCGAAGCATTGTTAATTTTGGTATAGGGCACAAAGTGTGCCATCTTACCGAACCTATCCACGACGACCATTATAGAATCCTTGCTTTGAGCAATTCGTGATAGTTTGAGAATAAAGTCTATGCTTAATCCAGTCTACACCCTCGTTGGAACAAGTAAGGGTATTGCTTTCCCTTACTCGGCTTAGTACTTGGCCTTCTTACATACGTTATAACTTTCGAGAACTTGGTGCACATCTTTCCTCATTCTTAGCCAAAAGAATCAGCCATTTATTAATTCACAGGTCCTCCTTTCCCCAAAACGTCTGAAGATACCTCCACTGTGGGCTTTCTTGACTAGTAGCTCCCTCAGTGAACAAATTGGCACGCATAATTTTCCACCTTGAAACAAGTTGCCATCCTCTACATGATATTCGTCTACTGTCCTCCCATCTATGCATCGCGAAATTATAGGTCTAAAGTGTAGATCCTCGTAGTACTGTTTTTTTATACTCGTAAACCTAAATAGTTTAGTTTGCAGTTCTGATAAAAGCGCATATCTCCTTAAAAGAGTAAGTGCAACTACATTGCTCTTTCCTTACTTATACTTTATCACAAAATTGAATCCTTTAAGGAATTTAACCCATCTCTCATGTCACTTCGACAACTTAGTCTGACTTCGAAGGTACCTCGGCAATTCATATTCAGTATATATGACAAATTCTCTCAGTAGTAAATAGTGCTGCCATACTTGCATTGCTCTGATTAGTGCTAAAAGTTCTTTGTTATATACGAAATAATTCAATCGAGGTCCTTAAAGCTTTTCACCATGGAAGGCAATTGGTCGGGCTTCCTGCATTATGATAGTACTTATATCAATGCCTGATATGTCCCATTCCAACTTAAAAATTTTGTTGAAGTCGGGTAGTACTAACACCAGAGCAAAGGTCTACCTTTCTTTTACCTTGGCAAAGCTTCTCTTCTGCCTTGCTCCCCATTGGAAGTCGGTGTTTTTCTTCGTTAGTTCAGTAAGTGGCATAGCTAAGGTACTGAAATTCTTAATGAATTTTCTGTAAAACGAAGCTAGTCCATGGAAACTTCTCATGTTGGCATAAGTAGTAGGAGTCAACTACTCGACAATTGCATGTATCTTCTTATCATTGACTCACAATCCTCCTCTACTAACTACATAACCCAAGAATACAACTTCGTTTTAGCAAAAACAATATTTCTTTAGATTGCTGAATAGTCTCTTGGTACGGAGGACATTCAGGATTACTTTGAGATGTTTACAGTGACTCGACATGTTGGTACTATAGACCAAGATGTCGTCAAAGTACGCCACGACACACTTCCCTATGAGATGTCTCAACACATGGTTCATTAGTCTCATAAAATGCTCGAGGCATTCGATAAGTTGAAGGGCATGACCATCCATTCATAAAGTCCATACCATAATCTTCCATTCGTCTCCTAGCCTCTTGAAAATTTGATGGTAGCCAGATTTAAGATTAATTTTGCTGAAAAATCTTAGCTCCACTAAGTTCATCCAACATGTCTTCTCGCTTCGGGATCTGATACTTGTATTTGATCGTAATCTTGTTCATAGCTCAGTTATTTATACACATTCGCCAGGTTCCATCCTTCTTTGGCACTAGAAGTGCAGGCATAGCACAATGGCTAAGACTCTCTCTTACATAGCCTCTCTCCATAAACTCATTGACTTGACATTAGAGTTTAGAAGCCTGCTCAAGATTCATCCGATAAGCTGGCTTATTTAACAATGCAACGTTGGGTGCTAAGTCAATGGAGTGCTCTATGCCTTGAGTTGGGGGCAATCCCTCGGGTAACTATTCTAGGAACAAGTCGGCATATTTATGTAACAATTCCTTGATCTCCTGGGGTAACTCACCCCACTCCTTTATTTCTAATAGTTGTTTGACCATCAAGAAAGTCGTCTCATTAGCATTTATGACCTCTTAGAGCTCGGCTCTACTCATCACTAGAGCTTTCTTCGATCTGTGAGCAAGTTTCGTCTGTAACTTATTAACTTCTCTTGGCGGCATCAGGTTTAGTATGATCTTTTGGTCATCCTTCTTGAACATATACGTATTCTTGTAGCCATCATGTATAACTCTCCAATCAAACAATCATGGTCTACCTAACAACACGTGGGAAGCGTACATGGGCAGTATGTTGCAGTGAATTTGGTTAAAGTAATTCCCTATAGTGATTGGCAGTAGTATTTTCCGAGTGACATGTAATGCTCCTTTCTCACTCAACCAATGCAACTTGTACGGCCTCGGATGTGCAATAGTCAGTAACTTTAATTTTGAAACAAGATCGGCTGATATTATATTAGTGCAACTTCCATTATCTACGATGATGGCACACATCTAATCATTCATCTTATAGGTGGTATGGAACAGATTCTCTCTTTGCTCCTCCTTTCGCAAGGTATCTACATTCATAGTGCATCGAACAACCATGAATAATTAATTTAAGTCCTCAGGAAACACGTCTTCCTCAATTAGCTCTTTCTCGGCACTTTCTTTCTCAACAAGAACCTCCTCCTCCTTAGGTTCCTCATCCGCACTCTCTACTTCTAGCTTTAGGATGTTTCTCTTGATGACCATCGTCCGTCGATACTGGTACTGAGCAGTCATGTGTCCGAACCCCTAGTACTTAAAGCACTTGATCTGGCTGGTCTTCTTACTAGACCCTTGCCCCTTCTCATACGTTCAAGTCGGCACTTCATCATCAGGTTGGCCTTTTTGCTTGGCTCTTACATCAACTGTATACCCCGCGAATCTAGCTTTCAAAGTATAGAAGCAAACGCCCAAACTATAGATGATTTCCTAAAGTTAATAGAGCTAATGAGATTTAAAACAGATTAAAATATCAATTCAAAACCTAAAATGAATATGAAAAACCTTAAATTATTAATTGAATCTCTAATCGTATATGAAGACCCTAAAACCTCAAGTATATGTAACTACAAAAGTTAACCTCGATCCTCATCAAAACCTTAAGATAACAATCGAAGATTTAATCGTGTATAAATATATTAAACCCTAAATGTGTAAAAACACTAGAGATCGTACCCGGAAGTAATAAAAACCCTAAAACTATAACTTTAAGGATATAAAAGCACTAATTCACCATTATTTACCCTAAAATCCTAATTAATAATATAACCTTAGTATTATACTAAATCATTAGTAAAAGATTAAAGATAACCTCCAATCATTCACAAATATTTATAATACTAAAGTAATCTTTTAGAAACTAAGATATTGCATCATAGATTATATTCATCTTCTAAGTATATAACTAGGTTAGTATTATATAGAGTTAAGAGTTCAGCTGATGCTTATATTACATTTAGTAAGTATTAACACTCTAACTGATACTTTTCATGGCAATTACATTAAGTAGCCTACTAAATGATGTATATAGGATATAAATACCAAAAGGAAGATTCCATTAACTATTTTTATTAATCATTTCACTAAACTCCTTATTTCGTTTCATTTCCTTAATTTTTCTCCTAATTTTCCCTGAATACTTCATTATATACACTAAATGACATGTAATTTTGAAAAGTTGACCAAGTCAACACATGTTGATTAAAGTCAACATATGAAAAAGTTAACAAAATGTCCTTTTCAATCTAGAATTATCTCTTTTTTTCTAATGATTTCTTTTCTTTTCTTTAGATTTTTTTTTCTCTTTTCTCTTCCTTTATGCCATCCATTACTTTCCCATTAAAGACCCCGCTTGTTATCATTTATAAAACACAAAATACACAACATAAAACCCCTTTTCTTCTCCCTTTCCAAACCATGACCTTCTTGTCTCCCATTTTCTCGAACTTTTCAATTTTACTTCCATATCTCAACCACTTTTCATCTACTAGATAAATTAATACCTCTTTTACATATTACAAGGAGTAAAAGGTATGTTGTTATGTAATTTTTTATCTTATTTAATAGTTAGATGTATAGGTTAAGTTAGTTTAAGAAGTTTATGTATTGTGTACATATATGTTGTTGAAGGCTTAAAGTTTCAATTTTTATATTTAGAAGTATAGGAATAGCCTTAGTAAATGGAAGAAAAGCATGTGTACATGTATCTAAATATGTATATATAAGAGTATACTAGATAAATACATGTATAAAGACCTTTGTACATAAGAATACATTATGTACATAACCTAAAATGAAGTATATACTAGTTATACATATATATACCTTGCTAAATGCACCCTTAAAATGTAAAAATATGAAATTTATGAAGCTTTCTTAAGAAGGGATTTTAAGCATACGAAAATACGTACGTATGTCACCGTATGTGTATATGGGTATATGTACTAGTATATGTATAAGTATATAAGTATACATACTAGTATGTTAGAAGTATAAGTATATGTATAACATATGTATGAAGTGGGTTAATACATAAGGATAATAATGGATAATGATGTAAGCAATGACATCCATGACATAAGCTATGGCATAAGTAATTGATGACCTAGGCGATGATATAAGCATAAGCTAGTAAAATAATAAATTATAAGATTACATAAGAATATAAAATATATATATGTATACATGTACTTAGGAGTTGAAGATCCTTTAACTCTAATATACTTCCTAAATTGAATTAAACTTAATTATGTATGTGAATTAGTAATACTAATGTAAAATTCCCTAAGTGTAAGAATCTAACGGCTAAGTAAATCATTAAATACTAGAATAGGATATAAACATAAGCAATAAGAATAATTAAGCTTCAATGAGTTAAAATTTCAATAAGTTTAGTCTATATTGTAAAATACAGGTTTTAACGTCCAAAATGGACATCACCGTGTAAACGTACGTCTATAAGTTCGTAAATATCGGAATTAGAATGAAAAGTTACTAAATACATAAAGGAAATTTCATAACTTACAAGTATAAGAAAATAGTTACTATTAATCCCATTGAGTATGGTAAACCTTATATACACTATACTTGGGTTATATTAGGGGAACTAGATAAACTACAATAGAATTTCAGTTAACTAAGGAGTCTGACTTCTCAGAATACTTTTAAGTTTTAGTATTTTTTTAGGTGTTTAATATCGAGTTCTGGAAACCTCAAAGCTTGGAGAACGAGCAATAATCTAGGTAAGGGAGTTCTAATAACCTGTTACTTGCTTGTGCGTGTTACTTGTATGAGGTTTTGATGCTTACTATTGCTTGTATGTTTGAACGACTACTTTGCTTGCTTGTTATCATTTGTGTGATCACCTTTTTAAATTGATAAATATAAGTATCAAACTAAAATAACCAATTATACTCATCGCATGTCTATGACCCGGTAAAGGTATAAATAGAGAGTGCTAGCTTTGCAAAAATCTTGAGAAAAGTGTTTTTAGAAAAAAACTTTTCTACTCTTAAACATATTTTTGTATGATCTCTATAAGGGCTCATGGAGCCATAAATAATATTTTAGCGTTAAGGCAAAGCTAACATGATATCTCCAACTGATAGCGAGAGGACTCGCTTTATTGTGCCTATAAGGCCTTGGATAATTTTGGTTGTGAGAGGACTCTCATATTTGTGCTCGAGGAGCCTTGGATGGTGGATATTCCTAATTTGGGATCCACTGATTTGAATTGGAACTCTTTTCTCGACTAGGGTAATAGTCGAGTGTTGCCTAGAGGGGTGGTGCCCCTAAGTAGCCTCATGCGAATAAGTTGAAGTGCCCTGTATGGATAAGTACAAGGGATAATCAAAGTGTAGATGACATAATTCTACACCGTTTATAGTTCCGAACTCCTATGGATGTGTTGCATTCATCATGCCTACATTAATTTTATATGTAGATAGCTTGCTTGCATGTGTGATAATAATGTGTGATAACTAACTTGAACGGTAGTGGTGAGGGACGAACTCACTAAGCTGTTTTATGCTCATTCCCCCTTAGTTTTTTTTTTTTTTTTTTTTTTGTAGATTTACTTACGATGGGATTGGGATAAGTTTTGAGTGCCAAGTGCAGGATAAAGATATGTATACTAGTATTAGAAGTAGTTGAGTACTCTTTAGATAATACATAAACATCCTTTGTAGAAAATATTTATATGTTAGAACTTACTATAATTTAATTTTTCTTATATATTTTTTTATAATGTTAATATATCTTGTCTTATTATTTGGTAGGGGATACCGATTCTCTACAGATCTGAGGAACTGTAAGATATCAGACATCCATAGTTATTTATAATTACATGTTATGTTATGTTACAATAAATTAATTACTTGAAAATCAGTAATCTTAGTGATTTATTATTTAGAGTCTTACAATTTCTGACTTGCAAAACAATTTTCATATCATGAGTGCACATATGTTATGAAAATTTTAGGTAATCCTACTAGACCTCCTTTAGGGTCCTGACACCAACCTTCCTTCTCAGCTCGGTACTCAATAGTGTTCAGTGACTTGCCTATCTTAGTCAGCTAGTTAGCATCCTTGCCGGTATCGACTCCTTCTTTGCCTCTCTACTCACTAGGAAATCCTAACAGCTTCATCCACGGTGTCAAATTGTTTGAGCTCCACGACGTCTCGAATGTCTCCTCTCAACCTAGTAATGAAACTTAAGACTATTTAAGCTAGTGGTTCCTCCACTTCACAATGAATCATCATCATTTGGAACTCTTGAACATATTCATCAATAGTTCGGCCTCCTTGTCTCAACTCTTAAAGCCAAGTGAAAGTATCTTGGAGATAAGTTTTAAGCATGAATTTGTTTCTGAGTACTCTCTTCATCTCAGGCCAAGTGTTAATCTTTCGGTAACCCTTTTGTCTTCTTATAGCTTGAAAATTCTTTCACCACATGGTAACATATCTGGAGAAGTCAACAGCAGCAGTTTTCACCTTCTTATAATCTTCACATTGATAGTAATCAAACATACGCTCCACCTTCTTTTCCCAATCCAGATACTCATCAACATTCCTAGATCCATTGAAACTTGGAATAAGAAGTTTCACATGGTTGGATGCTTTGGAGATTCATACATGCTCTTCCCCAAAATACTCTTCTTCCTCTTCATCAAGCTTTCTAAGGTTTATCCTTCACCTTACTCATCCACTAACTCCTCTACCTTTAATAAGTCGAGCTGGGTTCTAACCTCTAACAAGTTGAGCAGCTTTGTGGAGTATTTTGCGTAGCCTTAGTGGGTCGATAAGACAGTGCATGAATAGTTCGGGTTAGATCTGCTAAGAGGTTAACTACCTCATTAAGCCTCTCGTCAATGCTTTGGGGGGTTCCCTAAGATTGTCATTCATGGTGGATAACTCCACTGTTATCACCTGTACCAACATTCATACTTGGGTCTGTCATTTTTACTCATAGATTCAAAGCTCAAACAGGCACTTTGGGAAGTTAATAGTTAACAACACAACAGTTAAAAGAATATAGTAACTTGCTCTATTTCACACACGCAAAACAGAATATAATAGAACTTCAAGAAGAACTAACTATAGTTCATATAAAACCTTTGCTCTGATACCAAGATGTTACGAATCGTGACCAATAACAGACAAAGCTGGTCACTAGATGGGTCTAAGATTGTAGAAAGCTCGAAAAAGGATTAATGGGGAAAGTACGAAAGGGCAAAATGAATAGTGAAATAGTAAGCAAAACTCACAAATAGCTCTAGAGGATATGATGTACCAATAGAACTTTCGAGGACTTATGGTATAATTTGATATGACACACGAATTGGTCTGGTGAAGTTACCTGCCACCTAATCTTGCTTAAGGGAAATGATAAAAGTAATGCCAAAAGTAAACAAATAATGTTTATGCAAAGAAGAAAAGTACCTAAAAGTGTATTAAGAATGATCTAATATCGTCACAGTTACAAGTACAAGGATATTTATACCCATAAGTTAAGGTAACCTACCTAAAAAGGAAAAGACAAAAAGGGCATTTCCTAAGGACGTAATATACAAGATACAAAAGGGTAAAAATGAATATATAAGAAAAACAATCATAGGTGCAATAGATTCTGCACATGATACTGTACACATAGTGATGCTACATTGGCGAGGTCGTTAGAAAATGTGGACAAAAAGTATAGACATATGGGTTTGTCCAAGCAGGAATGGCTTAGTCAGTCCAGACTCTCTTTCTTAGCTTTTCGGCAAAGAAGATGCTGAGTAATTGGTTGGCTCAATGTTAAAGAGTAATCATCAACTCAGCATACTACAGAAAAATGGGCGGTCATACAGCCGACATGAAGGGTGACTTGGCAAGAAAGTACTCAGCCTCAGTAGGGGTTGGTTAGAATAGAAGGATTTGTCCTACCAGCCTCTCCAGTCCTCGGGCTTGGTTGCAGGTCAGAGGTCCGGTAGTCTGATTCCCATCAATATGGGAATCTTTTGATGAGGTTATTCAAGTTTAAGAAGTTCAAAATTCCTCTTATAGCAATGAGACAATTGTTTATCAAGGTGATTGGGGATTAATGTTAAGAACAGAATATGATACATTGATGATTGGGCTTTTTATTTGTATGACAAGAACAAAAAGAACGAGCTGCTTAAGTCTCCATTTAAGGGGGAAGAATCTAAAGAAGAATCAGAGAGTGCATTAGATGATGATATGGAAGAAGACATAGAAAGTAGTAAGGATGTTCTAAGGAAGTCTAAAGGAAAGAAAGTAGAGAAGCCTATAGAAAAGAAGAGCAAAATGTATGATATGAGAATTGGAGGGAAGTTCTAGACTGATGAGGGGAAGAAAGGAAAAGGGTCTCTAATTCAGAAGACAAATCAAAAGATTCTAAGGAATGATTGATAGTAGGGAAAATTTTCGAAATAGAAACAAGCAATGGGATATCTAAGAAAGAGGTTGAAGAAATCATGGACCAAAAGTTCACAGATTTATGGAAGACGATGCAAAACTTAGTTTGGAAAAAGATTTGAGCCACCAGCTGTTGAGGCTCCATCTATGCAACACTCATCTCTAACATCATCTTCACCAAACCAATTGGAGATTTCCCGTCAAAACAAACATGTTGCTCAACCAAAACTCATCCTATCACCTTCACCACCATCAAACATTGTTTAGGCTGATAGAACCCTTAGACAAACCCCTAACAAAACTCTTGCCAAATATCCTAATCAAATTTCTGCTCAAACACTAATATTTGAAAAAGTATCTAATCCAACTCTTGATCAAGCTTCTAATCCAACTCTAAAAGCTATTGATCATCCAACTCCTACCACAAAAAAAAAGTTCTTAAGGAAGACTTTTCTTCTCTTCACATTCCAATAAATTAAGTTATTTATTTACCTTGGAAACCAAAGTGGCCATCCCCTTCAAGGAGAATAAAAAAGTCTTGCCTTAAGAAGAAGAACTATGCTTCTATTATGTCTACAGCTATTATGAACTTAAAGACTTTATGTTTATTTATGTTGTCTTGTTTGAGTTTTTTATGAACTTTGCTATGATTTTGGTTAGACTTTATTTATCTTGTTGAACTAATGAACATCTCATGTTTTGTTTTCTTTTATGGATTGGTTTTATAGTTTATCTTTATTAAGCATTTATTCTGGGGGAGTATCTCATAGGGGGGAGTTTTCCATATGTTTTAGATGATAACAAAAAAGGGGAGTAATATGGATAAATATTAATATTGTGAACTTGTAATCATACTCTCTCTCATCTATTTGTTTTTACTTTAACTAAGGTTTTGTTATTATCAGAAGGGAGAGAATGTTAATTAGATGATAAATCAAAAGGTTTGGAGAAAATGAAGTAGAAAGATGAACGATTCTTAACTAGAAAAAATAATGCAATGTTAAATTTTACTTGAAGTTTTGGTCTAAAACTTTGATAGAAGGGTCAAGTCCACCTATTGAACATATTTGAGAAATCTATTCAATATATTCCATAAAGTAGGATAAAAATCCATATGTATTGAAGTTAATCTATTTTAAGGTATAAAGGGTAATTTTTCGAATATACTTCCACATTGTTCCAAATTATAAGAAATGTGTATTTTTTTTTATAGAAGGATATTTGACCAAAAAATTACATAAGGAAGGACAAAAACCAAAATGATTCACAAAAATTTCTTACGAAGAGTATTTTCATTAAGGGGTCAAAAATAAGGAAAGATTCCTTTCCTTATGGTATGGTCGAATGGTTCAAGAAAGGAAGGATTGCATACCATTATTAGAAAGAAGATCATTTCAAAGAAAACAACACTTGGAATTATGAAAAATAATTTCTTTATCAAGACCACTTTAAGTATTCAAAGAAAGGATCAATGGCTTAAAAAAATTATTAATTGGCTTTCCAAGAATTTGCCAAAATAGTTGTTACAAACCAAAAGTATATAAAGACTTGAAGTCTCAAAGGAAAAAAAAAAAAGGAAAAAGTCATACAAGTGCTTCAAAGACCATTTTGATATCATTCTCAAAGAGCAAAGAGATTAGAAGATTGATTAAAAGCTTATCTTATTTCAATACCATTGTTAAGAGTTTGTTGTGTATATTTGAGAGAGACTTGTTGGAATTCTCTCTAGTTCTAAGTGTGTAGCTTAAGGTGAGGCTAAGTGAGTTAGAGTAGGGGAATTTGTAGTTGTAATCTCTGAAAACATGTTTTGTTGAAAAGTGGAGTCGAATGACTTTGTTTAGGAATATCAAGTCCCTAACGGTAGAGTTGGAAGAGTGCAGTAGGCACAAGACCAAAGCTTTGATTTGCTTGATATTTTATCTCTACTTTGTAATTTTTTCATGCATTTTGTTTATTTTATTAGCTCACTTACTTTCAAGCCAATCTCTTAAGTAATCAAGGGGTTTAGTTTTTCAAAATCCTTTGGTATTAAAATTTTTGAAAAGTAACCAATTCATCCTCCTTCTTAGTTACTTAATGTAAATTGGGTCAATTGACCTAAACCGAACTGCGACCTAAGCCCAAGCATCAACTTATGGCTACATCCTTCTAGTTTGACCCTATCCTTTCTTTTTTTTTTTTAATTTATTTAAATTTTATATCATTTTGTTATGTAAAAGAGAGAGAGAGAGAGAATGTTTATTTATCCTTTTATTAAAATGAAGATTTTTTTCTTTTATTTTAAAATGTTTGTTTATCGTTTTTCTTTTAAAGCTTAAATTATTTTTTTTAATAAAAATAAAAAAGAATAGATGAAAAAAATAAAGAAATTTTATCACCTAGAAAAAACCATTTTCCAAAAATAAAACAATTATTACTAATAAACTCTTTTCAAAATTAATCCTCATTTCTAGAATTTTTCAAAAAATAAAACATAACATTATGACCCTTTTTGAAACTTATCTCAAATGAAAACACAAATGGATAAAAAAGTAAACTTGGTTATTTTCTCAAATTAAAACAAATCAACTGACTTAATGTTTTCATAAATGAACTATGAAAGTTTGATCTTAAATAGCGGCTACATAGGCATCTGTATGCAATTACAGGGCAACTTAAAACTTGTAAAAAATTTATTTTTCCAAATTTTTGTAATTAATTTTTCAATTTATTCATTCTAATGCACTTGATATGGTTTTTATTTATTTACTTGTAAATAGATATTTAAGGAAGGGTAATTTGAAAAGTAAAGTTAAATTTGTAAGGTTAAGGTGGTATTCCTTTAGGGTTTAATAGGGTAGCCACCGAATTCGAATATCTAGTTTCTTGAACCCATTTGAAAATAAAAAAAAGGTTTTCTAAATTATAGACCAGTAGCTAAATTAGAATTAATCCACTTGATTGATTCTAGTTTAATCACCATTCTCGGTTTTTACTAAGTGGCGACTCTAAGTGTTTTCAAAGATAAAAGAAACTGGGTTTTCCTTAATTCTAGTTGAGGATTTAGACTAAATAAGCATTGGGTTTAGTTTAAATTGAATTAAGGAAAATGGAAAACTGAAAATTTCAGGCTCAATAACTTGGCAACCTTAACCAAGGAAGTCCAAAGAGCTAGCCACTTGAGACCTTCTGATATTAAAATTATTTTTCAGAATACCCTTTCAGGTTATATTTTCTTTTGTAAATATATTTTTTTATTATACTAACCCATGTAGGTTAATTGAGGACACATATAGGGGGGATTATTATATGTAGTAGAAATGGTTAGAACCAAGCCATCCTAGAACCTTAGGAGAGAGGCCATAATGTAAGCTTAAGATATTGTAAGGTAACCACCTTTTGGAGCCGATCAAGCTACCCCACTTAAGTTTGGATATGACCAATGAACCGTTTCTTTGAAAACATATGAGGTTATAGAATTTCAGAACCTTTAGAACCTACCTTTTTGTATATACACCTTTTAGACCAGCGAATAAATAATAATGGGACATATCATCAACAAAAGGTTGATACTCTATCGAAATTCCATTATACCATAAAAAATAATGTAATATATTTTCCATGTACCACCAAATGTAGTTTTATTCTTTGTATAGGACATTTTCATTGTAAAATTGCAGTTTCCTTATAAATATAGAAATTTCATACAAATAACATTTCCATGTAACAATTTAATTTCCTTATATTGTAACAATAGAGTTTCAATAAAGTCTCATCCCTAAACTCTTTTATTGCCATATTATTATTTAGTCGCCAATCCTTTGCATCTGCATCTTTGTGTCTTCAGCTTTTTCTTTATTAATATGTAAATATTTCTACTTGTTTTACTCATGTTTGTAAATAATCTTATCCACTACCCTTACTATCTTTAGAAAAGTTGTAGTTAAGTTACCATTTTAGAATGGAAAAAGACCATTAGCCTTTAGGACATGCTTATAAATTATTTTACTAGCCTTTATAATAATTAAACTTGTAAATAGTCTTTGTCACTTAAAAATAAAAAGAATTGGTTAGTTATGTCATTTAGACTTGCTAATGCGCTGAGCATATTTATGTGGCTTATAAATTATGTGATCCATCCGCTGATCAGAAGATGTATAGTTATGTACTTTGACGATGTATTGGTATATAGTAGCAACCTAAACAACCATGTTCAATATTTTTTAGTTGTTTTTAACATTTTGCGAGCTAAGAAGTTATATAGAAATCTAAAGAAGAGCATGTTCTATCAAAGGGAAGTTATCTTTCTTAGGTATGTAGTATGTAGAGCAGGAATCCGAGCAGATGAAGAAAAGGTCCGAGCTATCTTAAAGTAGCTGACGCTATAGAATCTCATTGAAGTATGAAGTTTTCATAGCTATGTTTTTTTCTATAAATGATTTATTAAGAACTTTAGTACGATTGTAGCCTCCTTAACCAAGTTGACTAAGAAAAATGATGGATTATGATGGAATGACCAAGCTGAGTAGAGCTTCAGGGAAATCAATAAGAAGTTTACTACTTCACCTATCTTGTTCGTTCTAGATTTTGAAAAACCATTTGAACTTGAATGCGATGTGTTAAGCATTGGAATTAGTATTATCCTAATGCAAGAACAACGACTAGTTGCCTACCATAGTAAGAAGCTCAATGGTACCATACTGAACTATTCTGTATATGAAAAAGAGCTATACTCGATTTTCCGAGCTCTTACTGTCAAGCAACACTACTTATTACTACGGGAATTTGTCATTTATACTAACCATGAGTCATTAAAGTATCTTAGGAGTTAGAACAAACTTTTTAAGAAGTAAGCTCAATGGCTAAAATTTATGGAAGAGTTTTCTTATGTAATCGAACATAAGAAGGGTAGTGCCAATGTGGTCGTAGATGCTCTGTCATGTCGGCAAATCTTACTAACCACCTTCTAGAAAAATGCTGGGTTATTTACTTATTATTGAGTAGTATGTCTACAACCCCCATTTTGGTTCCATTCTTAGGCAATGCAAAGAAGGAGTTACGTTTGAAGGCTATTGTATCAAATATGGCTATTTATTTAAGGATCAAAAGCTGTATATACTGAGTTGTTCCACGCGCGAGCTATTGGTTAGGAAAGCTCATAGTAGTGGATTATCTAATCATTTTGGAGAGATCAAAATAGCTTACTTGCCAAAAGAGAACTTTTACTTGCTTGGTCTAGCTAAGGATATTCATAAGGTAGTCGGTAGTTGCAAAGTGTGAGAGATGACCAAGAGAAAGAGAGAGCCACATGGAAAGTATATGCCCCTACCTACACTAACCTTATATAGGGCCAACCTCAACATAAACTTTGTCATAGAGTTACCTTAGACATCCAAGGGAAAAAATTTAATCTTTGTTTTAGTGAATTACTTTAGCAAAATGGTATACTTTATCTCATGCAATCAAACTAATAATGCTTTATATATTGCTGATTTATTTTTGCAAGAAGTTGTCCTATTGCATGGAATACCAAAGACCATTGTTTTAGATCGAGATACAAAATTCTTGACCTATTTTTGGAAAACTCTTTGGAGAAGACTTATGAATAAACTTGTATTCAACTTTAGTAACTACTCTCTAATTGATGGCCAAATTGAAGTGATGAACAAAATGTTAGGAAATTTACTCCAAGCAATCGTAGGAGAGTTTAAAGGATTGGGATTTGTATCCATCAGTTCTAAAATTTGCATACAATCAAACAATCCACAATACCAATAAGAAGACTTTCAAGGTCGTCTACGAACTTAATCCCACTATTCCCCTACATTTGATCAATACCCCCATAGCTACAGAAACAGACAAATAACTATTCTTTTCCCTTTTCTTTTCCTTAGCCAAATACATTAGGTCAAGGACGTGTTAATTTAGTTGATAGTGTTAGCGTTCGGGGATGGCAAATCTATTTCATTTCATTTTCTTTCTAATTATTAAAACTTTATCCATTTTTCAAGGAAATAAACAGTAAAAATAATAATGGCCTTTTTTAAGCTATCCACCATATATTCTTGAAAATCAATTTTAAAAAGTCAAAAAGAAAAAATAAAAAAAGGGGTCCAAAATATTTTTTTAGAACGAGAGAAACATGTCTCATTTTGTGTAAATATTAGTTTTCTTTTTATCATTTCCCTTAGTTAATCTGGGGGTGGGGCTAGAAAAATGCGTAGAGGAACATTTTCCAAAAATAATAAGAAGAAGAAGAAGGAGAACTTGAAAAAAAAAAAAGGGTAAGTGGAAGCCATACTTTTTGTAAAGGCCAAAATCAAATTTTTATGAGATGAAAATTTTTTCAAAAAAAAAGAAGAAGAACGAAATTTTTGAAAAATGACTTTTGAAGAGAAAAAAGAAGAAGGAAAAATGAACTTAGACACTCTTTCATAAATACCAAAATTTTCCAATTACTTTAGATGTATTTTTTTAAATTTTTTTAAAACTCTTTTTATGATGCCTCCATTTGTATTTAAATAAAAGGAGAGAAGAATTTTTTTTAGAAAAAAAAAAAAAAAGTAGAGACTCATGTCGGATATTTTTTTAAAATCTTAAGATTTTTAATCTAATTTTGCTCCCCTTTGTAAACCCGAAACAACAACCCGTCTTTTTTTCTTTATTTCCTTTTTTTTTTTCTATTTGATTATACTTTGTCTTTGATAATTTTTTTCTTACAATTATAATTTAATAAAACTATGTTGTTAAAATTTATAATTGTATACCAAAAGCAAACACTTGTTAACATAAAATGGTTGAATATGGGCCATGTGTTTCTTAAAAGGAAAAACACACAGGTTACAAGTTTGTAAAAATATTAAACCACAAATCATGTTTTTGTCATTTTTCCTTTAAAGAACTGCAATCGAAGGAATATGGATGAGATATAAAGATAATAAATAGAGTGGAAGTTTTTTTTCACTATACTTTTCTTACGCAATAACCATCACATATAACTTTTATATATTTTTCTTGCACGTATGGATGCTTACACCTTTATATTATATGTCCTATTACAGCCAATTAAGTTGTATAATCCATTTCACACTTCAAGAATAATTTCATCTCTATTTGTTTTAGGCATCCAGCATCATAGATACGTGTTTCTCCAATATATAAAATGAAAAATAGTTTTTTTTTTCCTTTTTTTTTTTTTTTTTGCCCTTTCGCTTGTTAATGATTGCATGGTGATTCCGCTGATCAATATATTAAACTTTGATATTTCTACATGTAATATAGACCGATTCCCTACAAGCGGAATCATAAGCAATATGTTAAGATGGAAAATACACGTACTTTTATCACTTCATATGACAAAAAGCTGGGATTCACTTATTATTATTACAAGGAACTAGAAACAATGCATTGTATATGAATCATTGCCATCCAAGCTAGGTTAGTGACAAACACATGCATATCTTTATTGCGATCTAAACCTCGTAGCCGAAGTTTTTCTTCTTCTTCATGGTCAATATTAATTTTTATTTCATATCCTTTCTGCTTCACATGAGCAGTTATTGATTAGCTGGTCGGTATGAGTCCATATCGGATGATGTTGTAGTCTAATAGGGACGCTGCCCGACATAGTTGCCCGGTGGATCATAGCTGCAAATGACAAACCACCAGGAATTAGCACATTGAACCCTAGCACAACCGAGTCGAACTGTGTCACGCCACACCACTTGTGTATAGTGCAAGCATTGCTTTCCTTGTGTACAAGTATTCGAATTATAGTCATAGTATTGCTTCTCGGCCACCCACAGGCTGACAGCAGCAGCACCCGTGAATGTGCCACTGCCTTTGGCGAGGTTCTCACCATAAGGTCCACCTGAGTGAACCAAATTGCAGTCATTGATTCTTTGGTCAGCATAGTTCTGTGCATAGGCCGCCACGGTGTTGTCCCATGTAATGTTTGCTACTCCAACTTGGTTGCGTGCCGCGTTGTGGACATTGATGTAGTCTTGCTGGTTGTTTTGAGCGTGAGAGGGACTAAGGACTAGAGAGAAAATGACAATGCAAATGAGAGGCAAATGATCACATTTCATGTTTGGAGTAGTCATTAGTTTAATTACTTTGTTTGAGATAATTACAAGATATGAATGTTTTTGAGCTAGATGGCAATTTATAGGTGGAAAGTGCATGTATTATGAATTTTGCTTTCTAAGTGATCACATTTTGTATTAGTGAACATCCCCTCTAGACGTGTAACTTTGCTTGCAACTTGTTTGTTTACTGTTGAAGGAATATATGTATATTTATTTGATTCGTGCGAGTTGACTTGTATCTTATGTTTCCAAAAGAAGTAAAGCTCATGAGCTACTCCGAGAATTTTATGGACCTTTGTATACCCGACAACTTGGGTTAGTGAATCTCCATGGATTTAGTATATTTTCATCAATTTTATTGACATATAGAAAAAATGGATTCCCAAGTGTGTATTCATTTTTCTGAAAGCAGTTTTCAATTTCCTATATTTTAGAAAATAAATAGCGATAGCATCTAATTCTGGATGCATTGGTAATGATTTTTCTATACAGATTTTCGTGGTATTGTTTGCTGATGACTTGTCTACCAAGAGGAAGGTAATGGAAAAAGTTGCAGACGTATCATCAAGTCTCCGCACCATTCTCACATACCTACGTAAAAGTACAACACAAAGAAGTCAATTCTTTATCAACAGTTGAACAAATGAATCCTCTGTCCCGAACACTATATTCCATTAACTGGCTTGCTTCTTCTCGTTGGACCGGCCATGATTTTCTTAACCCATTTGGCTATTCTAGAACTAATGATGGTATCGTTATGCAAATTAGTATCTTCAATATGTACACAAAGTGTGAGAATTTAGGTGAAGCCATACATTTGTTTGATCCTGTGAAAGGATTTCGTCGGGCGGACCATCAGGTTTGAACCCATGGTGGTTATCGTAGCACTGCAGAGGATGTTGTTGTGACTACAACGAAGCTTCAATTATGAAGAAGAGAATATGAAAAAGAACGGTAAATGGGTGATGTGTAAATAAATTTTATTTTAATAGCCATTCATGCGGTCCAACGCATAATCGGTTATTCATTACTCTGCAAAATGTTTTGCCTTAGGCACATAAAGCAGCTACAAAAGCAGCTACACAAGCTATTAAAAGTGTGCAAACTGGTCTTGACTCATAGGTTAGTTCATTTAACCCGTTTTTCAAACTGTTTTGGATCGAGATTTTTTTACTCGTTTAAAAAACAGTTCATTTAACTCGCAGGTTAAAGTAAACTAGTTTAGATTGACCGGTTTAATACATTTATACCTTTGACTCACGGCTTAACTCATTAACCCGTTATTTAGATAGGTTAAGGTAAAGGTTTTGTTATTCATTTATAAAGCATACCAAATAAACCTGATCCACTTAACTCACGAGCTAAAATAGACCGTACCGAATTAACCTGTTTAACCCACTTATGCTCATATACTTATCAATGGAGTAGGTGGTTTTGGATTAGCTCCTCAGATTTTAGGCTATTTTACTCTCTTTTAAACGGAAGACTTATTAACCATTTTTGCTTACACTTCTAAATAGTTATACATATCAACTAATCTACATAATTGGCCCACCTTATCATGCTATTCCCTCTTCATTCAAGTGAACAAACTAAAACAATATATGAATGTAAAGATTAATTATAGGATAAATTGTAGGGCATAATTAAATGTGATTGAATATAGGGATTAATGCATCTACCTAGTATATACACCTAATGTACATATAAATGCATTTTTTCCTGTAAATGAATTATTTATAATTTTTTTCCTTTCTCTTTGTTTACATTTTATTATATTGTATTAGATCATTGTTTGCACAAGTGAGGAACTCTAAATTTTTCCTTTATGTCACCCTTCATAGAGTCCTATCTTCAATTCAAAACCAGGTGGAAGCTTCATAAATGTTTCCTCTTCTTAGTCACCATTAAGAAATGCATTATTCACGTCTAGTCTATACAAGGGCCGGTCAAACTAGTAGCTAGAGACAACAACACCCTGGTGGAATTCAACTTTGCTACTAGAGCAAAAAGTTTCTTCATAGTCCAAGCCATATGTTTGTGTATACCCCTTGAGCGATAAGGCGAGCTTTGTATCTTTGTATACTTTCATCGGACTTATGTTTGATATTGAACACCCACCTACTACTTACTAGTCTCTTTCTTTCAGGTAGCTTACAAGTTTACTAGGTATTATTATGTTGTAAAGCTTACATCTCCTCTGTGACAACTTTCTTCCACTTACCATTAGACATGGCTTCACTAATAGTTCTTAGTAATTTCTCTTCATCTATCCTGGGCAAAAAAGATTGATATGCAAGTGAAATTCTAGCTTAAGATAGAGGGTTTGAAATAAGATAACTGGTACAACTCCTTCTTCCTTTTCGTAGTGCAATTGGGATATTTAATTCTTGTTGTTCCCTTAACTCTTGTTGCTCATTCTCAAATTTGTCAACATCTAAGTCCACTGTAGGATTTATTAGATTAGTTCCCTCCTTCTTCTTTACTTCAAAATTAGACTGCTCCTCAAGGTTAGATGCTGGCATGTACTAAACATGCTTAGGCCTCCTAATATAGACATGGAGAGTAGGAGAAGAATTTTTGGATTTATTAGGTTACTTCTATTATGACCCTATAGGGGGCTTATTAGGATTGTTCAAAATTTTCATATCATGTGTACATCTATGATACGAAAATTGCCTTGTAAATCAAAGAATGCAAGACTCTAAATGATTAATCACTAAGGTTTCTGTTGCGAACTGCAACCAAGAACAAATAAGGTCGGTCGTTGGATGGGTTGGGTCCAAGCTTGCAAAAAGCTTGAAAAGGGATTAATGGAGAAAGTCGAAAAAGGGCAAAATGAAGGATTAAACAGTAAACAAAAACCTACGAATGACTCCAGAAAATATGAAGCACCAATGGAACTTTCGAGGACTTATGTCATAATTTAATATGATGTATAAATCGGTCTAATGAGGTTACTCACCACCTAACCTTACTTAAGGGAAATAATAAGAGTGATGCTAAGAGTGAACAAACATTATTTATGCAAGGAAGAAAAAGTACTCAAAAAGTGTATTATGAATAATTTGTTCTCCTTTATATATAGCTACAAGTATAAAGGTATTTATACTCATAAATTATGACAACTTTCCTAAAAAGGAAAAGACAAAAGAGCATTTCCTAAGGAAGTAATGTATAAAATTTAAAAGAGTAAAAATGAATATATAAGAAAAACAATCATTAATGCAATAGATTTTGCACATGATACTGTACACGTGGCGATACTGTACACATTGGTGAGGTCATTAGAAGATGTGGACAAAAAGAATGCATAGATGGGCTTATTCAAGCAATGATGGCTTAGTTAGTCCAGACTCTCTCACTCGGCTTCTCAGCAAAGAAGATGCCAAGTAATTGGTCAACTTAGTACTAGAGAGTAATTATCAACTCAACATACTACAGAAAAATGCATGGTCATACAACCGACATGAAGGGTAACTCGGCAAGGAAGTACTTAACCTTAGCAGGGGTTGGTTTCAAATAGAAGGATTCATTTTGCCAGCCCTTCCAATCCTTGGGCTTGGCTATAGGTCAAAGGTCCGGTAGCTTAATTCCCATTATTCCCTCCATGTTGTTTTGGATTTGGGATCAAATACAAATGATGTTCGCTCAGTTCTCCATCAAGGTGATATGGATTGAGATCGGCAATGTTGAAGGCATTAGAAACGCCATAGTCCTCGGGCAATTCCAACTTGTAGGCAATGCCATTGATCTTCTAAAGGATTCTGAAAGGTCCTTCTACTCTTACGGATAATTTGGTCCTCCTCTTATTTGGGAATCATTTTTGAGATACAGCCATACCAAGTCTCCCGGTTGAAATTGTTTGGCTATTTTACCCTTGGTCTTTTCTTGCATTCTTCTGGTAACTTAGTCGATGTACCGAGTGACCTTGTCATAGATGTGTTGAAGAGATTATACTTTAGCCAATGCGTCAGGGTCTTCTTACGCGGGTATTGGAACAAAGGTGTGGTCGAGTTGGTTGAGGGGTAACTCGGGATTTAATCCATAACCACCTCGAAGGGAGTCTGCTTGGTGGTGTCATGTACTATTCAGTTATAGGCGAACTCGACCACTGGCAAGCAGACATCCCAATCAGCCAAGTTCTTATCTACTATAGCTTAAAGCAATGAACCCAAAGTACGATTAACCACCTCGAAGGGAGTCTGCTTGGTGGTGTCATATACTATTCAGTTATAGGCGAACTCGACCATTGGCAAGCAGACATCCCAATCAGCTAAGTTCTTATCTATTATAGCTTAGAGCAATGAACCCAAAGTACGATTAACCACTTTTGTTTAGCCGTCAATTTGGGGTTGACATGAGGTACTGAAGAGTAATTTGGTTCCCAACCAATGCTATAAGGTTCTCTAGAAATGGCTCAAGAACTTCGGGTCTTTATTAGAGACTACACTTCTCAGTACGCCGTGTATCTGCACAATCTCCTATAAGAAAAGAGAAGCAATAGCCGAAGCATCATTAGTCTTGGTGTAGAGCACAAAGTATACCATCTTACTAAACCGATCCACGACGACCATTACAAAATTTTTGCCTCAAGCAGTTCATAGTAGTCCAAAAACAAAGTCCATGCTCAATTCAGTCCATAACCTTGTCGGAATCGGTAGGGGCATTGCTTTCCCTTGCTCAGCTTTGTACTTGGCCTTTTTGCACACGGCACAGCTTTCGATAACTCGATGCATATCTTTCCTTATTCTCAACTAAAAGAATTGGTCATTTATCAGTTCACAGGTCCTCCTTTCCCCCAAAATGTTTAGAGAGACCTCCAATGTAGGCTTCCCTAACTAATAACTCCTTCAATGAACAAATCGGCACACATAATTTTTCGCCTTGAAACAAGTAGCTATCCTCCACATGATATTTGTCCACTATCCTCCCATCCACGCATCGCAAAATTATGGGTCTAAAGTTTAAATTCTCGGAGTACTGTTCTTTGATACTTACAAACTTAAATAGTTTAATCTACAGTTCTGATAAAAGCGCATATCTCCTCGAAAGAGCATCTACAACTACATTGCTTTTTCCTTACTTGTACTTTATCGCAAAATTGAATCCTTCGAGGAATTCAACTCATCTCACCTGCCACTTTGACAACTTAGTCTGACTTTGGAGGTACCTCATCGATTCATGGTAGGTATATATGACAAATTCTCTTAGCAGTAAACAATGTTGCCATACTTACATTGCTTTAATTAGTGCTAAAAGTTCCTTATCATATACAGAATAATTTAATTAGGGTCTTGGAGCTTCTCATTGTGGAAGGCAATTGGTCGGCCTTCCTACATTAAGATAATGCCTATCTCAATGCTTGATGTGTCACATTCCAACTAAAAAATTTTGTCGAAGTTAAAGAGTACTAACATTGGGGCAAAGGTCAATCTTTCTTTTATCTCGGTGAAACTCCTCTCCTCCCTTTCTACTCATTAGAAGTCGGTGTTCTTCTTTGTTAACTTGGCAAGTGGTGTGGTGAGGGTGCTAAAATTCTTCATAAATCTTCTGTCAAATGAAGTTAATCCGTGGGAACTTCTCACATTGGCATAAGTAGTAGGAGTCGACTACTCAACAATTGCTCAGATCTTCTCATCATCAACTCACAAGCCTCCTCTATTAACTATATAGCCCAAGAACACCACTTCCTCCTAACAAAAACAACACTTCTTTAAATTGCTAAATAGTCTTTTGACACGAAGGATATCCAGGACTGTTTTGATGCATATATAGATCAGGATATCGGCATTATAGATCAGGATGTCATCAAAATATACCACGACATACTTCCTTATGAGATGTCTCAACACATGGTTCATTAGTCTCACGAAAGTACTCAAGGCATTCGATAAGCCAAAGGGCATGACTATCTATTCGTAAAGTCTACGTCGAGTCTTAAACGCAATCTTTCATTCGTTGCCTAGTCTCATGTAGATATGATGGTAGCCAAATTTAAGATCAATCTTGCTGAAAATCTTAGCTCCACTCAGTTCATCCGATATGTCTTCTAACCTCTAGATTTGATATCTATATTTGATCGTGATTTTGTTCATGGCTCGGCTGTTTACATACATCCACCAGGTGAACAACTCCACTATCATTACCAATACCAACATTCATACTTGGGTTTGTCATTTTTCCTCACAGATTCAAACTCAAACAAATACTTTGGGAAATTAACAATTAACAACACATTAGTCAAAAGAACATAGTAACTTGCTTTGTTTCATATACGCAAAATAAGAGTATAATAGAACTTCAAAAAGAACTACTATAATTCACACAAAACCTCTACTTTGATACCAAGATGTTGCGAATTGTGACCAAGAATAGATAAGGCTAATTACTGGATGGGTCTAAGCTTGTAGAAAGCTTGAAAAAGAATTAATAGAGAAAGTGCAAAAAGGATAAAATAAAGGATGAAACAGTAAACAAAAACCTATGAACAGCTCTAGAGGATATGACGTACCAATGAAACTTCCAAGGACTCATGGCACAATTCGATATGATGTACGAATCGGTCCGGTGAGGTTATTTGCCACCTAACCTTACTTAAGGAAAATGATAAGAGTGATGCTGAGAGTAAACGAACAATATTTACGCAAGGAAGAAAAAGCACTCAAAAAGTGTATTAAGAATGATTTGATCTCCTTTACAACTATAAGTATAAGGGTATTTATACCCATAAGTTAGGACAACTTACCTAAAAATGGCAAGACAAAAAGGGTATTTTCTAAGGAAGTAATGTACAAAATACAAAAGGGTAAAAATGAATATATAAGAAAAACAATCATTGGTGCAATGAATTCTACACATAATACTATACTCGTGGTAATACTATATTGGTGAGGTCATTAGAAGATATAGATAAAAAGTACAAACAGATGGGCTTGTTTGAGTAAGGATGACTTACTCAATTCGGACTCTTTCTCTCAACTTCTCAATAAGGAAGATACCGAGTAATTAGTCGGCTCGACGCTAAAGAGTAATCTTCAACTCAGCATACTGTAGAAAAATGGGCAGTCATACGGCTCGACATAAAGGATGACTCAGCGAGGAAGTACTTGGTCTCGGTAGAGGTTAGTTAGAACAAAAGGATTCATCGTGTTAACCCCTCTAGTTCTGGGGTTCAGTTGCAAGTCAAAGATCCAATAGCCTGATTCCCATTAGCTTCTGATTTTTAATTAATTAATTTACTTTAAATTATAAATAACTATGGATATTTGATATTCCATAGTTCCTCAAAACTATAGAGAATCAGTATCTTCTACTAAATAATAAGACAGGGTATACAAACTTTACAAAATTATAAGAAATATTAAATTATAGTGAACTCTATCATATAAACATTTCCTACAAAGAATGTTCCTATATTACCTATAAAAGTCTCAACTAATTCTAACGATAACATACTTATCTTTACTTTACACTCAGCACTCGAAATTTATCCCATTCCCAACATAAATAAACCTATAAAAGAAACTATAAGAGAATGAGCAAATCACAGCTCAATGAGTTCGTTCCTCACCATTACCTTTCAAGCAAGTTATCAAACATTATTAATATACATGTAAGCTATATACATACAAAATAAATAAAAGCACAATAAATGCAAGCAACATATCCATAAGAGTCCAAAACTATGGAAGGTATAGAATTACATTGTCTACACTTCAATTATCCTTTGTATTTATCTACACAAGGCACTTCACCTTATTTGCATGAGGCTACCTAGGGGCACTACTCCTCCAGCCAACACTTGACTATTACCCTAATTGAGAAAGAAATACAAATCCAAATAGCTAGATCCCAACTAAGGCCATTCACCATCTAAGGCCTTTCGGACATAACTAAGTGAATCCTTTCGCTATCAACATATATCCAAGATCCCACTAACACAAATATGCAAGTCCTCTTGCAACCAAAATCTATTTAAGGCGCTACGGGCACAATAAAATGAGTCCTCTCGTTATCAATTAGAGATCTCATGCTAATTTTGCCTTAATGATAAAAATATTATCTACAGACACTACGAGCTCTTATAGAAATCGTACAAAAATATGTTTAAGGTTGGAAAAATGCTTTCTAAAAATACTTCTCTGATAATTTTGTAAAGCTTGCACTCTCCATTAATACATTAGTTGAGTCATAGACACACGATAAATATAAACAATTATTTTGGTTAGATATTTATGTTTTCCAGTTTCAGAAGGTGATTATACGGATGATAGCAAATAAGCAAAATAGTCATTCAAACATAAAAGTAACAACAACCAGCAAAATATCACATAAATAACATGTATAAGAAGATAGTAGGTCATCAAAACTTCCTTACCTAGATTAATGCTCATTCTTCAAGCCTTTAGAACTCCTAAAATTCGACAATCGAATACCTAAAAAATAATAAGACTTATAAGTGTTTAGGAAAGCTAAGTTCTTCAATAAACTAAATACTTATTATTATTTACCTAGTTTTCCACTATAACCTAAGTAATATATAAATATAGTTTAACTTAAATCTTTTATCTATTCTTATCGGTTTATTTTAAATTTTCGATTGCTTGTAACTTTTTTATTCTAACTCCTATTTTTATGATCTTATAGTCGTTTATCGTTTTCGAACATACTTTTACGTAACAAGGTCCATTTCTGAGATAAGCTTAAATTGTTATAAATTTAATTATTTTAACTCAAATATTTTTATTTACTAATTTTCAAGTTTTCTTTATTATTTTACAACTTAGTTAATTTCTACATTTTAACTTTAATTTATGTAGTCTTCATTATTTTCTTATTTAAAGTTTGATTTACTATTTATTGTAATTTTCTTATTATTATTAATTTACTTACTTAATTTTATTATTATTCCTTAATTATTTGAAGTTTTTGGTTTAATTATTTATTTAGATATATTTGTTGACGTAATACATTTTGATTGGTTCACATGACACTTTATCAAGTTTTCTTATTTTTTTACATTTCTTAAATTTTATATTATTATTAAGTATATTCATATCTTATCATATTTAATTAATTACTAGATTATGGGCTTAATTATGTATTATAGTTTCAGCCCATAATATATGTATACGTATATTATATTATATTATATTATATTATATTAAATAAATATATTTTGTATATGTAAAATTATACCTATGTACTTTTGTGTTTATGTACATACTTATATCCTCAATTATTTTATTTTGTTTGATATTTTATTATATGTACCTATGTTTAATGTATTATTATACACACTCATACATGTAGATATGTACATAGGTATTTGTATTTATATTATTATACTTAATATCATTAGATACACTTATACTTAGTATATGTACCTATACATATATACATGTTTACATATGCATATTTATACATGTAGGCATACATATGTATACATATTTATACATGTACTATACTTTTATTGTACGTATTTATGTACATGTACATATACATATACATGTATACGTATTAATACCTACTTTTATATGTATATATTTATATGCATCTTTATATTTTTCTAAGGATTATTTTCTAAGAATCTTTAATATACATATCTTATGTACACATTTATATACTCAATTTTATACATATATGTGTAGAAATTTAGTATTTCCTATATACACAAGTTTATGTACATATTATATATATATGCCATATATACATACATGTTTATATATCCCTAATTAGTTAACCATATAACATATACTTACATATAGTTATAACATGTATATCTATATGGTAAGTATCTATATACACACATACACATACTAGTATATATGTACATATTTTGTACACTTAATTTCTAAAAGAAACATGCTCACATCCATGAGTTCTAATACAACTATATATTATTTCATTCATAAAGGCTAAGATACATGTATAACACTTCTAACACAACAATATATATATATATATATATATATATAGGGGACTACCAAGAGTTACTCTGTTTAACAGTAAAGGTGAATATATTATTGATTACAGATTATTGTCTAAAATATATATCAGCTAAATAAAACATTTTCTTTAAGTAAAGAATAGGCCCAAATTATATAAAATAGAAATTCTACCATGTCTTCTAAATATTGATTATATTCAATTAAATCTTCCCCGTTATTATCTTTTGTATTTTAAGACATTCAATTGCGATCTAAAATATTTTCAACATTTAATAACAAAAAATATAACTCATGGTATCTTTCAAGAAATGATGTACAATCTATTAAGTAATTATAAAACAATTCTATATCCTGTTTGTTTTCATAAAAAGGATTATAGTCTACAGACATAAAATTTACAAGATTAATGATCAAGAATATTGATTACACTGAGTGCAAGCCAAAGACAATTTTTCTAAAAGTGCTCTAGCCAAACTATAGCACTAAACAAATATTGTAAAGCTTCAGCTTCTTTTTCCTAATTTTGTGGATTATATTGTTTAGACATCTACATAACAAAACATATTATTAGTACCATCCACTATTAACTATATTAGTATAATACCATTCAAAAAATTATATTATATTATCCAAGTAATTATAAATATGAATATCAGTAACAAATTGTGACATAAATATGCATGTAAAATATAATTAGAACTACTACAGGCGGCAGTGCCAAAACTAGTGGGGTTTTATGTAAGTATGAAACCTCCAGAGGTGGTAATACTAGCCTATTATGAGGTTTTGATAATTTAAATAAGCAAATGTGATCTCGTGGAATTATACCCAAACTGATTGGAGATTCCCCATACGAGATGCAATGTAAAGAGAAGAATAAACAATTGAAATTTTATTAATTAAAACTGATTTGTACAAAATATAAGAGCATAAACAGATATTGAAAGAAATATTGAAATATTGAGAGGTAACAGTATTTTACCTCAAGAACAAAGGGAAGCAAACAATTATGCTTCGAGAAAGTGTTTGATTGATTAGAAGCAAACAGTTATGCTTCAGGAAAGTGGTTGATTGATTGTTGAAAACAAGGTTGGTAGTAAGGGAAAGATGTTATGTGAAAGGAGAAAGAGGAGGAGATTTGAGAGAGAAGAAGAGATGGATGTAGAGAGGATGAGAGAAGCAGAATAGATTTTGTGTGGTTTTTTCTTAGTGTATTCCTTTGATCTTCAAGAGGTTTGATTTTATATTGGAAAATTCCATCCTTTTACTGTTATAAACAATAGAATTGTGGCAGACAGGGTACTGTAGAAACAGTAGTATTGTGGTAGACATATGTCAAATGATTGAGATTGATTGATAATATTGTGCACTATGGTACATGTGTAAAATACCTTATAAATATCATATCTCTACATTACAGTGCAAAAAGATACAACATTCATGGATCCCTTAAATTTATTCCATAGTAGTCATCTTCATTGGTATTTCCGCTATGGTGAGATGTGGAGTCCGAGTCTGAACTTGATTCTTGGGCTGATTCATTGATATTTGCTAATGCCCTTTCGAGAATTTTTTTCATTTGGTCTGGAAAAGCTGCACTTGCTAGTGAAGAAATTAGAAATCCTCTATTGTGATATTGTAGAGTTGCAATTTTGGATGGTGGAGTCGAGGAATTGGTCTTGATCCAATTTGAAATTGAATCTTTTTCACACCTGTTCCACATTTTGAAATTGTCCCACTATTTGACCTTATACATTATGACTAAATTGATGGTATTTGACATCCGATCTGGCTAGTAATCAAACCACTAAGCCATGACCCATGATATTCCAATG